>QLNU02015360.1:139021379-139045509 GCA_006491805.2 Dysdera silvatica
GATGCGGTTCTGAACCTCTCCAGTACTTCACTTTCAGAGCATCAATTCAACTTACTTTCCTTAAACACAAATTTTGCAATAGCCCGGCCAATACATCATACCAATTTCATAGCGTCTATCGAAAGAGTCGAATTAAAATTTAGCAGATTGCATTTTGGTCAAAAAGAATTTCTTCGTCATTGCATTGCAGAAACATTATCCTCGAATAATAATCAGCCTTTGCCTAATATTTCTTCTGCTGATGCTCGGGAAGTGAAAAATCTACTCACGAACGAAGACCTCATTATAACTAGGGCTGATAAAGGTGGTCAAGTCGTTGTAATAGATAAGAAGCAATATTCGGATGGGGTGAACCAACTTATCCAGGATGGCCCATATGCAATGGTAAAGAAAAACCCTTCCACTGCTCACCTTTCCAATGTCAAGAAAACGGTTCGGGACTGTTTCTTCATAGATGAGAAAATTAAAAAGTTAATTATACCGTCAATTGCTAATGTTGCCCGACTTTATGCCCTGCCAAAGGTCCATAAACCGGGAATGCCATTCCGACCAATTGTTTCAAATATTGGTACAGCCACCCATCCACTGTCCAAATATCTTGTCCGGAAATTTTCACCTCTACTAACTAATAATATTTTTACAGTCAAAAACTCTTCCAATTTCATTGAAAAATTGAAGCTACTCGATCCTAATTCCTTCAAAATGGTCTCATTTGATGTGAAGAGTTTATTTACGAAGTTGGCGAAGTTCTGTTAGCGTCAGTTTTTACACTACATTACTCCATTTGCCACTATTTTCTGAATTTATTAATATTTGGCATTACACATGCATATTTTTGATTGAAAGGCAAGTATTTGTATAAATTTTTAACGCTCTCAGCTGATGTCTATGATAAACTGTATGAATTTTAAAAATGCTTTAAAAGCACTGTTTTTGGTGTTTTTTCAATTTTTGTTGGCTGATATCTCAAAAACTAGACGTGATACGCAAAAAATAAGCACATATTCGGATTCAGGAAGCCAACTTGAGTCAGAAATGATGCATGGCATACCAGTAGCGAAATGGCTGTTGACAAGTGATATTTGAAAGCGTTCTTTGGTAGATTTAGATACAGAGACTATGTTTGCTCTTAACGTTTATTCCAAAACTTTAATAGATATAAGGTCTCATTGTTACGTACGTTATCTCATATAATTTCCAAAATTTTCATAACTTCAATGCTCATTTTGACTTCTGGAAAATTTCAAGCAATCTTTTCAATTTTCGTAATTATATTTCTGGTGACAATATATGCTTTAAGTCCAAGTACTGAGCCTTCTTACAGGTGCGGAGATTCTTATCAAAATAGAGCCTAGTGTAAAACGAAGTCATTTGTTTTAAATATGCACTACAATATTTCTATGCTGCTTTTCAAGTAGAAAATGTATTGTTTGGCATGGAAACAACTCTGAAAAATTCTCACTTTTGTATTTCCTCTTTTGTATTATCGACATGGTTTGTTCTGATGTTCAGTTTAGATAAAAAAAAACTATTTTCGAAGGTGTCTTTTTTTCCTCAATGTTATTTTAAACTTTGTATTTAGTAATTATGTAGTAGTAATCACACTTTGGTGGTATAATATAATTCCAGAATTTTCGGATTCAGGCATGCCAGTTTCCGCAATATACATCTGTTTTTTTGCCGGATAAAGATTTCTATGGGCCCTAGGCTGTAAGAATAGAATGGGGCCTATAAAGAATATGGCGCTCATAATATTTATACAACAAATTATGATTTTTTTGAAGTCCATTATCTTCAGTATCCAGGTATATCAATAACGAAAATTTCTTCTGTTAATAAACAAAATTAAAATGACGCTTAACTTCAAATAGAGCCAGATCCCTTCAATACCTCTGCGGAACATCAAAGTTACGGGGACGTAAGCGTCAATTCGGCAACGATCTGGTTTCTTTATGTATCGATGATAAAGTGCGCAATTGTTGAAGTACACACACTGCGAATTTCACTTTAAAAAAACGTAGTTTAAATTTTGAACTTGTGGATCGAATCAACAAATTTTGTATTGATTTCTAAATGTGAAAGAGCTCTAGCATATTCAAAGTCTACTTTAAAATTTGTTGATTTGACCTACAGGTGTAAGCCTTTAAAGTGTTTTCCTCAAAACTATTTTTGCACTTCAACACTTGTGCATGTAACCACCGACGTATAAATCCGAAAGCTATATGGAGCATAAAAATGTTTCACATATAATACAATTTTCCAAAAAAGCCTGATATTTTTTATTTTGTGAACGTCAATATTCGCCTGCCTTAACCAAATGACTACATTGACCGCAAAGAAAGGCCACAATGTCTATATTTATCTCAAGCTTAGAATAAGCAAACAAAAATAAGAAAATGTGTACATTATGTTCTAGAAAAAACGGGAAGAAAAAGACAAGAAAAGAGAACATCAGTCAGTTAGGCAAAACGTGGGAAAGGTGTAGAAAATTATGGTGCCAAAGTAGTCTTTCTTTTTTCGTATGTCTCGTTAGCTGGCGCTCTGAGCTAGAACAACTGAGAAAATAACGTTATTTAAGTGACTGGGATGTTTCTTTCCTTGTTGTTTTCCTGGACTTTCCATCGTCAACAATATAGATATGTATGAAGAATACCCCTTTTCCATCAGGACCTTATAACATTTGGTAATTGACGTGAAGGGTTTTAGGAAAATTAATCGGGGAAGGAAAATTGTCATATGTCATAGAAAGATTATGACATAGACAAAAAGACGGGCTACGCATAATAAATGTACTTGGTTCTTTAACTTACCAAAGCCAACAGACCTATGACATTAGGTTGAAATTGCTTTATGGTATGACCATAGAAAGAAAGAAAAAATGTATCTCTTCGCCGGGAATATTAATTTCCGACATTTTAATATTTATTCAACTTTCTATGGCTAAAATCTAACTCGTAACCCCATCTAAGCCCTCTTTCATTATTGCATGGGTGAATGATGAATTTGCGTGCATGCGCGAATCTGTGTTGATAGTAAAAAAGTGAAAATTCATTCTTTAAAAAAACACGCTAATAATTATCTTGAAATTTTAGACGAAAATCAAGTAATGCGTCTTTAAAATAAATCAAATAAATTGCGGCAATTTCTCGCGGCGTGTGAAGATTTCTCCATGCACAGATATACTGAATTTTTACTTTTAATGCTTTTCCAAGATACTTAATCACACTCAGACTTAATAGTAATTAATGACGTTGAAAAATATTCGTTTTCTATTTCCAAACGTAATAATTAACTGTATTTTATTACTTCCAGAAATTAATGAAAGTAATTGAAACGTATTAAAAAATTAACCTTTCTGAAGGCAACTTTGATATTTCTGCCACCAAAAGTATTGGATTTAATAAACGATTTTAACTCATTTCCGTTGCTTCTGGAACAGTCTGAAAAGAAATACGAACTAATAATTTATTCCTTGATTAATTGGAAAACATATCTTTGTTTTGGTCAGTTTCCAAATCAATTATTAATTAAATAAAGCACAGAATTAATCTAGTTATCTAGCAATTTTATGCCTTGCAAACTTGGCGAGGCAAATAAATGAAATATTATCATATACTAGATTTTTTAGAAGAAATTGAAAATCGTTATTTTTCAGTTTTTGCGACAATTCTGGTTCAGAATTGCAACGCGTTAGAAAAAGTTCTTTAAGTTTTGAAAACCAATTATTAGCAATATAATTAGCACATAATTTAGTTAATAAATGGGACTACTTCTGACTAATTAACACAACTATCTCATTACAGTTTCACAATGACTTAGGAAAGGCAATTTTTGTTTTAGATATTTATATAAGCAAAATAAAATTGAGTTTATGAATAAAGAAATACAAACACTTAAATTATTCAAAGGCATATTTTTATTTTCTCAGTTACAAAGAAATGACTTAACGAATTCTAGTATATCATAGGCATATTTGGTAGGGAGGGAGGAATGGATGTTTTATGGCCAAATCCTTTGGCCAAAGTCCGAAATAAACGGGAAATTCGGGCTTGGGCCGGCCAATTCGCAATGTGACCAACAATCAATGGCCAATTCGCGAATTGGCCAAGAAAAAGTGGCCAAAGTTGGAAGTTTTGCGGAGCTAATCATACTAATTCTAACTAAGGCCGTATTTAAGCGCTTGCTTCGTGGGGAGGGGGGACCGAGAATGCCACGAGTGGTTTAGAATTCCTTTATGTTCTGTGATGTATCGTATTATTGTATTTAATTACACTAAATATTTAAGAAAACTAATATATTTTGTATTAATAACTTTTTTTGTTCCTTTTACACTGAAAACTTACAGGGTGATCTACAATCTCCATGAATATACAATGTATATCTGGAGAGCCAATTGAGTTATTAAGCCCATATTTTGGGGTTAACTACAGTCGATATCGGAATTTTTTTTGCACATAATTCTTTTTTCGTTTACTCAAGGAAGTCTTTTACTCTCTATGAATATATAAGAAAAAGTCTTCCTCCATATACTGTCCCTGTATATAGTTATGCAAAAAGTAAAGTATTACCCCTACGTGCTGCTGTCCGTGTATACTATTACGAATACAGAGGAAATATCGTGTAGGGACAACTTCTGAAGAATTCCAGTTTTCATAGATTAGATCAGCGGTTCCCAAGCTGTGGTACATGTACCCACATAAGGTACGTGGAAGACATGTTGGAGAAGATGAAAATAATATTGTTACTGGTGAAAAACACCGAAAAATGCGGAGTTAACATGAAAATACAAAACAAAATTATAAAGTTTTAGTTTATAAACAGATACATAGTACTTATTTGAAAGTCCAATAACTCACTCGTGAAATGAGAAATATTGAAGGAAGTATTCTATCAGTCTGTGAAAGTTGTTAATTTTCTTCAGGCCAATTCAGTAAACTATTCAAATGTTTATCTGAAGAGATGGAGAGCCTCTTAAAATTTTCACACAGAAGTGAGGTAGTTTTTACAAGGAAAAGTACTCAAAAAAACCCCCCAAATTTAAGAAATAAACTCAAGATCGCATTGAAATTAAGAGCCATGTTTAAAGATTTGTATATCAAAATGAATAATAGTTATTAATTTTCATAAGTTAATTATAATGCGGTTAAAAATTATTTTAATGCCATTTTTGTTTGACTGCTATAATAAAAAAATTTAAATTGTAAAATATAAAATCAAATATAAAAGCCAATAAATGTCATTAGTCTTTGATCATTTAGCCGATCTCAGAACATTGCTACCTCATAAAAACTAATTCTTTGCATGAAGAGATGGGTAGGGGTTATGAGAAAGAACGCTGGATTAGATCTAAAGTTCCCCTATACGATTCTTCCATTGTGTACAAAAAGGTATACAGGGGAAGTATCGTGTAGGAGTAAATTTTGGTCTAATCTATAGAAACAGCAATTTTCAAAAGTTGCCCCTACACGATACTTTCCTTGTATGTATAGCTTTATACAGAGGCAGTATAGTGTAGGGGCACCTTCAGGTCTAATCCATATAAAGCGGATTTTTTTTTTAAATTACCCCTACTCCATACATCTCCTGTATGCATAGTTGTATACAGAGATAGTGGCACCCAGGGGCGATACTTCATCTGTATGCATAGTTGTATATAGGAACAGCAGCACGTAGGGACGTCACTCCACCTGTTGCATAGCAATATACAGGGACAGTAACGCTTAGGGGCGATTTTTGTTATATATTCAGGGAAAGTAGAAGAAACTCTTTAATGAATGAAAATCGAATGATGTGATTATAAGCAAAAAAATTACGATAGAGACTAATTAACCCAAAATATGGACTAACTCGTTCTCTAGATAAAAATGTTTACTTACAAGGATAACCCGTAATAATAACTCTGAAAGTTTTCATCGTAAAATGAAGAAATTTATTCACTAATGCTAAATATGCCTGCTTAGGTATTTAATATTATTAAATGTATTATTAGAAGACATCATAGAACATTAAGCAATTCTAAACCCCTCTTATGGGATTCGCAGCCCCCGGCAGAAGAAAATGTCTAAATACGGTCTTGGGTAGAATTAGTAGGATCATCAGCTCCCGCAAAATACATAATCAGCTCTGCAAAACTTCAAAATTTGATCACTTTTTCTTGGCCAGTTTGCGAATTGGCCATTGATTATCAGCCAAAGCCCAAATTTCTCGTTTATTTCGGTCTTTGGCCAAAGTGCGAAGTGGCTGGCAACTTCGCACTTTGGCCAAAATCATCACCATTTGGCTACGTCATCATGAAGACACTTACGTTAGAAAAAAAAGATTTATAGCAATAGCATTTATTGTAAACAATTTTGGAGTTCAGAACTGTGTGATAAAATTATCAAACGAGTTTAATTATTTAAACTTTACGTTTCGTTTGTTTTTGGGAACCACCTTTCGAAGCTTTCTCAGTTAACGGATGGCCGCCAACTGACGCCAACCTATTACCCACAATTATAAGTGGTTACCTTTTTGGAAATTGCCAAATGAACATTTTATTGAGCCAACGTTTAAGACATCGATGAGAAGACCAAAACTGGAAACAGTAAAATGAAATCAAAAGTTGAAAAATGGTCAGATGTTACAAATTATTTAAAACGGGAGACCAGGAGGAAGCTTTATTTTTGACGTCGTCCTTACTAAAACTGTGTGGCTGTTCGACATTTGTTTCTCTATGCGGTCTAGGTCACGAATTCGCCGATTTAACCAGAACTTTTGATTGATCAAAAAAGAATGGTTATTCTGCAACGAAGTCCGCTATTGCAGATTGAGGGTACTATTTCACAAAGCTGGCTTTCATTTTCAGTGACCAGTCTCTCCAATGTAGTCTTCCCCGCAGAAACGCGGAGTTTCATAAATACTAGGCGCTTAAAGAGAGCCCAAATGTTGCTTGTTGAAAATTTTATTTTGTGAGCAAACAACTCGCATATAATATTGCGATTGTGTTTGAAGGGGATCCTGCCGATGCGATTAGTAATAGGCTAAACAAAGGCTAGAAGCTTTTGTGCGTAATTTTATGTTTCAGCTCCTGGTTGCAGATAAAGCACGAAAAACGAGATTTAGTTAATGTATTGGAGACCTTGTCAATTTCACGGCATTGAAATACATTTTTTTCCTAAGACAGAGGTGAGAATTAACGATGTATCAAACCGTTCAAAGAGAGACTCGCTGAACGGGCCTGCCCGTTTATGACAGGTGGGAAAACTCATTCGTTGGTTCGTTCAAATGTAGATTTGACACACCTGTAGTGAAAGTATGTTGGCATCATTTGACGATTGTCAGTGATCGAGAACGGTTTAAAAGAAAGTTTGTAAAGTTGAAACGAAACCTCAATGTTTTGAGTATTAAAACTTATTTAAAAATTTTAAAGAAGTTGTGTGGTAAAATTATAATTTTTAAATTATATGTGATGAAATAATTTTATCACAAACATCTGAACTCGAAACTTCTTTACAATTTGTGTACGGTGAAAATTTTCGTAATAAAAAATACCCTTTATTATTTTTCGTAAGTAGTATATCACTTGTTGCCTTTTGGCCATAATAATTAAATCGAATTTTTTGGGCAAACTTTTGATGACAGGTTGGAAAGTTTTTGCCGAAATATTTACCCAATTCTCTTGAGAAGCTTCTTCGTACTGTCGTAGATCTTGTCGGCTAAGATTGGATAAAATGTTCATGCTTATTCAACAAGCATTTTATTAGAAAAATACAGACATAGTTAAATAATATGTATTGGTCGAGATGAAACGCACTTCCTATTTTAGATAACAAGACGTTTTTACGAAGCGCTTCTCAGTGGAAAAAGAATATTCCCACATACTGTTGATCTTCTAGCTTATTGTATAAAGCATGCAGAGAAATTTTGCGGAAGACAATACGGCCAAAAACGGACCGATGATATATTTATTTTAGCTAATAAATACTGGTGTTGCTTCAATTTTTCATCTTGATGTTCAAGTAATTGTTACCTTAAACATTTCCGTTATTGATATTATCTAATATAACTATGCTTCTTTTTAATAAAATAATAAATGACGTTTCAAAAATTACTGTTTCACTCTAGCTGGGCACCCATACTATTCAAATATTTCCTGCATTGTTGAAGCGATCTGCGCTTATTGTGTGTGGAAACAGGTTCGGTTTCCACACATCAATGTTGTAATTGAATGTAGAAAATAAGATTTGTATTCTCCACAAATTGCGGAATGCTTCATATAAAATACTATGGGAAAAATGCTATTGTTCCTATTACAATGTTTACAAAATTTACGGCTTTAAAATTTGCCTGAGTACTCGGATACTGCTTTGATTCTATAGTTCAAGTTCTTTATGAACAATATAAAAGTACACTGAATCACTGGTCCCAGCGAGCTTAAAGAAACTCTTTCCCACCCCGAGATTCCCACCTTTTCAGCCAGATGTTTGAACGTGTTTGATCACATAGCGTACTTTTCTTAGTTTGCTTTTTTGCTTTTGAAAGTCATTCATCTATGTAGAATGAAACAACTCGTTTCGCAGAAATGAAATATTCTTCGGTTCTTCTATCAGAATTTTCTAGAAACATGCATTGTTGAAAATCAAACGAACTTCAAGATTGATTGATGATATGGAAACATTTAATTAGACGGAAGATTGTGGTTTTTGCCTTTTTTATGTTTAAGCAAATACATTACAAGTTCCGAAGCTATTCATTATAATTGAAATGATTAAATAAAATCGTAATTCGATAAAAAGGTTAAAAGATTATTGAAAATTTCAGACGGATCTTCAAATGTTGAACAGAACCGTGGCTTTCTTTTTTGAAATTACTTTTCGTTGTTACACGGGGTAATTAAAGACTACGAAGTTAGAAACAAATTTGACCGTTTTTTAAAAATTACAGGGAATTAAAATACCAAGTTGAAATATTTAGACAAATTCATTAATTTAATGTTAGTTGAAATAAACCCTTTGTTATATATTCGCAATACACTAAATTTGAGCTGTTACTTTAAAACACGCGAATAGTGTTTACAAACATATTCCATAACAATTTAAATTTAATTTAATGTATTAATGTAAATATTAAACTCTCATCTCTTTCTAATTCTTTAATTTCCTTAAAATGTTAATATCAATAAATAGCAATGATTTGTATGATTTCTATGAGAAAATTAAGTATTTTTCCTTTCCGCTAATTAATTTCATGCATCCATTTTGGCATCAATTGCTGATATTTGGCGAAAATTGAAATCTCGATGGGTAACCATACAAAAATCACTGACTGTATGACGTCAAGTTCATTGTATTTGCTGAAACAGAGATTAGCACATGCATGTTGAGCTTCGAAATAAAATTTACCGACTAAGCGATTAAAAACATTTATGCTACACCTTTCCCGAAACAAGGTTTCTTCTATTCACTTCAATGTAACAAAGGCGCTAACATGCGATTTTCATTTGTTAACGCCTTTGTCAACAAAGGCGTTAACAAATGAAAATCGCATGATTATTATTGATTGGTTGGACTTCAAATGCCTATAGCTCCGAAATATTGATTTTTCAGTATTTTTGCGCAACGTTTTTTGCTTCAAATTCTTCAAGGAATCTTGCAATATAATTTTTTTGGCGTATCGGACACCCTGTATATATCTATTCCTACCGAAACCAGTCAAGTCAAGCGGTTACTAAGAAAATGTTGTACTTTTCTGAATTGGATACAAGTAATTGTCAATTTCATATGAAAAACAATGCATAAATAACTCTTAGATAATAAAAAAAAATGTAATAGACGCATTTTCAGTTTTAACAAGAGCGTAAGGAAAAAAGTGCGTAAGTTGCACCAGCTCTGGCGCCAGTACCGATCAAAGGCACCATATTCAGATTTATTTTCATTTATAGCTTCTTTTATGGCTAATCCAGATCTTAGTTCTATTTAGAATTCAGATTCCGATAAGATAAATTTATGAAAGAACATTAATTTATTGACCTGTTGATTCAAAGAAGTCACATTGTGTTTCTCAAGAAAAAAACGAAACAAAAAAACAATAAAAATAGAAAAATTGATTAAACGGATAACACAAGAATCGTCGTGAAGTCACACAGATAAACGAAACAAGTAGACATTAATGGTGGATTTTGAGTAAGATTTTAAAACCGGTCATTTGAACGAGAGTGGTATATTTAGCGTTTAAAGATACTGGGATCAACGATTGGGTATTTTCATACCGTCATCAGTCATAGAATACCGAATACGCTGAAGTCTTAAAGCCAGAAACCATTCTAAATGATAGATTTGATATCAGCTGTTTGGTGATATACACTGCTATGCATTGAACTATTATATTAAATGATTTCCCCACTTCCAAAGCATGGAGCACCTTTCAATTCCCTTAACAAATTGGCTGTGGTATTGCAAACAGTTCGTGAGCTGAATGAGAATTAAACTTAAATACTACTAGGCTTTACGTTTGAGAATGGCTGACGGTTTATATATTAAATAATAAGCTAGCAGGTTATGCAAAATTCAATAATCTTTAACTTATAAAACTTACATCATCCGCTAACGTGCTGTTATTACTTTTGATATATTTTATTGTTAATGTTGTAAGTATTGATGTGTGGTATGATCGTATTAATTTATGTGTACTTTGGAAAAGTACTTTGTTGTTATTTTCATTTACTGAAATGAGTTAATGTAATTGTGTACTCTTGTACTTCATATAAATTTTTATTTAGTTTTAAATGTTATTTAAATTTCATTCCGTTTTGTTACATTATAATGCCAAATAGAATATTTTGTCATACATGCACGCCTATGTCAGCAACCCAGTATTTTGAAATCATTTATATATAAAATGAAATCTAACTGTAAAGATCATTTCAGATAAACTGGATGCGTTTTCGATATATTAGAATAATTTATTATTACTATAATCATATGTATGTGTGTCTGTGTCTATATGTGCTATTTAGTGGTTTGTGTTTTGTACTTTTCACTTGAGGGAGACAATGTGTTCAATACCTAAAGCATATGCAATGAAAAACAAAAATATTAAACGAGGTTTTAATAGAAAAAATTATATACCAGAATGATTGAGTGGAATGTAATTTAGGTCATTAATCTTGCTTAAACAAATTTTTTGACAACCCTGATTCTGAATTTGTACTAGCATAAAATAATGGTTCACCGTAACTCCATTCAGAAAAAATCAACCTTAGTAACTAGAATTTCTGAGATTTTTGATAAAGAACGGAGGGAAAATTTTTAGGATGGAAAAACCTGGATAAATTGAAATTTTAGGTATCTACATGTTATCATTTTAAGTTTATATTTATATAAACTCGTGTCCAAAATTAAGGTTAATCTCAATTTTTATTCCAATATATATACAGGGTGGTTATAATTAAAATAATTTATATATAATTTTTATAATATTGAGAGCACCATGGAGCTTGAATTGTTCAGCGGATTTTCACCAAATTTAGTATATAGACTATTCAAAGGATGCGGAAAAGGAATCTGCAAAAATATTTACTTCAAAAACGTTCGCTATGGGGCGCTTTTTAGCGCAATACTGCAAAAGCGAGCTCTGAAATGACCAACACACAACAGGAATGACATTTTTAACATTTAGTAACACTTATTGCATCGAAACATTTCAAATGAACGTTGCTCGAGCAATAACAGTACGACAGCGCTGAAGGCGTACAATGGAAAAAAAATTTGAACATGCAGATAGTGCGTAAAGAAATATGACATTTAAGCAGCTGTTAATCGTGTACAGGACGATGTAATGGGTGTTCCTCGATGTGGCCGTCATCATTTATTTGTAACAATTCAAGCCAATGCAGAATGTGTTCAACAGCGCATCGCAACTAATCCTCCG
This sequence comes from Dysdera silvatica, assembly GCA_006491805.2. Lineage (NCBI taxonomy): Eukaryota > Metazoa > Arthropoda > Arachnida > Araneae > Dysderidae > Dysdera > Dysdera silvatica. The sequence continues at coordinate 139,033,287 of QLNU02015360.1, forward strand.
TGAGGCTTTACATATGCAGCGTTATGGAATTCTTGGATTCTGCTAACATAGCAACACTTCCACAATAAACCAAATTCTTTAAATGATCCCACAACTAGAAGTCGCACGGAGTGAGGTCCGCTGAACGTGTACCAGTGATTAGTAAAGGAACGACTGATAACACGCTCATCGGTGAAATGCTGGAGCAAAAAGCTTTGAAGGACCTTGCAATAGGTGGGTACGTACCACCTTGCACGAAAATGGTAGATGTAACGCACTGTCGTTTCTGTAGTTGCAGCAAAACAAATGTCTGGAGCAACTAACAACACCGAAGGGCCGTCACAGAACATTTGACAGGGCCATAAACTTTTACAAGTGAATGATAGCGGCCACATTGAGCAACCTCCATTACATCATTCTGTACACGATTAACAGCTGCTTGCTTGCTGCATTTCTTTACACTCTATCTGCGCGTAAAAAATCTTTCTTTCATAGTGCAATGCCGGTGTGCTGTTATTGCTCGCACAACGTTCATTTGAAATGTTTCGATGCAATAAATGTTAGTAAACATTAAAAATGTGATTTGTGTTGCGTGTTGGTCATTTCATGGGTTGCATAGGTATTGGGCTAAAATGCGCCCTCTAGCGGACGTTTTTGAAGTAAAATTTTTTTTTTCAGTTCCCTTTTCCGCAACCTTTGAATAGTCTGCACTCTAAAAAATGCCTGTTAATTTACTCTTTTTCGGTTTTTCTCGAAGGACGAAATCTGTCTTTCATTGAAAATGCATTTAGTCTGCTTTACAAATGCGCTCTTGGAAACACTCTGTTGAACGCATGCGTACTAGGAGGGGAACGTCTGGACTTTGTATATCGATTTAAATAGGGACTTTAGGTAGATCTTATCAGCTAATCATCGGTCGAGCGGTTAGAGCATCCGTTTACGAACCAACAGATCGTGGGTTCTGCTCCTGGGATGGGAAAAAAAACCGCCTTTGTATTAATATGGAAAGCACAGTGGCTATAATGTGATTAAGTATACCACTAGGTGGGGTATCTAATTAAAGACTTACCTATCAAAAACAATGAAATAAATATCCAATTTATACCACCAGACGGCGTACGTAATTAAGGGTTGTCCTGATAAGGCCGATGTTTTTTTCTAAGGTCAAAGTCAGGAATTCTCCTTGCTTTTCGGTTGGCCTTATAGTGGCCGTATACTACTACCAAACGGAAAATTTGTAAAAAAAAAAAAGGATCAAAATCAGTTATATTACGTAACTTTTATTAAACAGAAAATTTGTAGAAAAAACAGAAAAGTTCTGGTAACTCAGCTGCCAGGACTTTTTCTGTTAATTTACAGTTTTTTCTTTCACAGTGTATATATACCAATTTTGGTGGACATCCGCTGAACGGTCCAAGCTCCAGTGTGCTCTAAATATACCAAGTTTAATTATAACCACTCCTGTATTCTGTCCTTAAACTTTCGATGTGCTTTATTTATAAAAAATAATTCTACAGAAATTATAGCGTTATAAATACTTTACAGAATCACAATAAATCGTAGGATACCTGAAAAAATTTGAACGAGAATCCACGATTAAATTTGACGCAAACATTGAAACTCGAAAATGAAAATTCGTAGAAGACTGATTTAAAATAACAAATTTTCTCACATAAATATGCAACAAAGTTGTTAGGAAATAATTGATGTTTATAAAAGCAAAATTTTGTTACCCTTAATCCGTTTTTTACGAATTTTTGTATTCCGACCTTCACTTTTTATATCATTTTTGATTGTGGATTATCCTTCATAGAATACCTAAAAAAAATTATTTGTTGTGATTCTGTTAAATGTTTGTAATGCTTTAATTTTATGTAAAATGCTTTTTTTTTATAAATGGGGGTATCGAGAGTTGGGGGGCAAAGTATGTACCTCTCCTATTGAAATGGCGTTGAGTGTGGCCTTAATTTTGGATACGAGTTTGTAATCTCTAATGATCACTGAATTATGAACCACCTGCCTAATGCTTCGTAGTTCCTCCTTTTAATTCCATTACAGCAACTGTCAGACGAGGCATTGATTCAATAATAGGAGTAAATTTCAATAAAACAAAATAAAAGAAGCGGAAAAATTCATTAAGTTCTGGTCATGTTTTTTTCTGTAAGGAAAGTGTCCATTATTGTTAATATTCCTATACCCATATTTACGTTTTTAGTTACATTGCTTATGTGGTCATTCCGGTTTAATTTTTCGTTTAATTGAATTTCCAAAAAAATCAGTTTTATGAACAAATTCAATTTTTTTACAAATGATTCTGTATCCACATCAACATTTACCTTTTTATTTTTACTTGGGAACATCAATAATTTAGATTTTTCTGCATTTAATTTCATTTGATTAACAACTGAACCATTTTAATATTTCTTTATTTCATTAATATTCACTTCCATCAGTCCCGTTAGATCTTTACTTTTTTTGGTATTAGTCTTGGGTAATCTGCGAATGATGTCATATTGCCCTTATGCGATATATTGAATATGTTATTCACATATATGGAATACAACAATGGTCCTAAGTTGAATCCCCGTGGTACTTCATAATTATTATCCAATAATTTAGATATTACTCCACCCAAGCATAAAACTTGTTTTCTGTCTTCTAAATAACTAATTAGTAAATTGATAATTTTCTTCTTAAACCTAAATGTTTTAATTTTTCTAATAATACTTTTCTATTTATTACATCAAATGCCTTGCTTAAATCATAAAATATGCCAATTGCATATTTTTGTTTTAAATTGCTTTATGAATTTTTCTATTGTTCTAAGTAAGGCACCCTCAGTCGATTATTTTTTCTAAAGCCACTTAATAGTTTTTCATTACGTTGTTCTTATTAATAAATTTAGTTAATATTTAAAATAGTAGTTTTCCAAATACCTTTTGCAAAAACTCAAGTTATGGTAATTGGTTTATAGTTTTCAGTACAATTTCTTTCCTTTTTTTAAAAATAGGAACAATTTTAGATATGTCTATTTAGGTATTTCTTCTATATCAATTATATTATTGAATATTATCAACAAAGGTTTTGCTAATAGATCTGCATTCTCCCTAATTATTTTGGGATGAATCTTGTCATTGCCTGCCCATGTTTTTGATATTTAGTCTCACTCTTTTAGTAATTCCTGGCAAGTTATGTAATCTGCATACATGGTCTTCTCATAAGTTTCTCCCATATAATCTCTGTAATCTCCCACCATTTGATTACTTCTATTATACTTATATCAGCAATTTCAACAAAAAATTATCGAAGCAGTTTACCATCTCCCCATTTTCCTTTACTTTTCTATTATCATTTACTAGTCATTTGATCTCTTTATGATCAAACGCCATCGAAATTTGTTGTGCACCAATAGATTAGACAAATTATTATACAAATATATATAAAAAATTGAATATAACTGCAATATAATTATAATTTTCGGGATATGTTCAACACGTTTTCTACTCACGTCAATTCATGTTTACATTGGTTTACATGAAAAGTTTCCGAACATCCTGTATAGCTGTTATTTAGAAAACTTTTAAAGGGTAGTAGTACACGTTAAGACGAACAATATTTGTCATGGAATCTAGGGCCGAATTTCACAAGTTAGGGCCGGAGAAGAGTAATTTCGGAAAAAGTGCAATATGCACATGTGTTTACAACCAGTGCACAAGAAGCAGCTCAGGTCAGCTGTTCCAATTGTGTAAATGATTAAGTCATCGCATCTTGCGCTTCTCGGTCATTGATTTAAACACGTGGTTCTATTGTAAATATTTTCGTCTTAATATGTACTATCGCCTTTTAAATTTTTGCCGGGTATTTTCGGGGCACTCTATATAATGTGATTCAGATTCGCCAAAATAATCGCTAAAATAATTCCCTAAAATAAATAAGAAGGCAATGATTAGAAAAGATGCATATAATACAATATACTGTACAACACATGTATATAGAAAACAATGTTTCGGTATGTTAAGGTCAAATCAGGAGCTTTAGGTTAAGGTATCAGACATGTTGCAGTGCCTTTGTGAAGATATTTAGAACGATATACTGCCCGCAATAAGGAGACAGGCGGGTAAAATTATAAAATTAATGCATTTTCATTTAGGCTAAAATCGTCTCGCTCTAAGCGTTGGGTTTATTATACAATAATCCAATACTACAGGAGTGGTTTGCGCTCCTACCAAGATTATAGCTGTCAGCTCCCGTACATATATAGCAATAAACAGAATCTGAAGACACATTTTAAAACAAACAAAATAACATGTAACAGAAAATCGTCAAAGGTCGATATTTAAATTTAGCGGGTTTCAATTAACATTAAATCTGTTATTGTTTTGCTGTTTTCAATAAATACTGGTGAATTGAAATTGAAAGTTGGCGAATTGGAATTTGGTAAGTTGGAAATTGGTGATTTGGAAGTTGGAAGTAAACTACAACTCGCTAAATATTGAAGCTGGAGAGTTGAAATTCGACGAATTGGAAGTTGGTGAGTTATGTTCACTTTGCAACTTCAAATAGCAAATTTGCAACTCGGAAAAGCTCCAAATTCCAACTCTCCTAGATTTTGTGAAGTTAAAAATTCAAAGTTGACGAGTTCGAACTTGCCGAGTTGAAATTTGGCGAGCTGTGGCTTACTTCCAAATTCAAATCGCCAATTTCCGACTCCCGAAACTTCAAAATTTTGCCGCCAATATTTTGGCGAGTTCGAATTTGACGAGTTGCAGTTTATTTCCCAATCCCATATAGCCAATTTCCAACACTGTAATTCAATAAATATTGAAACGGTTTCAAAATTTTGAAATGATTTCAATACAAAGTTTCCGATCTTACCACTAGGAGTTGCTTCTTCCCCCTATTTATATAATGAAGGGATGGTCCAATCGGTTTGAAAATACTTATAGGTAACTTATCGAGACTCGTCGATTACAATTAAAATCGAAGCTCTATCTCCCATAGGAGCGAAACTCCGCCGCACATATGTAGATCAACTCCAAATCAGGAATCCGTGCCGCAAATGGCTGTCGGATCACCAAGTTGAGACTTGAAAATTTTCGTGCGCCATTAACAAAGTTAAAAGGCCAAAAGATCCCAATTTGGCCGCTAGGGGCTAAATTTTATGAAAATCAATTCAAAATTTTCAAACGCTTTCAAAACATCGAAAATTTTGAAAAACTTGCAATACGAAGTTTTTATGGAAGACCTTTATCTTACCCTTTTTATTGTCGACAGACAAAGGAAAAAAAAGATAGATCGTTTTATATCTATTGAAACCAGCTAATAAATTTATTAAATAGTAAAAATACGCTGTAGACAATGAAAGTCATGAGAAGGAAATCTCTTATTAATAATTATGCCAGTCACTTACAATTGTTAAATAAATGAAGTGCTAATCATGTAAAGTATTAATGATAGGCCTATACGAATGCAAAATTCTAAAAACTACCGCAGTAATGTTAGCTACTAACTTGAATAGCTCTAGAAAGTAAGAAAAATTATTCAAAAATATAATTATATTAACTAGGGTGGAATTTGTGTAAGATAAATTTGTGACTTGCATTTGTAGGGCTAGCTTGCAATTCTTTCCAGCAGATCGATGTCTAAACCTTGCATCTATATACTGTTCTTTGTATATCTTCCCTTATCTTTTCAAACATAATAAAATTTCTCTCTCTGATCATTCACTTTAAAAAATTAGGTTAGCCCTTTGCTAAACATGGACCTCACTTATACGTTATGGGCCCGAGCCCCTCCAGTGGGACTACGAGTATCCCTCTTTTCCTGGCACCACCAATATTGGACTTCATGCATCTTAGGCACCTCCACTTACGGCGGGGTATCCTACTTCCTTCTTACTCTGTTGTAATCACAAAGGATTATTTGTCATTTTTTGAGAAAGCTATGTCAAGTGAACTGCCCTCAATGGTAATACGTAATATCTCACAAAACACAAACTTACAGCACACTTTTACTTCGACAACAAATGTGATTTAAAAACGATATTTCTTATTCTAACAATTACAAGACGCATCCCTTTTTTCCTCGTAATCCCCAAATCTTGCTCTTTCTCTCAATTTCAGTTAAGATAATAAGTACACTCTTATTGCGTGAAATATTTTAAAGTCATCCACATTGCACGCAAAGTATCCGTTGAAATAGTTTTAATGAAACGAAGACTTCGGTACATGAATGTTCTAATATATAAGGTTTTAAATATACTTTTATTAATCGGCTTACTCGGGTATATAAAGTGGGCGTCAATGAATGTTTGAGAAATTTAGAGTTGCAGAGCAAAAGGTAGTAGTATCGATATTTTCGATTTTATTATTCTAAACTAATGAATAAAGTAATTAAAAAGTGAAGTGCTGTTTATTTCATCAATAATTCAATCGGAATTTCCATTAATGTGATTCATTATTTAATGGAGATGCGTGACCTGGATCGTTACTTCGACTGGAAATATTAAAATCTCAATTTGTTAATTACTACCAAAAACGACCGAAAGTTTTAATTTATTAAATTTTATCAACCGAAATACGTTAGCATCAACGACCTAATGTATATTTTAAAAATTGGTCGATGTACGTTTCACCGACTTTTCATTAAAGTGCAATAGCTTGAGAAATACGCATTCTGAGACGTGGAATTTACAAAAGGTTTTCAAATGGTTTTCATTTTCTAAGAACAGATAAAACATTTTCGTTCTTTTTTTTTTTTTTTGCGTATTGTAAGAGGTCTAAGGAACTAGCAGTTATTGTTCCGCGTTGAATTTGAATTCCTTCAGAAAAATGTAGCATTTTTGTGGAGTTTGAACCGAATCATGGTGATTTTTGAGAATTTGTTCTGTGTTTATGTAATTGTATTCTTGCGCATGTCAATTTCGATTTGCAATTATAGTCAGTTTCTAAATCATTTAACGTGCCATTAAATTGCGTTTGACTCCCACTGTTGTCAAAATAGAACATTTATTTAAAAACTGCTTACTGTAGTTCGAAGGTTGGCTCCCTAGGATTTAAGGTTTGGATTCCTCGGAAAACTATAGGTCTCAGCGTAACAAGACCTTTGCTGTCCTTATGCCGTGAAACAAGCACATAAACCTGTATTGTGGCCTTTAATGTAATTTGATGTTAGAGCAATAAAAGTTTCAATTTGGATGCATTTAAAAATCGACGGCAGGAAAATTATAAGAAAAGTGTTAAAGGAAACAACATTTTAACAATATCGACGATTTTGGTTGATATAAATGCCATACCTATAATGTGCAGACGGCACATTCGGAAACATAGATTGGCCGAATATTTGTTGAAATTTGCCATTGTAGCTCTTTTGAGAAATTCCCAATCTCTATCTGATTCTGCGTAGGCGACATTTCTATCTCGCTTAATAAAAGTAAGCCGCGAAAAGACGACTCAGCAAAACGTGGACGGCACTCCGTTAGATAGACAGCCAACTGTAGGAAAACATGTTTTTGGAATCTGGGTAAAATACTGTTAAACCATTCAAATATATAAGACAAAATAACCAACATGTCTTAAAGATGAATAATACAATCTTGAAAAAATACTTGCTACTGGGTTTCACCCATTTTCGGCCAACGTTGCGTTACCGCAACATTATTTTGGGGACTTTTTTCTACATCCTAATTAATTTTTCCCCCTCAAATTTTAGCATATCATATTCAGAAACATTTGATCTTACTAAATATAATTTTTTCAAATGGAAGCAAGTTAAATTTCCTGCTTTATAATTCTTTATTTTTAAGTGTTTTGAGGGACTTTCAAAGACCCATTTTTTGAAAAAGTATAGTAATTACTAATTGACGAATATCAACATACTTTTTTTTAAACGTAATCTTTCAGATGTCGACAATTTATAAAAAATTGAAATTACAAAAAATAAGTTATACAGGGTTTGTCCCAGAAGTTCCCGGAATGATTTTTTGTAGTTGGCAACGCTGGCTGACGGGGCGGAGCTTCGGGCGGAGAAGTTGGTGGGGGATCTGAGCTTGGAAACGAGACCGGTATCAGTCGCCTGCGGGCAGTTGTTGAGGCAGGGTCACGCTCCGCGCAGAGGTATCTACTGCACCCTCGTCGATCAAAAAATGGACCAGTTTTTGGAGCAGCGTTATGCAATCAAATTTTGTGTGAAACTGGGTAAAAACGGGGCGGAGACACTCGAAATGCTTCGGAAAGCCTACGGTGACGGGGCGATGAAAAAAAGCCAAACTTTCATGTGGCACAAGCGGTTCCGGGAAGGTCGGGAGTCCGTCAACGACGACGACCGCTCTGGACGCCCGTCGACATCACAAACGGACGACTCGGTGCAAAAAGTGCGTCAAGTTTTGGACAATGACCGACGATTAAGTGTTCGGGTGATTGCAGAGGAGTGTGGAATACCCAAAACAATCGTTCATCGCATTTTAACGGAGGATCTTCAAATGAGGAAAGTCTGCTCGAAAATGGTGCCAAAAGTCCTGACGAGTGAGATGAAGGAGCAGCGTTTGTTGAAGTGCCAGGAATTGCATGAACGCTACGAAACGGACCCAGAATTTTTGGACAGAGTGATCACAGGGGACGAGACGTGGATTTTTCAGTACGATCCCGAATCAAAGCGCCAGAGCAGCGAGTGGCACACCAAGGAGTCTCCTCGCCCGAAAAAAGCAAGGATGAGCAAATCGCGAATCAAGGCAATGCTCATTGTGTTTTTTGACAGAAAAGGTGTAGTTCACAGTGAATTCGTGCCACAAGGACAAACAGTCAACAAGGAGTTTTACTGTGAAGTGCTCAAACGGTTGCGCAACAGGGTTCGACGCGTCCGAAACGAAATTCGCGACAATTGGATCTTGCACCATGACAACGCGTCAACCCACACCGCGCTCATTGTCTCCGAGTTGCTGGCCAAAATGGGTGTGGCAACGCTGCCCCAGCCGCCGTACAGCCCCGATCTGGCACCAGCGGATTTCTTTTTGTTCCCAAGGATCAAAAGAACCCTGAAAGGAACTCGGCATGGGACGCTGGAGGCGGTAAAAGCAGCCGCGACGACCTCACTGAAGGAGATTCCCGTTGACGACTTCCAGGGCGCCTTCAATGATTGGGTGAAGCGTTGGCAACGGTGCATCGAAGCAGGGGGAGAATACTTTGAAAAGTTCTGAAAAGATTGTAAACTGATATTGAATAAATGATTTTAAAAAAAATCATTTCGGGAACTTTTGGGACAAACCCTGTATATCCACGGAAATTCAACTTCCCATTGTTTGGGAAATTTTCATTTTCTTTCTATAGTATCTGCTTCCAAGTTTGAAGAGGAGGAGTGTGTTTTCGATGGACTCGTCAACTTAGCAGACTCTGTCAACTTTACATCTTGCGGGGCCGATGGCGAAGGAAAAAAGGAGATTAATGTTGCCTGCGAATGCGACATACTAAAAACGATTTAAACGTGATGAAAAAAATAACACGTGCACGCAGAAAATAAAACGTCATAAATAATAAATACCAGTGAAATCGCTTCACTTCACCGCTGGTCAACCAAGGGGAATTTAAAGTGAGGGGGACCATTTCCTAATATGATCACAATCCTACAACGTTTCTTTAAAATTTTACCATCGGGTGTTACCACAAGACATGTTTGCTTGCTTGTGTACAGGGGAAATTGGAAAGGGTGGCAGCCGAAGACTGCGCTGTAATTCCAGAACTACAAGACCTGAATTTGTTGCAAGTGTCTTTCTTACCAAAATATTGCACGGACTGAGCATGCAGGTGGACTTTTGAAAGACAAAAATAAATAGTTTGCATCACGAAATTTTTGGCAGGAAACATTTTATCTTTGATGAACAGTAGCCTTAAAACCAGATTCACGATTTGCGTATGAAAAAAAGCGGAAAATGCCCACACGTGTTTTCAGACAACAAATTTGTCATCCATATTTATGATTTTCGCAACCATTGGTTATGAGTTGGAGATGTTTGTCGTTTTGCTGGCTCGAACCCTACATATTGCGGTGTTGGACTTTTTCAATGCGATTAATGTGCTCTGATGTAACATTTTCAAATTGTGAAACATTTTTGTTATCTTTTTGAAACAACTTTTCCGTACGCCCACTACAAGCTAAACTTTGTCTGGCTAAAAACTGAATGACGTATACAATTCTTTCAATAACTGCCATCCACCTCTTCTTTTCACGATCCATTTGGGCCTATGGAATCTACGGTTTTTAATTTCTCTATATTTTGTTTTAAATCCACACATTGTCTCAAACTTTAAAATGCGATACACTTTTTTCATCTCGTTCCACTTTTCTAGTTAAATGAAGCCAATCTTTATAATCTATTCTATCATTAAACGCATTCATAGAGGTGTGAAGGGCAAAATCTCTGCATATAAAGGTAATTCACGGTAAGACCGTAGCCAGGATTTAATTTCGGAGGGGTTCAAAAATTTTTACAGCATGTATCGATACAATCACAGCATGCAAGGCCGTAGCCAAGTCCCATTAAAAATTTAGTTTTGGGGAGATCGATCTCTAAGGTACCCTCTGGATATGGCATGATCACGATACCAATACTGAAATGCAAAGATCGTTAAAAACGCGCTAAAAACCGCTAGATTTTTACTATTTTTTTTACATTCTTTTTAACACATTTTTAATAATGTCTAATTTTTTTAATTTCCGAAATCTGTCAGTCTTGCTAGATTTCGAAATTTTCGAATTTGAAAAAATCAGTTATGTAACCAAAGCTTAGCTGCCGCCCGGGTGCCCCCACTTAATACGCCTCTGGTTGCAGCTTTGTAACCCCCCCCCAGGGACGGATTTGCGATTTTGTTGCCTAATCTTACTAAACGTAACTAGTAACGTAATTGAGATCGTGGCGGCTTTGTCAAATTCTTAATTTGAAATCCCTGCAGTTTTTCCACTTTCCGTAGTTCGGAGTTTGGTTCCCTAAACAACAGAGATTAGGATTTTTCGGAGAATTGTAAGTCTAGGCACAGCATGACCTTAGTTGTCTTTGCACCTTAAAACAAACGTAAGTTAAATAATTCAAATTACACTACCTTTACTAGTTACGCCCAGTGGTTACAACCACTGCTGCTAAGCTCACTGGACTAGGATCAATTTCTACGTTAGCATACTCAGAAAGTTCATAAAGGGGGTTATAGAGCACTAATTTTATGTGTACATATACAACACTGCATCGCAATGGGGGTTTATGTTCCCCTAGTAAGCCCCCTGCATACGCCAGTGGATGAATAAGCTTGACTATAAATAAATGTATAGTGATTTATAGGTTAGGTCTATGTTAAATCACGGATCTCATTTCAGATGAATAATGATGCAGTCTCAGGACGTAAAATAGGAGGACATACATGTTGTCCAATACTAAACTAGTCCAGCAAAATACGTTAGGAGGTTGTGACTGGTCTTACGTTATCGGATTGGCGTAGAATGACCTTTGCTGTCCTTGTACCATAATAATACAACTAACCAACCACGTTACCGGAGGACGTTGGTGCTGGAGTAAACGAGGCAGTTTGACCAACGAACAAATGGCGTCCCAATGAGCCAATTGAAACACCCCTCACCTTTAAGCTTGCTGACCCGAGTATCATTCTTGGTAAGATTGATCACATGTAAATAAGTCGCGATTTGGAAATCACGTTAAACCGTCGATCCCATCCTACATCCATCTCCATGCAGTCTTAGGGAGTGAAAATGTATGCAAAGCACACAATGAGGGAAGTTTAATAAAGTTTGATGTAAGTGGATATCGTACATACGCAACAAAAGCGTGATACAACTCGAAAATTTTTACATTCTACATCCATTTTGTTAGAAATGTTATAATTTGAACAGAAAATGTTTTATAAATGTAGTAGTTAAAAAATGTAATGCTAAAAACACAAAACCCTTGTTGTGTTTTAGGCACTGCACACTAAAGTCCAAATAGTAAAAATCCAGGCAGCATTTACCCTAATTCACTATAGGCCTATAGTTGCATTGAATAGTAGAAAATTTATACCGTCCATATTTCCTTTCAAATAGTTTATCTAATTTTATCCCCATTTTGGTTATTGTAATTTTATAAAATTTTTGTATTTAATTTCAAATTTTTACGTTACCTCCTAGCTTACTCATGTATGAAACATTCCGTATGTGTGATGTATAATTTCTATCCATTCATATACATACTAAATGCACCCAAGATTGA
>QLNU02015360.1:139049840-139061389 GCA_006491805.2 Dysdera silvatica
ATTAATTTTTGATTGTTTATTAGACATTTTATTAGTTAATTAGGAACTGCATTAGCTAATTAGGACTCTTTTAGTTAAGATTTTCATTAGCTAAAAAAATGGGATAAATTAAATTTTCATTGCTGAATTGGAATTTTTATTAGTACACAGTTAATTTGAATTTTTATTAAATAATCAGACTTTTATTAGGTAAATTTAATTAGCTAATTAAAATTTTGTTAATTGGAGCTTTATTAGATAATTATTCAGATAATTATGGGAATATCTGTAAAAGCATTTTAAAAAATGTATAAAATTTCTGTTACGTGAAAATTAATTGCGTTTTATAAAAATCCTGAATTTTGTAATTATATATGAACTGACCCCGTAAACGGCCAATTTTGCGTTAACGCAACGTTTTGTCGGTTACCTCCGCATACCATAGATTTTGTTTTCAATGAAACATTATTACTATGGTCAAAAGTAAAAAGCATATGAATTTTTATGCAATTTCACCGTAAATTTTCTATGCTTGGCCGTTGATGGGTTGATTCTGTTGAGAATAATTGGACAAACAGATACAGGAATACTCGTTTTTCGCATCTTCTCAGCAGGTGGAACTAGGAACACAATTATTTCTGAATATAGAGTTTTGTTCTTTGCTTCATTTTAGGCACATGACAGCTAAACAATCGCCAGAGGCCTATTCGATTAGAAAAATTGTGCCCGCTCCCGCGTTCTTTTGGCCTTGCCGAAGTTATTTATATTGGCCCATAGGGAAAATAAGCTACATGTAAATGCGCAAAACATCGTTGGGGTACAAATGGAAGAAAATGTTGAAAACTTGTGTAGCATTGATATAATTTCGTTTCTTCCATTGATACAAACACAGCATTGATAAAAAATTTCAATTTTTTTCATTGATACAATTTCTTCATTCCTTTCGTGAATACAAACGCAGTATTGGTACAATTTCTTCATTTCTTTCATTGGTACAAACAAAGCATTGATACAATTTCTTCATTTCTTTCATTGGTACAAACACAGCATTGATACAATTTCTAATCCGTTACCTTACATTCGACCCTACAGTGGCGTAATGTTAATGTGCTTGTTTATCATGCAGTTAGAAGCGGGTTCGGGTCCAATATATCCCGTGCAGAAAAAATGTTTTCCCTGCTTATCATTGTATTTGATTTGGACCTCTAGTTACCAGAATTTCTACTTCCTCGGAAATATGTAGTTCTTGGCGCAGCATGAAGGGTTTATCTGGCTTCGCGCCATAGAATACAAGATGAATAAGCCGTACATTTGAAGATCGCCATACGTGGAGAAAAGAAAAGGGATGAATTTGTTTGGACATGTATGAGACAAGAAAATATCAGAGAGCGATCTCACTTTAAATGATCTCCCTCAAATGCTCAAAATGGGTTCAAATCTATGTCTGCAGCACAATTCTGCCAGCTTATTATTCGCATATTTGCCGATACGAAGTTATTAATATTTCAAGTTTCTGCAAAATTCTTTTTTCTATTATTAGCGATTAAAGTAAAATCTGGCCGAGTTCATAGCTAAATTCTTGCGTATACGCGGTAAACCGTGCAAGGATTCCTTTAAACGCTAATAAATAAAAAATAGTTTTGCAGCAACTTCAATTACTAAAAACTTAGAGTCCTCGAATTTACGAATGAAAAACCTGAAGGGTTATACTTCAGACATTAGTGTGAACCTGTTTTGGACATTTTAAATAAATTGGTGAGATCGCTATCAGGTATTTTATCAGTTGCTTATACAATAGTCTTATTAATCCAAACGAATTGGGACCGGGACCTCTCCGGATTAACGAATTTTCAGATTAACTGAAATTTTTATTACAGAATTTACTACAAGCTATAACTGTTTAATGCGTGTGAGTTGTGGTGTAAACACGTACCAGGCAACCAGTGTCGGACGATTGAAGGGAAATTTCAATTAGTTGGTAACACACTCAAAGCCGTTTGTTTACATCTTGTCAGTCGGCTGCAATGGCGGCTGACTGAAAACATATTCGGATAAACCGGATTTCGAATTAGCATGTTTCGGATTAACAAGACTCCATTGTATTACAAATTATGTGTTAAAGTGTGTTTATTGATTGAAGAAAAATTTGCTTAAATGACATTTTCTTTTTCTGGCATACTGCGGCTTCCGATATTGCGTATTACGATAGGATGGCGAAACAAAATTAATTATCACAAGGATTATTGTCTTATATTTACTTCCCACCGAAGGCAGAAATATTTATTTTCTTTCGAACGTTTCACCATCTAATCACGCCATACCATCGGCGTTGGTATCACTACGCCAATAAACGTTGATTGATTGACATTGTTGTTTGACTGTATTTACTTTGAAAATGTTCTTTTTGACAAAAACGAAGTCACCATCAAATGAATATTGCAGTTAAATTTTAAGACCACGGAATATTTTTTAAATATATATTAAAGTAAACTTTAGACCCAAGGCTCTTTTTAGTTTTATTTCCAACGTTTGCTTTCTAAAATTGATCGACGGGTTATCTGGGAACAGCTTAACCGTACTTCCAAACTATGATTAGTTTACAAACGACGGCTCTTACAAGGAACGGAAGTCTGCCCTGTTTTTGAATTAAAGTGTGTAAAGTAGGTGCTATAATATATACATATGTAAGGTTGACAAATCCCTTCCTCTGCATTCCCCCAACAAGAATGGCGCAACTTAAATATTTTTAGTTTTCAAATTATGCATTCATATTCAAAGAAATGGGATTCATAGTTTTACATTGCAAATCACTCGCTACACATTGTCTTGGAGGTATATTTATTGCAGAAGTTATATTTGCTGTAAGGAACTGCAGTATGTTGAAACAATATTATCTCTTTTCGAAATATGTAAATTTTACATTGTCGAGTTGCTTCATGTTTGATGTGGATGTTTGTTTGTTTAGCGCGGCGTTGCAGCATTTTTTAAGATAAAACGATTGTTTATTACGTTTCTGAAAGATTTCATCAACTGTTTCATGGAACGAAAATGCTATTGTCTAGAAAATCATCATTGACTTTGTAAGGAAAAGAATATGCGGGATTCTGAAGTAGATCCTAGAATTGGAAATTCGTGCGTTGTTCTTGATGGATATTAAAGAAAATAAACAGTATGAAGGAAACAGAGAAGCATTTCTATGTTTCTGCATGAGTGGGAGAAAAATAACGAAATAGGAATAGAAGCCAGATGAAACTACCTAGTGAAGAAATTGTGTATCCTTTCATAGGCGTCATTTGAGACAAAGGCACAAATTTTACAGGGAAAGGATCTACTCCACTTGCAATCTTGTACGAATACACTTCTGGAAAAAACTAAAATAGGTATTAAAATTTATTATAGCGAGGAGATTTAAAAGAAAAAATAGTTTATTTCTGGAAGCTAACTATGAAAGTGCAGGGTTGAAAGTCGTATATGGTATTGCAGGCATTAAGATCAGGCCTGTAGCCAGGATAAAAGGGTAACTGGGGAAAGGCAAGGGGCATATGGGTCACAAGGAACCCTGGGATTGTTCTATATACACACATATATACATATATATAGTGTATATATAATAGCTCGATGGGGGCAACTGGGACACAAGCATGGGGCAATTGAGGCTGCGCCCCTGCTGGCCCCGACTTGGCTACAGGACTAAATGAGATATAGATCCTAAGCGTAGAAACACAACAACGGTTGTTGCACCGGTATGCGAACGGAATATTTCATATTCCATTCGCATACCGGTGTAGATAGAAATCAGTCAGGTATTTGCAGGGCCGGCCTAAGGCCGATATGATCAATTTTAATGAATCGAGCACAGATTTTGGAAGGGTAACCTATATATATATATTATGCACACAGAGTGCCCAATAAAATCGACAATACAGTCATAAGAGTAGCGTTTTGGTGAAGTAACCATGGGCTATAAGATGAGATCAAGTGCAGCGCTTCTGATGACGAAATTCAGACGTTATTAAACGTAAACCGGGAAATAAAGGAAACCCAGAAAAAGTGTCAGATATATTTATTCAGCATAATTTAATTAGTATGAAACGGCATCTTACGTACACAGATAGGACAAATCCAAGATTGCGTCCTCTAGAGTCCCCAAGAAGGTACAGCCATACGTTGAGTATCACACTAAACATAAAATATCGTTCTAGACTAAACTCGTTACGTTGAGAACTTTTGCATTTCACATTTTGCTTTTATTTTGCTTAGTTGCAAAGTTACTTCTGCAATTTGCGTATTAATGATCATATGCGCATATAAATGTCGGTAGTGATAAACTTCGAGACAAAAGTTTGGCAATTTTTGAAAAAAAAAGACTGAGTGATTAAAAAAATTAGACATTTAAACGTTCATACACTGTACAAAAAGAATATATTTTTTATTAATTTGCAATGTTTTGGCTACATAACCTTTCTGTAGTTTCAAAAATGCATGAAATTTTAATGCTAATAAAAAAGGAAATGTACACACTACTCGAGACAAAATTATTGCAATTTTCTTGCTAGTATTTGGTCTAGCCACCTTTGGCTGTGATAACTGCTTGGATTCTACGAGGCATGGACTCCACTAACTGCTGACAATCACCACCTATGATTGCACACCAAACATCATGAATTGTTTTCCTTAAATCATCCACTGCAGCTGATTTCACTTTAGCAATAGCCCTTTTCATTTTTTTAAAAAAATGTTTTCAATTGGATTAAGGTTAGGAATATTGCGTGGCCACATGAGAACAGTGATATCGGGTTCCTGCAACCATGCCATAGTATTCTTGGCTGTATGACATTGTGCTCCATATCGTTGGTAAGTGTACTTGCCATATGGAAATAATAATTTGCATGTGGAATGAGGTGATCTGCCAAAATTTTGACATAATAGGGACTGTTTACATTCCTAATTAAGGAAACAAAGACTTCCAACACCACAGGCACACATGGAACCATATACCATTACACTTGGAGGAAATTTGACCTGACTTGAAACACAGGATGAATGGGATTTCTCTTCTTTGTGGCGCACTACTTTTGTTTACCATCATTAAACAGACATACATCTCATTTCGTCGCTGAAAATAACTAATCTTTAATAAAGAACACATAAAACCTGGAACACAGAAGATTGGAAAAAGGTTACTTTCATCAGCGAGGAAAGCAGACTTTGTTTAATGATGGTAAACAAAAAGTAGTGCGTCGCAAGGAAGAGAAATTCCATTCATCTTGTGTTTCAAGTCGGGTCAAATTTCCTCAAAGTGTAATGGTATATGGTTCCATGTGTGCCTATGGTGTTGGAAAGCTTCGTTTCCTTAATAGGAAGGTAAACAATCCCTATTATGTCGAAATTTTGGCAGATCACTTCATTCCAAGTGCAAATTATTTTCCACATGGCAAGTACACTTACCAACAGTATGGAGCACAATGTCATACAGCCAAGAATACTATGGCATGGTTGCAGGAACCCGATATCACTGTTCTCATGTGGCCAGGCAATATTCCTAACCTTAATCCAATTGAAAACATTTTTTTAAAAAAATGAAAAGGGCTATTGCTAAAGTGAAATCAGCTGCAGTGGATGATTTAAGGAAAACAATTCATGATGTTTGGTGTGCAATCATAGGTGGTGATTGTCAGCAGTTAGTGGAGTCCATGCCTCGTAGAATCCAAGCAGTTATTACATTTCCTTTTTTATTAGCATTAAAATTGCATGCATCTTTGAAACTATAGAAAGACTATGTAGCCAAAACACTGCAAATTAATAAAAAAATATATTCTTTTTGTACCGTGTATGCTTGTTTAAATATCTAATGATTTAATCATTCAGTTTGTTTTTCAAAAATCGCCAAACTTCTATCTTGAAGTGTATATATAATATGTGGTCATTGGGGTATACCGAGGCTGAGGAATTGAACATAATCCAGCAAACACGTCGCAAGCTATCATGATGCACTAATTGAACGCTGATTGAAAAATTGTCGTGATTTATGGCGATTATCATCACAATGCGCACGGAATTACAAGGGAGTATGCCGCATGCTTTCCCGCTATTGCTTCCCGCTCCAACTCCATGGACTACCAACAAGTATATTCGCTACTGTCCGGAAGCTCACTCGCACGTCTGCGATCCGTTATATTTAATGGGTTCGAGGGTATCCTGTGGCTGTGCTAACATACGTTTCCGCTAATCCCTGCACTAGTATCAGAGCAATCACCGAAGCATGTGGATTAACAGCACAGCGTGTATGGAAAATCGTGAATAAGCATGTACCTCACCCATTTCTCAATACTTAGCGTTCAAGTAGTGCGCCATTATAGCTTGCGACGTGTTTGTTAAATTGCATTCAATTCCCCAGCCTCGTTATTTATCCCACTGACCACCTATTACGTCGCTATCGATATTTACATATACATGTGAATCTAATCATCAATACGAAATGTGCAGACGTAAATTTGGAATTAAGCAAGATCCAATACAAATGTAAATTACAAAAGTTGTCAGCGTGAGAGTTTAGTTAGGAATGACATTTTGTGTACAGTAATATTCAAAATAAGGCTGTACCCTCTTACGGAACAAGAGGTTATAGCCTTGGATGTAACAGATCTGTGTACGTAAGATGTTATTCATGATGAACAAATTTGCCATTGGCATTTTTTTCAGTACCGCCTTCATTTTCCTGCATACGTTTAATAACTTCCGAATTTCGCTATCAAGGGCGCTGCACGTGGTCTCACCTTATGGCACATTGTTACTTTACGTTACCAAAGCACCACTTTTATGACTATAGCTGTCGCAGTTCAAAGGTTAAGGGCGTGATAAAGGACTTTACCGGACACTCTGTGTATACTGCATACGTATGTACACTGTTTATGTAAATTGCAACATCAAGATCGAATTGTCAGATCAAAATGAAATTTATGCCATATATGACGAAAGGTAATAAAAAAATATGATTAACTTTACAGATAGAGAAACACAACTACATTAAAAGCGGAAAACCCGTATTTAGTGAAGTCGCCCCGAGAGGCAATAAGAGCCTCTAAACGTCTGAACATCGAATCGAATAGTTTGGATATGTTCTTGGGGTATTGCCTGCCAGGCTTCTTCGATCCGAGTCCAGATTTCACTGATAATGACTAATGTAGAAGAGTAATGGTCCTGTTAACATATTCCACACTTATTCAGTCGGTGACATATCCAGTGAATGGGCAGGCTAAGGAAGAAACGGCAACTCCTATGCCATGAAGAAGTCTTGTATATTCCGGACAACATGTGGTCGGGCGTTATATTGGAATGTAGCGCTAGGAGTGTATGGAAGGAAGGGTAAAACTTCGGCTTCCAAAATCTCCCTGATGTAGCGGTTGCTGTTCAGAGTACCCTCAATTCGTAACAGCCGAGATTACCTATAGCATCACACATCATCACACTGACCATTTATGCAGTATGGTGTTCTAAAGCGCATGTCAGAAGATGGCGCTAATTACAATAGCATCTAACGTGTAAGCGGCCATAATTTTTGTCCAAATTGAAGCGGCATTCCTCCGAAAATACGATCTAGTGCCAATCTGCATGATATTGTCTATACCCATCTGCTCATTGTACCCGGAAGTGCCGATGGTTTATAGTCAAAAGCATCCTCCGCAAAAGAGTGCGTGCACGTAGTCCTTTGCGTAGCAGATGCCTTCAAGCCATAGAAGAAGATAACGTAGCACCTGTAACAGTGCTTCAGTGCTATGCTAACACTCGAAAACAAGTTGTATGGTTCGTTATTGCATGCGTGTGAGATATCTATCATCCCATGTTTTCGTTACACTTCGTGGTCCACTGCCAGATTTTCGACTCATTTAGTGTTCTTTGGTTCACTGTATGCACATTCGTATCACTGTAGTGGCATTATGCCCCGTATAAGCAGCAATATCCTGGTTCAAAAATCCTTCCCGCAAGCTAATGATACGTCTCTGTTCGAATTCTGTAGCTTGCTTGTATAGCGCTATCTGGTATTGACGACGCATAGTGATTCCAATAAAACAATTTGCAGATAACAATGACATACTTGTCTGGCTATTCCATAGCCCTCTATTTATACTCATCGTATGATGGTTCAGAGGGAGCTGTTGAGTCCAGGAATGTGCAATCAAGCTGAATTTCTGACCATTTGCGTGTCATGCGCTGCCTTCATTTTTTGTAAATTTCATTCGAATGGGACAAGTCTTAGTACGTATTGCGATTTTCATAAACGTATGTGTGTGTATATATATATATGGCGCAAGGACAGCAAGGTTCGTGCTGCGCCGGGATCTACAGTTTTCCAGGACTTTCATGCTCTTAAAGTTCTTTACCTTGGTTGGCTCAGAATGACCCTTGCTGTCCTTGCACCGTTAAAATACAATCAACCAACCAGTCTTAAGGCCCTGGGAATCAAATCCCCTTGGATTACGGAACCAACCCCCCTCGGATTACGATATATGTGGCGTGGCTAGAGAGGACGTGGCCAGTGCTAAGAGTTTCCCTTCTCTCCTTCCCCCCCTTAGTTGGGTCCGCAGGCGCTCTGGGGTTCGTCTCTCCTCCCTCCCCCCAAAGTTTTTTTTCTTTTTAACTCTAAAATGACACGTTTAAAGTTAACTTTTCTCCCATTAGAATTGTACCCAGTTCTCATTTTTTATTGAACCCTAAAACAAGTTTACCTTTAGTTTTTTGGGACTTTTATATTTATCACTAAATATAATAAATATTATAGCAATCGTTTATAAATTTTATTATCAGTACGTTTAATAAAAAATGTGTAATCAGCATAAAAAAACACGAAAATTCAAACACAGTGCTGTTGGACATCCATATATCGACGCCGCTGGTTCCATGATAATAATAAATCGACATACAGTGGCGAAAAGAAATTTGCGTACGGGAGAGAAAATTTTAAATTGATACACATTACTTTAAAAAAATATTCTTTGCAAATTTAGCACACATCGTTTAGGACGTATTGTCAATGGAATTGTTTTCATTTCTTTCGAAATATGAGCATGCAGAAGCAGTCAAAAGAAATAAAGCACAAAACATTTCCGCGCTATGCCAATCGTTTAAGACGACACATTAACTAGTCCAGGTATTCTGCATTAAAAAACAAAACCTGGCAACTAAAATTGAATTTTCCAAGTTGTATAAAGGAACAATTTAAGCAGTTAGAATATTTTTGAATACAATATAATGAAAATTTCCCAAGCAGTTCTCGTATCAATGAGTAAGCTAAGCTACAATTGCGTGGTTAGTGATTAAGTTAGGATGCGATGGATTATTAATGACGTATTAGAGACGTATCAAAAAATCAAGTCTACGATCCACTACAGGCGGTCCTCGACTTCCGTTCAATTCGTTATTTCGTAAATATTCCGTGCTGTAATAACGTTTCTGTAAAATTCAATTGACAAGGAAGAAGGGCCTATATTAAGAGACTTTTGGAAAAATCTTAACATATAGAATGCAATAAATATTATTGGGGACACGTGGGCTGAAATAAAAGGGTCAATAATGAGAAGTTCTTAAAACAAATGTCTAAAAATATGTAGCAAAGACATTTACCATCTGCAAAAATGTCTTTTCTTCATTTGTATTTCGTATATTCCGACCAGTGTCAAATTTTACTAGTTATGGTAAGCCCTGGTCAATCTTTGTACGTTGTTGTTAATATTGCAATTGTTTTGCACTAAAATGTGTAAAAAGTTGCTAAACGCCGTTAAATTCAATCTACATCCATAACAGAAAAAATCGACGCACCAAGAAGGAGTTGTCCGATTGTAATGAAATTTCGTATGCAAAGACATTTTGACCGAACATGCAAATGATTAAAATTTTGTGTCCAATGAATGAGTAGTGGGAACTCCAGCGCATCGGAACTGCGCTTTCAGTAGGGGTATACATGGAACGATTTTCAATATGTGGTCAAAATTTCTGTTACATTTTGACGGGGGAAATCTAACGTCGACTGTAACACTGCCTCGCCGAAAGTTTCGTGTTCATTACGAGCATATGTCAGAGTTTGAAAGAGATTGTGTTATCGGATTGAAAGACGCTGGTTGGACGAATCGAGGAATCGCTGGACATGTGGGTCGAGGCGATGCGATGATTGGACAGTACTGGTAAGAGAGGGTCAACAACGGCAGATGTCTGTGTCTGGACGGTAGCAGTCGAACTAAGGCCACAACAGAACGGGAAGACAGAGCGATTGTCAGAGCAGATGTCACACCACCCGATTCGTCCTTATCAACTATCCAACATGGGGCCCGCACACATGTGTCCAACATGACCCTCTGCAAACGACTGAGAGAGCGGAATTTACGCTCGCGCCGACCGTTACGCCGCTTACTTCTCACGCCTTTACGCCTTCAAGTCCGATTACAATGGTGCCGGGCTCGATCAACTTGGAACTGCGCTGACTGGGGACGTGTACAGTCTTTAGTGACGAGTCCTGTTTCCAAGTATGTACTGAAGACAACCGCAGACGTGTCTGGAGACGTCCAGGGCAGCGTGTGGATCCTGCCCTTACTATCGCACGCCACACATGCCCACAACAGGGCGTTATGGTCTGGGGTGCCATCTCCTTTGATAGCCGGACCCCTTTGGTGGTCATTTCTGGCACACTTACAGCACAGCGGTACGTAGACGACATTCTACGACCGGTTGTGTTACCGTTCCTTTTGCGACACCCTGGACTTACGTTTCAACAAGACAATGTCCGGCCGCACACGGCACGTGTTGCTATGAATTGTCTTCAAGCTTGCCCAACACTTCCTTGGCAAGCTAGGTCTCCTGATCTCTCTCCCATAGAGCACATTTGGGACGCTATGGGAAGGCGATTGCAACCATCCCGGAATGTTGACGATTTAGCCCGACAGTTGGAGACAATTTGGCAAGAAATTCCGCAGGACACCATCCGGGATCTTTATCAGTCTATGCCACGCCGGGTGACAGCTTGCATCCAGGCCAGAGGTGGACCAACGCCTTATTGACTTCCTCCCTTTGTAACGGTCAAACTCTGCAATAAATCATTCAATTGTTCTGAAATGTTAATGATTTCTTTTTCTATGTATGTTCTTCATATCCACCAATTTTTATCGCAATCGGCTAACTTTGTTGGAGCGTCGATTTTTTTTGTTATAGGGTGTATTTAGTTTTGCCTGAGATATATTTTATTGAAACATAAAGTTATATATTGCATACAGTTAGAATGTACGGAGACTTTATCCACTGTATCCATTGTTAGATCAGGGTTTCCTGGGGCCCTAGAAAAACATTTTTCCGGGCTCCTTCGAGATTAAGCCTGTTAACCACAGTAGGATCTGTATATATCGAGGATCTGAGGAACAACTAAAATGTTTGTAATATCCGATTGCTCGTTGAATCCCTTATGTAATTTAAATTCTTAACTTTGAAAATGAAATCGGTACAGGTTACATATTTATATGCAACGAACATACAAAAAACTTTAAAATTTGCGAAAAATGTAAAAAATTTCTCCCTGCGATAAAATT
>QLNU02015360.1:139067555-139089310 GCA_006491805.2 Dysdera silvatica
TGGCACCGTTTGAGAGCTTTTTACATGCCATAATTATATATGAGACATGAACCAATAATGTTTAATATAAACTACTGAGTTTGTAAAGTGTTTCGCGAAACAGCTCAGCATTCTCTTGTAATCTTCAGATAATTCGTATAATTTAAAAGCCCAAAGCTCAGCTTTGAAATCAAACACCTCCGTTTGCCAGCTTAGAGAATATGAAACTGGTGGAAATAGCAGCCTTGACTTAACAGCTTCCTCAGAGGTTTTAGTATCTTTCCTTCTCCAAACACGCAGAATAAATTTTAAAAATCCAATTTCCCTTCTTTACTGGTCTTTCTTACAGCAATTTGAATTTCTTTGGCTTTAAAATATTCGCTAGAAAAACATTGATAGAAATCCAATAATATTCAAGGCTTTTAGTAAAAGCATATTATAAATTGCTTCAATAAATTTCAGGGCTCTCTAAAAAGAAACAAAATTCATAATCTCTTCATAAAAAGGTTAAACTTACATTGGTATGCAGAATACTTGAACATTTGTGTGAGATGCATTAACCATAAAAACCTTCATCGAACATTCTCTTATCGATATAGATTTCCTAGCGCAGATCTTATCTTCCTCTTTAAAAATTGAATCGGGGTATAAAAATATTGTAAGTATGATACAATTAATTGTATCTTCAGGATATCTTGTAATATTATGAAACTCCAGTAAAATTAATTCGTCACTGCTCTCTTTTTACATTCATATTGCATATTCCGGATAGCGCAAATCGTCCTGAGGACGTCCAGAACATCAGTATTCGTTCCTAGGACGTAATATATGTTTTTCTTACATACTCAGGACGTTCTTTTAGGACGTGCAGAGAACACTGTTATAGGATATTCTGAGGGTGTTCTATTAACATTTTTGTTAGGGTCATCCCCAAGGCCGTAACCAAGATTTAATTTTGGTGGGGTCAAACATTTTTACAACATGTATTTATACAATCATAGCATGCAAGGCCGTAGCCAAGTCCCATTAAAAATTTAGTTTCGGGGAGGAGATAGTGTAGTCCCCTACAGGTAGAACTTGGTCATCCACTATGAGATTTTGCAGAATTCTTTGAGAAAGTTTTAAGAGTACAAAATTTTCAAATTTGACATTTTTCGTGTATCAGTCTATATACACACGATCAGATGTTGGAGAAGCTACATTTGAATATATTCGGAGGTGCTTGATGTTCAGAGGTGTCCATTAGTTGGGGGTGTTAGTGAGTAGTATATCTCCATGACGGAAACTGTCCAATTCTCAGTTCCAATGTTTGCTATGCCCTAATACTTCCAAATAATGGATACCTCTGAATAACAGACACACTCAAATCTCGAGGTGTCTGTTATTCAGAAGTTTTACTGTATATGATATACAGTTAAACCTCTTAAACAGTCAATTTTTGGAATTACAGCGCCGCCTTCGGCGGCTACCTTTCATTCTTTTTTCTTTTGCATAATTCTTCCCTTAACGGTCACCTCTCAACAACGGTAACCTCCGAAGATATTAATAGAGCAGAATCCTATGGAACTTGTTAACAAGTTAACTATTATCCAGAGGTTGTACTATATTTGTATACTTTTCCGCCTAGTTTGGAAACAGTGCATGACATGCATTTTACGGGAATAGTTTTGGCATCAGTTGCTCGGTTTCCTTTCTGCTAATGTTTGTCGTGCTGCTAGTCGTGCTGGTAGTAATTTCTTATAGGTAGAGGATTCACATTAACAGTGTTGTATATTTTAGTTCTATATACACTGAAGTGCCAGAAAAACTGGCACAGGCGTGCGTATGCAAATAACGGAGCTTTGCAACCAATCAGCGTAACGCGATGCGGTCGGCAGCGCCTATATAAGACAAGAGATGTCTGGCAAAGCTGTTAGATCGGTTCTTGCCGCTACAATGGCAGGTTATCAAGATTTAAGTGATTTTGAACGTGGCGTTATAGTCGGCACAAGAGAGATGGGACATAGCATCTCCGAGATAGCGACAAAATTTGGATTTTCGCGTACGACCATTTCACGGGTATACCGTGAATATCAGGAATCCGGTAAAACATCAAATCTCCGACAGCGGTGCGGCCGGAAAAAGACCTTCGACGACTGACGAGAATCGTTAAACGAGATAGACGTGCAACACTTCCTCAAATTGCCGCGGATTTCAATGCTGGGGCATCAACAAGTGTCAGCGTGCGAACTGTTCAACG
Source organism: Dysdera silvatica (assembly GCA_006491805.2). Classification (NCBI taxonomy): domain Eukaryota; kingdom Metazoa; phylum Arthropoda; class Arachnida; order Araneae; family Dysderidae; genus Dysdera; species Dysdera silvatica. The sequence goes on from QLNU02015360.1 coordinate 139,069,774, forward strand.
AACCATCATTGATATGGGCTTTCGGAGCCGAAGGTCCACTCGTGTACCATTGTTGACTGCACGGCACAAAGCTTTACGCCTCGTCTGGGTCCGCCAACACCGCCATTGGACTGTTGATGACTGGAAACACGTTGCCTGGTCTGACGAGTCTCGTTTCCAATTGCATCAGGCGGATGGACGTGTACGGGTATGGAGACAACCTCATGAATCCATGGACCCTACATGTCAACAGGGGACTGTTCAAGCTGGTGGAGCTTCTGTGATGGTATGGGGCGTGTGCAGTTGGCGTGATATGGGACCCCTGATACGTCTAGAGACAACTCTGACAGGTGACAGGTACGTAAGCATCATGTCCGATCACCTACACCCATTCATGTCCATTGTGCATTCCGACGGACTTGGACAATTTCAGCATGATAATGCGACACCCCACACATCGAGAGTTGCTACCGAGTGGCTCCAGGAACACTCTTCTGACTTTAGACACTTCCATTGGCCACCTAAATCGCCAGACATGAACATTATCGAGCATATCTGGGATGCCTTGCAACGTGCTGTTCAGAAGAGATCTCTACCACCTTGCACTCCTATGGATTTGTGGACTGCCCTGCAGGATTCCTGGTGTGAATTGTCTCCAGGATACCTTCAGACATTAGTCGAGTCCATGCCACGTCGTGTTGTGGCACTTCTGTGTGCATGCGCGCATGGCGGGGCTACACGATATTAGGTAGGTGTACCCACTTTTCTGGCACTTCAGTTTATATATAGTTTTTTCTATATTTATTCGCATGAATACATTAACGTCTAAGTGAAAATTATTTTCTTTGTCTGACAGCCAATTTCAAAGAGGCGTGTCTACTGCTGTGCGTAATTCAGCATCACGTGTATTATCAATTTTTAATTGAAATAAAAATAAGCTAAATGACTGTATTTTTCATTTAAATAAGGATTAATTGAGAAAATACATATCTCTCCATACAACGAACTTGATGGAACCCTCACTGCAGGAACGTTATATGGAATATTTCCTTTCCTCATTTCAAAATTATAAAACTGCAGGGGGTCTTAATAATTGATCATCATATTGTAATGAGTCGCTATAAAGTGAGTCTACCTTATTTTATTTCAACATTAAAAATTGCTTTTGAAACTAACAGGATCATAAAATTGATACTTTTTTATATATAATTGTAATTGGCGAACAATTTTATACGTATAAATTAAAACAGTTTTATACGTATAAATTGAAACAGTTTCATACGTATAAATTGAAACAGTATAAATTAAAACAGTTTTATACGTATAAATTGAAACAGTTTCATACGTATAAATTGAAACAGTTTTATTGAGGGTGGGGGGAGATGATCTACAACTTGAAATCACCCAATGTCACTGCTATAGACAAAAAAGGAAAAAGTGAGTGGCCGGTAAAAATGAAAAAAGCATTTTATTAGTTAGAAATTGGGTTTTGTAAAGAGTTCGATAATGATTTTCGCTCCGTAATCATTAAAAACATGTAAGTGCGTATAAAGAGTATATATATACAATCATTAAATTTAAAAATCTATAAAGAATTTACAGAAGAAACTTTTATATTAGCAACGGCTTGGGGGTATATGCTGAAAAGACCAAATTATGAGATAGGGCATTCTGTGAATTCTATGGCAGTATTTTATGGTCATATTTAACTATTAAAAAACTGCCATGTTAATCTATCCTAGAGTTATCCAATATTATCCTAAGACTGTCCAAATTAGGTTTTCCATGGCCATTCAGATCCTAAAACCAGCCGAAACATGTCCGAAATACGACTTTTTCGACGTGAACAGGGCATCCTAGAGACGTCTTCGGCACATTTTTCGGACGTCTACCACACGCCCGACTCGTCGTGAAAGGACACCCTCAGGACCTCGGTTTGCTATGTGGGATGTTAGAACGGGTAGCCGGAATATGAAAAGAAAGGAATATTACCATTATGTAATTTGTTTCGCATATGTAATGCTATCTGTTATGACACAGTGATTGTAAGTAAATAGTAAATCAGATTATTCGCGAATATAAATACACTTCAATGCACAACGAATTCTAAAATCCTAATTATACAAATACAATAAACTTCTGAAAATCCACATGTGGAGCATCTGCTCTCAAAATCGCGCTTTAAAAGTAAAAATTCGTAAAAAACAAACATGATTAGTTGTTAAAAATAACGTAAGTGCACAAGACTAGAAACTGTCAATTAGCCCTGACCTTGAAAATCAAGTCAGAATTACTGTATATATAAATTTAAGCCTGTTTGGATCCTTGACGACGTTGAAAATCACAATTTGTTCATATGATTTGAAAAGAACTTTGGGGCCACAAAGTGTATGACGAATCATGTTTAACAAGTTACAATTAATTTGTAACAATTAATTACAATCAATTTGTAAGTCTGCGGGCACCGCTAGCTGCGGGCACTGCGGGAGACCGCTATGGGAAAATTCTCCCCCCTCGCTAGGAGATCTTACCACGACGGCTGAATAAAAGCGATTCCAAAAAAAATCTTGAAATACCTTTTGTGTTTTGTTCTACAGTTTCAGGTTTTGCTATGTAATGTATGCGCATATATTTCCAATAAGAGCGCTTTGTTGTTCAAAACTCTAATGTTTGCTCAATATTTCTATATAGTATATAATAATAAATTTTTCCGGTTTACGAATTATCTGATATACTTTTACAACCTATTATCGTGAATAATTGAGAGCTTGTACTAGCGTTGGCCTGGTCTTGTAGTTTGTAGTGTTTTATTCTGCAATAAGTTTCATATCTGCATGATTGCTATGCATTTGAAAATAAATTATATGCTTTTTAAAGCATCTTTAGAGTTTAAAAGCGATTCGAAAGTGACGAATATCAAAAAATGCGAGAGATAGAGACAGGTGCCTCATATACCGATAATTATCTCACGTAGACCCACTAATTGCATTATCTCCGATCGAGCATGTTAAACTTATGGACCAATTATTGTAATATGTTGCAAAACACCTGTAGCAAGATGCATGAATTAACATACATATTACGTTCACAAAGTGGGGCTAAAATTCTATTTACATGTATACAGGCAAAATTGTATCGCAATATGAGGTTATAATCCCTATTAACCACACCCTGACTACCCCAGTTTATACCGTGTTATAGTAAACAGTAAATTGTTTTCGTTAAAAGTGTTCCGAGTAAATAGCTGGTACGGTCAATAAAAGATCTTTAAGAATACTGAAAGCGTTTCTCTGAAAAAGAATAGCATGTTTTCGTATCAGATCACGTTAGAGAAAATTTTACTGCAGGGCATTATCTAAAGAAAAGCAGCTATCAGTCTGTAAACTTAGAAGTAAAAGAGATTGCATCTTTTTGACGTTGTTAAACGCAAATCTTATCGAAACACCCGCACACCACCCTTTTTTGTCCAGGATTTTGCGGAAACAGAATTTTTTTTAGGTTTTGAAAGGAGAAATTGTTTGTGGACGCTTCAGGCTTTTCTTCCTGTAATATTTAGGTATTAAGTATCATCAAAACGATCCTTTAGTATAACGTATCTTAACGTTGAGTTCAGTTGCCGTAAATGGCCCCTGTTTTTTTTTGCTCATTTGCTGTTTTGTAAGCTATTAACGGCTTTTTCCGAGTTCAAAGTACGAAGGAAAACAGCTGATAATTTAAAAGGTTCCCCACTAAATGTATAGTGTTTTCAGATATGTCATTTTACTTTATGCTCAGAGAATTTTTTGGTTATATCCTTGAGGTCCCTGAAAAATCTCGGTACAATAATATACTGCCTTGATGGAACCTATGGAAAAAATGTAAAAAAAGTGTTCTTCCATTATGCATAGTGCTCGATCATACCATATCTCCTAGGCCCATAATGGTCAACTTTATGTACATTCTGCTGATGTTAACAGAGTCCCCGTTTTCGCCACACTAGTTGATATCCAGTGTCAATATTGACGGTAAATTAGGAAACCAGTATAGAGAAGGTTACTGTATTGTTTGACTTTATTTTTCTCTCTTTACGCGTTGTCCCCTGTTCATATTACTGAAAAGAGAACCTCATTACTCTGCTACTGCTCTATTTCTATTTTCTTTCCGAAAAATGTCAGTCTCATTATTATGCCGTATATCCTCTCCTTCTATCGTTACACTAAAACTATTTGGGCACTCTCTAAGGGGGAGGCTGTACTTTATGTGGATTACTAAGATAGGTTTTTTGGGAAGACAAAGTGGTTTCCATCTGCCATTTAAAAGATTCATGCTTAATGCATTAAAAGTGCTATTCACACTTATTGCGGCCTCACACAGTATACTCTGCTGGTAAAAGGAATAAAACTTATTTAAGCCTTCACCCTTTGTAATGCAATCGGTTCGCGATAACCATATTGCAACCGCTAATGCGAAATTCTAAAAATCCGGGTTTATATCCCGATGGTAGAGAACGCTGGACATTTTTTTACCAATCCATATTCCTGCGGTTTGTTTACTCGGAGGCAGAGGTTCAGATCCTACTTAAAATTGTACGCCCATGTACAAGATGATCTTCGTTGTTCTTATGTATGCCACGAAACATAAACTTTGTAAATTCACGGATTATGTGTAAGCCTAACATCAGTGGTCGGCAACCCGTCCATCGCGATCTCGATTTCTGTCCCATTCGTCTTTTAGCGCCGTTTGCAACTACGGAATCGTTATTGACGGATGGCAATACGCTGCTAGGAGACACCCGAGAACAGCCCACATGTGTTTTATTGGATTTAGGTTCGGGGACTGTACGGGCCACTCCATGCAGTGAATGTCTTAATTCTCCGATAGCTTAGCGACAGCCACTGCACGGTGAGGTGTAGTGTTATCATTCATGAAGACGAACGCCGGGTCCGTAGCCCCCCCCCGGAAAAGATGTACCTGAGGAAGGGGAAAAGCGGTTACCAGTAACTGACCCTGCTTGAAAGGCATGTGATATGTATGGCCACCAAGCATTATGCCTTTCTTACCAAGTGAGAACTCCACCACCTCTAAAGCGATCCCTTTTGACGATGTTGTATGGGGGTATTGCGTTTTCCCCGCTTTCTCCAAATGTATAGACATCCGAAATTGCTAATGGGACTAAATCGGCTCTAATCCGTAAACATCACCCGATACCATTACTGCACTCCCCAGTCGTAGTGTCCGTGGCACCATAGGAAATGTTGTCCCTGATAGGTAGGTGTCAAAGATACACACCGTATTAGTTACCGAGCGAAATAAGCCCCCTGTGCGCAGTATTTAAGCTACGGTTAAACCCAATATCGGCCGTCCAGTAGTGAGTTGCATGTGTCTTATGATTACACTTGCTGTTTATCGACGATCTGTCCTCGCCTGTTAAAAAATACACAAGTTTTTCGTTGCCGTGGTTGCTCATAGACGACCACTACTAAACTTTCGGACAAGCTGTTCCTGTCATTCGAAATGCCGTCCAAGCTTGTGATACGATGCTGGGTGCGATGCCAAACTCCTCGGCCACACTAGTCACACTTTGACCTTCTTCCAACTTCCAAATGATTCGATCTTGGGCAAAATCATCCAGATGTAGTCTACCGGACTGTCTGTTGGGCACCTCACACTGCTACAGCAATTCTCAGTCGTTCAAACAGATGTACACTGTGCAGTAGATTACACTAAAATGCTGAACACACATCGCTTTGGTGCTTTACAACCTACCCATACGCCCACAGTACGTTATGTTATGTAGATTCACGCACAAACATGTCCTACCGTAGTGAATCTTAGGCGATCTCTTGAGTAGTCTTTCGGTCTGTTCTGCCTGTTTTTTCGCTGTTATTTTCTGCATTTCGTCCCTAATTTTTGCCCACCAGTGCATTTGGTGAAGAATTAATTTCCAGCCACTTCAAAACTACAACCTGCATGACATAACTGGTTAGGAATGCTTTATGGACATTACGTCAGATAGCGGTTTGAAAATTGCTTTCCAAGGTAAGCGTTCTTAATTTTGGTTAAGCCTAAAAATTAAATTTAACCACTGACCGATAAAGCAAAAGCATTTCCTATACCGCTTGGCACAATTTATTTGTGTGAATCCGGATTTTCTGCCTATGCAGCAATTAAAACCAAATACAGAAGCTTCCCCCACGCTCAGCCAAACCTTTGTCTGCAGCTATCCGCAGCTATCCTCAATAAAAACAGACATTTGTCGAACTATGCAAAATTAAATAACTCCATTTCTTCATTAGTTACTACATTTCGTAATTAAAGTAAAAAATTTCTGTTCTGAATCTGCTCTTCATTACCATCTTACATAGAGGCCCTACTTAAAGAACACCTAGTAAAAGTGTGAGAGAGTCAAGGGTTTTGCGATCAAACATTTTCTTAAACAGAGTTCCGAGGGACAAAAGGTTTTGGGAGCCACTGATTTAAACTAAATATTTGAAATTTTGTTAAAGTTGCCGCAAAGATTAGAGCAGCTAATATAATGTAAGCTTAGATTGCTTAGTATGTACATTTCTAAACGTCGTTTTGAAGTGTTTGGTGCATATGCGAATGCTAATACGTTCTAATCTCATTTAAAGGATTATCACGAGATTACTGAAAATAATCGTTTAATCGAGAAATTCATTAAATCAGGAGGACACGTTTATCTGAATAAACGATGCACCCACGGAGGGTGAGGGTATGGGCGCAGAGCCCCTGCGTGGGTTAAAAATTTACGTGTAAAATACGTTAAAATTAGTGTTATGATTAAAATCGTTTAATCCGACATGCTGAAACCTGAGAGGTCAACTGGAGGGAATAACCACCGACAAGGATCGTTTGGAGGACATTGATGCGCAGTATAGATCGAAGATTCAGGGAAAAAGTGTCTTTCTTTCCTAGAGGGAAAAAGAGGTAAGCGGAATAGATGAGAGGGAAAATGGGAAGGGCGTCGCAGACAGTCAAGGAGTAAGTTCAGTACCGTTTTTTAATTTTTTTTTCCTGTACGAGGCTAGCCGCAAGGAGCAAGATCAAGGTGAAGTGAATAAACACCTGCACTATCTGTTAGTATGCTATTACTCGAACGGCCTCCCCATCATCAAAATGGTAATTCACGCCATCGAGTTATAAGCGATAATGGCTGGTCACGCGGAAAGAGGAATCCATACAATCACCCCCGTGATTAATCAGCTATCCCCGCCGATCCACGAAATTCAGCGGACATCTTAATCCTCACAGATCATCTACAACGACATCGGGGAATAGAAGTCCAAAGAGAAATTGACGCCAAGGAAAGGCCACCCATCAGCGCTGCCCCTAGTTCGTATTCTGTCGCTCTTTCTCTGTTCCGCTGCCCATAGAAAGGAAGTGGCAGTTCAAAGATTTAAAAAAAGAAAAAAACCACCTCCTTAATTGCTCTACGTGGTATCGAAATCAATCACCTTTGAGTGTTTAAACTATTCTATTTGAATTTTCGTAAAACTAATAAACTTGGAATATTGTTAGGTTTGGATACCTTGTGTGTTCTTTGAAAGCAGGAACCTTACCTAGTCTTATCTCTATAATAAAGAAACATGAAACAGGATTAATAACCTCAATTCTGTTTAAGATAGTAGCAACTATTACGTTAAAAAATAATATTTTTTAGATTTTCGCGATCCTCCCCCGAGTAAAAATCCTGGGTTAGCTATTGACCGAAACTGAAATGAGAAATTATCAAAAAGAAAAACACGAAATTGTTTACCGCGGTTTTGAAGAATACGTGTTAATTTTGATAAACATAAGCCACAATTTCATATATAATTAGTACTGTGGAAAGAAATCTTTGACGTTTATTTTGACTTTTCTTGTGAGTTGGCATTTGGAATTGCTTTTTCAATTTTTCCAAATGCATGGAAAAGATCACTATTGACTTCAAAACGCATTAAATATTTCGTATTTGCTTCAATTGAGCAAACTCAATTGAAATCGATTTTCTGATGACATTTCCAGCTACATGCTATGACGAAACGTTGTCGTTAAATAGAGGAAATTATAACACTGGGCTGATTGTTACTCTGCCCGGACCAATAAAAACATTCGCTAAATCACAGAAATCATTGAATTGGGTATCGTTAAATCGAAGTTAGACCATTTAATAAATGCGCACTACGCTGACGTCAATTAAAAACAAAAAATATATTCGCAAAGAAATACCCGTTTGCAATGTCTTGTTTATACAATTTGAAATATAAATTGAAATTATCTCAAATATAAATATTTGATGTCACCAATTTGTAATTTTCGCATATTTGTTGCGACATACAATTTGTCAACTAAATTTTTCTCGAAGTAACTTGAAAAATGGAGTGTTTGGTTTTTGCTACTTCATAAAGATTTCGCAAAATATTTTTCTTTGAAAATAACGGAACTTTGAGGAAAAAAACAATAATACTTTTTCCTTCATACTCTAAAAAATAACTTACTTTAGAAAGATAAAATAAAAATAGTTTTGACGTCTCCGCAAGCTTTATCTTAAAATTTCTAAAAGTTATCGAACAATTTTACAGTTTGTCTATAACATTTACTTTATAATGAGTTTAAATTTAAAATTTAACAAATTAATATATTTATTACTCCAGCATTTTTATTATGGAAGGACTAGGCAGTGCTTAGATAATCCAAAAAATATTTGACCGCAGTTAAACACAAATGCTTTTTGATTAAAATAGACCACAAGTTTCCCGTCGCGCATCAGAATAGATAACATTTGTGACGTCACATTTGCGGCCACTATTTTTTAGGCCTCTCCCTTGTACTTACCATGATTTACTTATTAGAATTATCACATCTGACTACCCAGCTTCAGAATAGATGCAGGTTTAACATATTTTTATAAAAACAGTTCGCTGAACAAATAACGCTGTTGAGGTGTGGAAGTCCAAATTAAATTACACAATGGGCAAACCCCATCCCAATTTTTATACGTTGATAAAATGCTTGAAGATTAAGGCTGGATACAATGACTCTCTGTTTGATAGAAATATTGTATTTAAATTTTGCGGAAATTTAGAAAAATCGCGGCAGAAATTTAGCACTTAAACAAAATTCGAACAAGTTATACAAATAATTATGGAAAACTTCGGTTTGGAAGGTCGAATTGGATTTGTTTTTATAAGTGAAGTGGTGTTACTTCATCTTTTCCACTTTGGCAATATGTAGATAACGTAGTTTTTGTTACATTAAACCGTTTGATAACATAGGAATATCACTTATCCCAGGAATGTAAGTTACTATATCTTTTTCTTGAAGTATTCGAAAAAGACATCTAAAATGTAAAATTGATCTTTACGAGAACGTCGTGGAAAGGGAGTCCTTTCGAACGAAGATTTTTGAACTGAACTTTGATAGACCTTAAGAATCTTACATCCTTGGTATTCAATATAATAAAGAAAAGAAAACATTTATCTCTTTACCCTTACTTTTGTATTTTAATCTCATTAGGATTTCTTCCTTTTTCTTGGACCAACGCCCATCGAATTATAAATCGACTAAAGAGACCATTTAGTCAGATTTATGACGACGCCTTTGTAGGGGTTTTTAGGGATGGCTTCCTGAATCCAATAGAGCGTAGAAAGGAAGGGGGTGAACAGCTAATAAAATAGTAAGAGATAAAAAATAGTGTGTAATTATTTTCCAGAAATAAAGTTCTTGATTCTTTTGAGAACAACCATTAGTTGCTTACGAAGGTTTAGAAATTGTAGTTCATGAATCAAATATCACCTGATGGCAAGAATATAGCCTAATGAATCGACTTGCGAGCTTTGGGAAAGATATTTCACACGATAATACGAGACCTTACTATTGTGAGCTGAAGTCACAATATTGGTGTTTTACACAGTTTGAAAAAGTGGTGGTGTGGTTTACTTTGATATTAAATGGATATATATTGTTATTCTTCTTATTCCCTTCTCTGTATTTGTATAATTCATTTTCCTAACGAAATGCTATAAAAATGAAAACTTCAGAACCCGAGAAACCGTCTAATGGCTCGGAGGTTTTCATCCACAGATGAAGCATTCAAAACTATACTCAACTACATTCGTGGAATTGCAACTGATTCTCGGATTGGAACCTTCCATCATCAATCGGGCCTTAAAGAAACTCAAGCGACCAAAACTGTCGACAACTCTCGTTGGTTCCTTTTCTCCTGCACTGAAAACTGTCTGGATATCCTTTGTGCCAAAAATATCTACCAAGATTGTTTTCAGCCTTCGTAAATTCAATTTGCGTGTTGTTTTCACTCCCATTAATAAACTGGGTTTCTCCAAATTCAAAGACGTCATCCACGACCTTGATTTTTGTGGAATTTATTCCATTCCTTGCCAATGTGATCAGGTTTACATTGGTCAAACACGTAGAGACTTTCGAATTCGTTTAAAAGAAGATGACGTTTATGTTCGGAAAGAAGAATTTTACAGATCCGCTTTGGCTAAACACTCGTGGGAATCTGACCATACATTTTTATTTCATAAAGCACAATTTATCCAAAAAGTTTCTTCTCCACTGGACCTCAACTTTTCGAGGCCCTATATGTATAATCGTCAATGCAGATAACGCCGTTAATGAACAGTCGCCGTCTAATTTCTTTTCTCCCTTTTGGAAGAACTTTCTCCCCACATCGAACAGTAATTCGCCAACAAAAGTTTCTACTAATTCATGGCGTATTTCATCCCATAGAGAATAATTTCATAATACCTGGCTGTTTCTTTTTAAACTCATGTTTTACTACCAGAGACGTTTCTTTAAACTTAAGTTCCATTACCAGAGACGTTTCCCATAATCCATATGCTTGATTTATTTTTACTGTTTATTTTATTATATCTGCAACCCGTAACCGCCGTTTGTAACAGTTTTCGTTACACGTTATGTTATCGTTGGCCGTTCTGACGAAAATAGCCCAGGGCTATTGAAACAGTCGTAAACGATTTAACTTTATTAAACTGTGTTAATTTCTTCCCTTTCAATTAATTTAATAATGCACAGTGCCGTTGTCAAGTTATTTCAAATACACTAATAAAGTTAGAGAAACCCTTTAACTAAATAAAACACTATCAGTTGCAAAATGGGTATATATTCAATAGATAGTAATTCAATTAAAGCGAATCCAATTTTAGTTTCCTGAATAAGTCGCAAGCAATACATTTTATGAGCAAAATGTAATACCGTAGAAGAGTCAGCTGTATTATTTCTATCAGTTCCTGCTTTATTATAGTATCACCAAATTTTAATATTTTGCGTTTCCCTTTCATAAAATTTAACTTAACCCAGTATACCATGATGGAATTCCCTGATTAGTTTCCAAATTCTATATTTTAGCAAATACTGTATATATGGTTTTCAGAAGAAACGCTATCGCAATTATATTTGTAACTATGAGTCGTAGAAAAAAACTTCAAAAAAAGTAACTTTCAATAAGAAGGTTTCCCTAAATCTAAATAGTCAAACCAAAATATCCGTGGTGTTACGCGGAATAGTTGCTGAGATAACGTTTATTTACAAATCTACATTTGGCCGCCAAGAAAATAAAGACTTCCTGCAAATTTAAAAAGCAACACTTTAATTAAATTTGAGTTTATGTACGGTTCGAAAGAAGTTTTCACAACGACTAGCATATGAAACACCAGCAGTTGTAAAGCGGATGATAATTGTTAAGTATTGAAACTACAGACATTCCCCAAACACACATTGGACGTCTCATCTTTTCAATGACGAAACATGTGGCAGCGGTTATTAGCGGCTGTGGTTCTCTACATAAAATACGAGTTAATTTGTATTTCACAATTCTAACAAAGTTGTCTAGTATTTATAATTTTTCGTTTTTGGGACATTCTCTATATATTCAATACACACGATTTTGAAATCTGTTTTTCTTGGTGTTGCACTTTTAATGGCCAGCAGTATGTTAGAAATATTTTAGTTATATAGCGTTTAGTCAGCATATTACTATAAAGGTTATATTATTTTTCGTTCATTTGAGATAAATAAATCGGGCAGATAGCAAGAAAAGTTCTTAAATACAACGTGCATCCCAAAAGATTTATTTCTAAAAATATTATAAAGGCAGCGCATAAAAATAAATTAATTATCAATCAACTTGGCAAAAAGTTTCTCACGTCATAAAAGAGACTCTAAAATAAAACAAAATTATTTAAGATTCACAGAGAAAATATTAAGCATCTCCTTAATATGTTGTTAAATTAATTAGCATCAATAAGACAACATAGGAGATGGCGAGAATTTTTTTAGTTTTCTGAAGTAAAATTTATTTTAAAAAACAAAGCGTCTTAATTTATTTTTTTTAAGATCTTTCAATGATATATATTCCTAGAAGGGCTCTTAACGAACTCATCTATGTTTCGTCCATGCATATGAATCCGAAGGATTAATTAGGTAATTATTCAGTATATATATTTGTGTGTCTATCCTTACAAATTGGAATTTTAATTGGGATATATGTAAATTTTAATTAATACGAGAATGATACTCATTCTTTCATCTAATAAAATGCTCCAAGATTTCATGCATCTAGCGATAATATTTCAGGCAGAAGGCACTTTACTTAAAACCATCAGAAAAAGATCGAATTTCTTTTTATAATACATATTTTTATACTTTGAATTTCTTGTTCGCAATTTGAAAACGACACCCTATGCATTTTTCACCAATTAAATACCGTCAGTAATTGTATTTTTCTAAAACACTTTTTTCTGTAAATAGTTATCTACATTTCTTGCGATCTTTTGTACATGCAACTTTAAATCGAGCACAAAAATATGCTCCATATCAAGACTCACAAAGAACACAAGAACCAGAATAAACACATCAATCATTCCAGATCAATAATTTGAGCTTGGGAGTTTAAGCTTGGAAAATGAATCGACAATGGTTCAGAATTGATCTTCGGGTCTTTTGTTGCCTATCGATTCTTCATTTGGTTTTACTTTCCAATCCACAGATGCCTTCTCATCAAGAGATGTTTTTTTATTTTTCCAAAAATAGACAGTCGCCTGAAAAAGCTCTGGGAATATGAACGAACTGTCAATATTTCTTGCATTCATCCGAAAAATTTAAGGGAAACGCAAATTACCACAGATTCGGCAAACCAGATTCTGACGAGTTGTAATCGTCGATTACTGAGCCTTTTTCGATAAATCTTTCTTCCGATTATTAGAAGATTGAGAAAAATTATCGCTAATTCGATTTGTTTCTGAACCATTTACTCCTGCTCAAAAACTTTAAAAATCTAAGTCTCTCCTGATAAATCTGAGCGGGTTTTCTTTACAATTTATATTCATTTGTAACGGAGTCCATTCACGAAGGAACTAGCACACTATTGCAATAGAAAATGTTAATGTAAAATATTTTATTATCATGTGAATAGTTCGAATTCTTATTCCTATAAAACTCTTTATATTTTTTATTGGATCAGCGAGAAGGAACGATGAAATACGAGGTATTAAAGACAAAGTGTTTTAGTTGTTTACTCAGAATGGCACTATGAAACGTGGTCGAAAAAACAACACAAGCTGGAATTTTAAAAAGGGAGTCACCAAAAGCATAAATGCGATATTATAAAAATTGTCTATTTAATACTAAATCTTAAGATCTGAACGCCCTATTACAAAGTTTCTCGCAATGTAAAGTACGTGAACTGCAGATATTAACTAAAGTTATGATGACTATATGCGTGAAAAATGCAGCCGTAGAGGATAAACATGTAAGTGTTGAAAAAAGTTACATTCAATCATATTTGCAAAGAACAGAAAATGCTTTAGCACGACAGATTTTTAATTTAAGGAAGGATTGTATCATTTATAAAAATTTCAAAGATCAATAGAAATTTGGGTTACTTTTATGCACCTTGGGCCTGTAAGCATTTATGTTTTCGAAGGTAGGAATATTGCAAAAGCTAAAAGCGAAAACGTCTCATATACCGAACATTGAAGAAGAATATTCCTTGTATCTTTTATCCTCATTTCACTAGTCCTCCATCCGGATGGAACTAACAGGCGTTCTCATGGCGAAAAGTTCCAAAAGAATTTGAGCCCTCGGAGGAGTGGTGAAACAAATACAGACAGAAGAGAACAGTTGCGGAAATGTTGGAAGAACAGCTTCCTACTTTTCGTGCCTCGCGAATTGCACTCTTCGCGAATAATTTGTCGACCGTTTCCGTGGCTTTGCTTCAACGAGAAAAAACACGTGGCGAAACGCGTTCGTGTGCCCGAATGCCCGGTTAGGCTGGCAGAATTTACCTCGTGATAGGTATAATTTACCCTCCGGGTAAAAAGTTGCTGTTGATGAAAGTATGCAAGGCGCCGCAAAGCTTTGTAAAGTATTTTGTGACCGACCCAGATGCGAAACTATCGTCTTCCGTGATGCCTCTGGAATGAAAGTCACGTGAGCCATGGTGATACGAAGATATATTTTTTATTTCTTTACAAAGCGTCCTAGGGAGGAAAGTGTTACGTCACGCATTCTGAGCATTGCAAGTAATGTCAAAATACTGTTGTATAAAAGGGAATTCAAATAAAACTTTTCGAAGTGATTTACCAATACAACGCCATTTTGTCTCGATACAAATGTGTGCTCGTGTTGAGCTAGGTCAAGTATATGTCCATGGAATAAGAAGTGGCACGCCAGAGTAAAATCTGGAGTCCTCCCAGTCATGGAAATGGAGGAAGCTAATACTCTACAGACAAACTAAAGTCTTTCCACATCCAGAAACTGGATGATTGGGTGAATAGGGCATCGCTCGTAATCCTCGTCTGATGGCACTGATGGACAGGAGATATCCGTTGGGATATCATCAACTCGAAAAATGTCCATTAGACTGGTGTTGAAAATATTCGTTTTTTCCTCATTATGTGAAGATAAGTTTTTCCTTCTTCCACAGACGAAGGCGAACCGGGTAATGTTATCACAAGGGCATTAGTTCGAGAGTGAATGCTTGATATCAAATAAAATTTCAACTCTGACAATAATACGGAACAATGCGAAAACGTGTTGCCTTAGCATAGAGTATTACTTACGAAAATAAACTAAACAAATGTTATTTGTTAAAGTCTTGCGTAAAAACGTACCATTTCCAATAATGTAGCTACCAAAAAAAGAACTTTTCGCCAGAATTCGTGATCAAGAAGTGTCATAACGAAAGTGCTAAACATTATCTAATATGCCAATTTTAATTCGTTGTTTCACTTACATAAAATAACTAAACCATATAAAATGTACGAATATTTAAAAATAAATTAAAAACTCGAACGTTTTTCCCACAAGACAGGCACAATCGCTTAAATTTTAAAATGTACAGGGTGTTCAGAAACTTTCGAATACGACCTACACAGCGGTATTCCTGGGATAATTTTAAGATAAAATGTGGTTCTTATTTTGCTGTCAGGATAATACTTTTGTGATATTCACCAAAAATTTCCACGCAATGAGGAAGCTGTCTGCATCTGTTAACACCTTCGCTGGTTAGTTTAAGACGAATTACAGAAAACTTGTTTCTGCATGGGTGTGACATAAAACGCTAGGTACTTTAATCGGTAATTTAATTTCCAAAGCGAAACGCACGTGCAGTTTGTTTTTAAGACAATTGGCTGGAGTTTAAGTAAGGGCTAATGATTTTAGTATTATAACCATCCAAGAAGTCATGCCGTTAACATAGAATCGAGCCCTAATGGTCCAAAAAGAATAATGTTTACAAACTAACTACTCACTGTAACCCGGAGTTTAGTTCTCTAGGCTTCAAGAGGTTCGGATCACTCGGAAAACAATTGGTCCCAGCGCATCATGACCATTGCTGTCTTTACGTCGTAAAACACAAACTACTTGAATCCGAAAAAAAAAACATTTCACAAACAGAGATTTATGCGTTTCTTACGAAGTAATTTAAAGTGTCCATCTCACAAATGTTCCAAGGGAATAGTCTGAATATGTAACAACCAAAAAAAATATAAAAAAAAATTTCAGCTTCTAGTGAAATATAATAATACTCCTGGCAATATTTCCTAAAAAAATAAATAAAAAAAAAAGATTCGGAGGGAAGAAATAAATAGCGATTAAGTAATAACCATTTTAAGTATTCAATTACTTTAATTTTATTTGGTTAATATATTTTATATAAATATATATATATATATATATAAATTGGATGCTAATTATTTATAATATAAATGTATCTGAATAATATTATGATATATATCTCATAATGCAATTCAGATATAAATTATTCGTAATATGATTTATGAATAAAATACACATTTCTAACAAAACAATATGAAGTTTCACCAGAAGATTCCACGGCTACAGTTATTTCGACACTGGCGTAAGGTTTAAAAACACGACGTTTCTCTTAAGACAACTGCTCCTTTTCTCAACTGACGGCAGAATGAATAGTGAGTAAAAGCCTTAAGTTTATTTATCCGCACATTGGGAATAACGATTTGACGCCATTTAATGCGGGGTAGTTCTATCTGAGAAAACCTCGCACCCGATGTCGTCAGATGGCTACTCCTAACTCGAGGTTTGGCAGAAAATTAGTAAGATGGGTGTTCTCCTTACAAGATTTTTGCCAGACCTCGAGTTGGGGTAGCCATCGGGGGCAAAAGTCTCTCCAGCTGGGACTATTTCACACCAAATGGGATCCCCAACATGCGGGTTACTTAGGATTTCTACTGACTCTTCACTCTCCTTTTCACTTGAAAAAGGCGGCAGTTGGCTCTCTAAGCGTCTTGATTTTAAGCCTTACGCCAGTGTCGAAATAACTGTAACCATTGATGCACATTCGTTATTAATTAGTATTAAATTCGAATTACACATACCTTTTTATTTCATTTTAATATATCGATTAGCTTGAGAATAAATAAGATAACTGTGCAACATTACCCGATATTCTGAACGAAATGTGGTATGTTTGGGTACACAGTGCTACCTACAATTAGGAGCAAACATGGAACTGGATATTTTGTTTCTTAAATAGATGTATCCCTTAGGTGAGAAGATAATATTTTGATATTCATTTTATTTAGCGTTCTGAATTTGCTTATGTAAGTGTAAAATGTACGATAAAAAAATATTCGTTTTGAGGTTGTTTTCTGGCGCTTTTTCACATTGGGTTTGTTGTTGGATGTATGCACTATTTATGAGAGTGCATGTTTGATGACGTGCCTCCGGAAAAAGCACAAGGAATGTGGTTTTAGAAAAGGACCTCTGATGATGAATTTAAAATTACGTGGGAATTCTATACATACGTTATATATATTCTTTACGTTACGCTGCTCTTAGACCCTGATTATTGCACGGGCCCTGAGCCCTAGATTTTTAGGAAATCTTAAAAAAGAAACCTTTCTCCTACCAACCTCCTAATTGTTTCGCCTGTTACAGGAAACAACCCATTATTTTTCTTCAGCCTTATTTTAATTTCTTTTTCAATATTTTAAATTTTAGATTAACGAACATGTCCGAAATGTCTATGTATATTTATAGGCTTTTGTAGCTTGATTAATAAATGTAGTGACACCACCCTTATGTAATATCTATAATTTTCAGTTCACAATATGGCATTGTGAATGATGGAAAAATTTATGAAAAGTTTGATACCAATTGAATATTTATATTACGAACTCGCAGGCAAACAAAATTGAATAATTGTTCTGGAGAAGTAGGATATTAAAAATTTAGGGCCCTGCGGTGGTATAGTGTGGTAACGCGTTCGCCTAGTGCGCCGTTCAGTGCCGGATTTATAAATGGGCAAGTTGGGCACTTGCCCAGGGCGCAAGAGGCTGCGGATTTTTTTTTTAATTGCAAATTATTTACCGTAGAAATCTGTCGATCACCTCTCCTTGAGGGGACGCCCTCCACCCTTTCCTTTTCCTAAATGTGAAATTCTGAAAAACTGTGTGAAACAACCCCCTTCCTAGGCGGAGTTCTAGTCAGAGGTGCCACCCGGAAGATACCCCATTTAAGTGTTATTTTAAGCGAAAAATACTTAAACTAAATTTACTAGTGAAATTTCAAGCTTTGTGCTCTCCTCAAATGTTTTCTGCATCGTCCTTGTTCCCCTCCCAAAAAATATACAGAAAAATGTCATCAATGAACTGAATCGTTTATAAAAATATCATTATTATATCTTATAATAATGCATATAAGGTAGGCTAACCATAAATGTCGCCCTTCACAATCCTCAAAGTGATTTTTTCATCGCATTGGAGGGGGCGGAACTGCAAAATTTTATTCATTTGCTAGTGTACGGTCAGGGGTGGGCATGTGCCTAACTGGTTTCTTGGAAGTTCATGGAGAGAATATCTGATTCAGACTTCCATAAGTTCCCCTAGATTCCACTTTTCACGTCTTTCCCAATCCATTTCACTTTTAATGCTATTCGCTTTCAAGATTTTCCTTGAAAGTGGGCATATACAGGGTGTCCATAAATTATCTTTACAACTTAAGACTTTAATAACTTTAAAACTATATTGGATAATAACAAACGGTTTTCAACATGTGGCAAAATAACGCATAAAATTTTGTTATTTTCCAGGTGATGTAGATTTGACGAAAAATGTGGACGTCACATGAGAAAGTTCGGTGTGTAGCCTGGTTCATAGATGAAGTGTATCCTTCCGCATCAAAAAAACGGATTCAGTGCTGTTGGGCTGTTGAATATGGAGTCCGCACTCCAGTTGTAATTTGGCTCAGTGGGGTTGACAGCCATTTCCGATGGGGAGAGACAATCCTTAAAAATAAGGGCTGCCAACTACATATTTACTGTGGATGAAAACTTGTTTTGCATATATCCGGTTTAAATTCTATAATAAAGCATTCGTTTGGCTTCAAAAATACTTGATGTATGCGTTTTTTGCATGTGTAAAATCGCAATTAAGCTGGTTTAGATAACATTAAAAAGATAAGAGAAAATTTGAAGCTCGATATTTTTGCATATATGCGGTTTTGACTGTACTACTGTTACGAATAAAAACGAAAATTCTACCAAATTTTGCATATTTTTTATGATTTTTGTATATATTTGAATATTTTAATTGAATGGTGACTTTTTTTTTTGGTCAGGCAGTGTACATTAGTGAATAATAATAATGAAATGATGATTAAAATTAGTCTTAAAAAAAGCGAAAAGTCGTAATTTTCATTTTAACGAAATATACTACAAAGAATACAAATATCAATTAATGAAAAAATATCATACTAAAGATAAATATGAAAATAACAAGTTTTCAATTTTTGCTTTTCCAATATTATGAAAACCAACGCTTTTTTCATCATAAACTGGAAAAGTCGAATGCAATTAGTTTAAAATTTATAGTATCCGATTGCTCATTTTTCCGTAAACGAGATTTGAAAGCAAAAACAAGGTAAGAATGCTATCGCTGTCCGATAAACCGTAAATCCGATGTTTTAATATAATTACCATATCGCATGTGGTCATTGTTTCATTAATCACAGGGTACATTATTTTTTTTTGTCTGTCTTCTTACTTATTTTGCAATGG
>QLNU02015360.1:139089410-139099910 GCA_006491805.2 Dysdera silvatica
TCATGAGCGTAACTAGCTTCGAAGTCTAGGGGGCTAAACCGTATATCTCAATGCTTAGAAGAAATTTTCTACGTGGGGGCGGGGGGTAGCATCCTAGTTACAGCAATGGAGAAGGCGCCAAAGTCATGGTGCCCATGGCGCCTCGTACCCTAAATCCGGCCCTGGCGCCGCTAATCCGGGTTCGACTCCCAGCAGTGCAAAAAGAACGCTTACTCAGAGATCTCATAAAGATCGCACTGCTCACTGTAGTCCGGGGTTTGGTTCCCTAGGCCTTAAGAGGTTCGGATTCCTCGGAAAATAGTAGGTCCAGAGGTTCGGATTCCTCGGAAAACAGTAGGTCCCGGCGCAGCATGACCACTGTAGCCATTTAGCCATTCTTCATTTAGTATTTCTTCAACGGACCCATAAGCTCTCAACTAGAAGTGAAGAAGTTGGACTCAAGATGAACCTACAAAAAACTAAGATCATGTTCAATAATTTTGTAGAGGAAACAAAAATACAAGTTGACAACACTGAGCTAGAAATTGCTGATTCATATATTTACCTTGGCCAGCTGATTTCAATGGATGGCAACATTATGAAAGAACTCAACAGACGTATTAAACTTGGCTGGAGTGCATTTGGAAGAAACAGTTTTATCCTGAAGGGGAAATTGCCTTTGTGTCTAAAACGAATACGGAGAAAAATGCTTTTCTTGTCCTCGTTCGTCTAGTAGGTCAAGACACCGCGGGCTCAACGCGGGGACCCTGGTTCGAATCCAAGATGAGGACGGCGCCTCTTTTTCTCCAAAAACAAAAAAAGCTCTAGTTTGAGCTAAATATACGTGGGTGGCAAAAAAAATAAAGAAAAAGAAAGAAAGAAAGAAAGAAAAAAATGCATAAAAGAAAGGTCTTCAACCAGTGTGTATTGCCAGTCCTCTCTTATGGATCAGAGACATGGAGTCTAACAGTTGGAGCAATACGAAAGTTACAGACAACGCAAAGGAGCATGGAGAGGTGCATGCTTGGAATAACTAGGAGAGATCGAAAAAGAAACACTTGGGTGAGAGAGCAAACTAGAGTAGAGGACATCATTGTTAAAGTAAAAGGGCTGAAATGGCGATGGGCTGGGCATATTGCAAGAAGAACTGATCAACGATGGACAACAGAAATTCTGAACTGGATTCCAAGAGACCACCGAAGACCTAGAAAACGTCCTCAAACTAGATGGGTGGATGAAATAAGAAAACAGGTTGGGGTGACGTGGAAGCGAATTGCTCAGGATAGACTTGTGTGGAAAGCATTTGGAGAGACCTTCATCCAGCAGTGGATAGATAATGGTTGAATATGATGATAACATTCTGGTACAGTGGACCATGGGCAGAAATTGTAGAACAGGGTATATCCTGTCACAGAAACTGTACGACACGGTAGAATGAATGAATGAATAAATGAATGAATTATAAAAATAAATAAATAAAATAACGTACCTGCGTGCGTTATAAAACAAGCCGGGGGGGTCAAAAATTTTTGGGGTTCTCTGCGCCTCCGCTTACTTTAGTCAGGCCGTGGCTACTATTAATTTATATTAATTGTAATTTGAATAGCGTGTATTATATTCTTGTTTATATGTAGTATGTTTTGCGATCACAGTAATATTTATATATCTTGCGAACACAGTAGTATTTATATATCTTGCGAACACAGTAGTATTTATGAATCTTTAGAACAAAATAATATTTATATACCTGGCGAATATAAGTATATTTATATTCCGTCCTTTTATTAAATATCGTCTTATACGAGAGAGAAAAATATGAATAAATAGCGCTATAAAGGTAACTTTTGCTTAAAACTGCAGCCTTATTAAAAATGTATTTATTTACATATTTTTGTTCTAGTTTACGTGTTTTGTTTTTCAATGAAGTTATTTATAGAAAAAAAATTGGCACGCTATATCTTTACTCTTTGGTGAAATGGCAATAGACAAGCATATAATGCCTTTCCCTATGAAAGCTAGTATTTTTTGCCAGTCAAGTTAAAACACATCAATTATTATGATGCTTTACATTTCCCTAACCCGTTTGTTACAAATTTGCTACTTCGCAGACGCGTTTTAAAAACACCAACTTTAAAATACTTAGGGCAGATATATAGGAACTATCTAATGATATATTTACGGTCTGAAACACGGCCTATAATCCATCATTTTGAAGTCTTTTTGAAATTCACTTTAAAAAAAATACGTTATTTCTTATTTAGTGTCTTTTTTTTGGAACTTTTTATCGAACCATTAAATTTGTTGCGTTATGAGATTTAAAAATAGTAGAAAGAGAAGGAAATTAAAAGTACAAATAAAGTGACACCTATATTATCTATTTCAAGAATACAAGTGACATAACGTTTTTAAGTGTGTCAATATCTTTGTTATTTTCATCAATTGTTTCCCCTTCCATTTGTCTATTTCACTGCTTTGTGAAAGTTTTCGAAGTCTTTATCCTGGCAAATCATAAATGATGGAAGATAATTTTTGAAAGAAGCAGAACCAGTATCTAAATATTTCTTTCAGGACAAGGAATTTCGTTCTTAATATCTTCTATATCGTCCCTTATTTGTCGTCATCTATGGAGCGTACCCTATCAGTTTTCAACTTTTTGTACTTCTGTTACAAGGGAAGGAATCTCCTTTCCTAAGTTCTATTAATCCGCTACCTTTTCTTCCTGCTTAGCCGTATTAATCCTTGTCAAATCCCTCCTTGAATTCCGGAAGCTTTGTTACAGGAAAAAGGAATCTTTGTTATTCGGTTAGTAAAATAAATAGTAGCTTTTACTATGCGAATGAAATTGTATATCAAATTGGGAAAGAAAAGTTCAAAGCCAGCAATTTAACCTGCACTTTTAAATCGATTACATATTTTTCTCGGCGAATGCAATGACTCTCATTTTTTCTTAGATGTGTACAGTTAGATTACACAAAATGAAAATATGCAAGTTAGAAATATAATTTTAATGTAATGGAGATCAGAGAGTTTCCGATCAACCAGTGTTTTAAGATTATAAAAAGTTACCTCTGGAAGTATTATATGAATTGAAATGAAATAAAAACAGTTAAAGTAGTCATACATTCTGTATTCTTATCATATCAGTATTTTTTAATACATCATAATTTGTCTTTAGTTTTACAAAATATGAAATGCTTCTTTAATACTTAACGAAACACCGAAATCCATTATGCACATGATTACAACCCAAATTTTGGTCCAATATGAGCTTTTATTAATAATAATTGTTTAGAAATAGTCTCTTTGCATCTTACCAAAGAACAAAGTCAAGAAAAATATATTAAACATTTAACATTTAACTTTTAAGTATGATATTTATGTAATTTTTTTACCTTATGAATCTGTCTCATGTTTACAAAATGCAGTATATATGGCAAGTTTTAGCTTTAAAGGCTTAAGTTTCAAAAGCTGAAGATATGCTGAAAGTTTCGTTAAATTATATTAAACGCTTTGTCAGAAAACATGCGTGCAAACTTCAAAAAGTACATTTCGTGAAAATAAGCTTTGTAGTTGTATTTACATTTAAATAATATATCACTGATGTTTATGTTTTTACGCTTAATACTCAGTCGATTTTCGCCGGGTTTGTTTTAAAATATTCAAAAAGTGCATACTTTTTTACAATAATTAAAAAAAAGATTTTTTAAAGATTTTAAAAGTCCTATGTCTACTTAAGAACAATAGTCATAAACTAACGCACTGCAATATTTTAGATATAAGTGAGTTAATCATGAAATCCTTTACAATTTTTTTATCTGATATTGTTTTTTAAATCTCATTTGACTTTGTCGCATCGTTTTGCTCTATGATACTTTCAATGCATTTGTACCTTTGTATGTTGGATTTATTTTATTCTTTAAGTCGTTTGCACGATCTCACCATGTCTGGCGCAGAATAACTCTTGTTGTCCTTGCGCCATAAAAGAAACCAACCAACAAGATATATGTGGTAAGGACACAGTGTCATTTGACTGAAATTGACGAGTTGTCATGATTGCGACGAGTTGTTCATTTTTTGCTCTCATGGAATCGCCGTGTAATAAATGAAAGTGAAGAACAGTTGAAGCGGTTTCTATTTGGCATATGTGGACTTCAATTCACTCAGATAATCATTTTTTAACGTTTGTGAGGTAGGAAAACATTTTGAATGGCAAAAAAAAAAAAAAAAATCACCGAAAACTAAAACTTACGATAACAATTATGAAGTCTTAATAAAATTGCAGTATTGAAATTTACATCAAATTAGCATATAGTTAGGCAAATATCATAGAAGTAGGCATATTTTTATTAAAATAAATGAAAACGTTCAATTCATTTGAAAAACGGTTAGCTTTAAAAACCTTACCTCAGCACGTACAGCAGAATTCGATAAAAAGAATTCGGCTTCAAGTTGGCTGTAAAATTTCTATTTAAACACCAAATCTTTATTATTGGCGAAAATGTTATACAATTTCGTGACGAAATCAAAGTGATTTTTTTTATTATTTATTTTAAAAAATTGCTTGGCGATTTTTTTTAAGTTAACCTCAGAAAAGACGCTTTCAACATTAAGCTACATAGAATTCAATAAGGAAACAATTAATTAAAGCGAAAAACAAGAAATATGTCCCAAAATGAAAATTTTGAATTTTATAAGCAAAGGCAAAATTGTGATTTAATTCATGTAAATTTCATATCGACAGGTGCAGTGCAAGTGGTAACTTAACTGCTTTATTTAGGACAGTGTTATACGGTATCTCCTAAATTAATAAGATGTGGTTAGTTTTCACAATAAATCATACAGCTCGTTTCATTCAAAGAGCCAGTATGTAGAAACTGGGAATAATATATAACGGGTGTCCATAATAGAAGGCGTGTTCAGGGCACAATTGTCAAGTAATTATTGAGCCAAACGCAGCCAAATTTGGTGTAGATACGGTGCATACTATGGAATTTTGATATTTATAAAGAAAATGCCATAGAACCTCTGTTAACTGAAACTATAATGGGGAAGCATTGTTTTGGTTAGCGAAAATTTCGGATAAACAATAAATTGTGATTTCTTAAATTGAAACGTGGAAATATGCAACACAAACTCAATGTACAATCTCATAATTATGTATTTATTGAAATTATATAAAATATGTACTGTACTGTACTATGTAATTCCCAGAATATTTTTAATTGCTTTTCAAGAAAAAATCTTTAATTTTTCTTTGTTTGTTCCTTTCATATAGTTTTCGCGCAGCGATATCTCGCCATTTTTTATTAGAAGAACGTCTAAAGTTTGTGCTTTATCAGATTGTTCAACAAACCGTAATGCAATCGTCTCACCCAGCCTTTCAGAAAGAATTTTGCGCCTTTTCTTGAATAATTGGGCTTGATAAGATCATACCTCTTTCCCTTTGTTGGGTAAAACATAAAAATACGGCCTCATTTACTTTTTAATTTTTACGCTGTTTTCAGTGTTTTCTTGTTCGGCATCTTTGAGGTTTGTCAAATTTCTCCAATTTAACCCAATCGGGCACAGTGGAAATGCCAAGGCCAAAACCTGCTGCTACTGTTCGTAAAATCTCCCTATTTTGTATCACTCTAATTGCTTCCAATTTTTATTCAATTGTAATTACAACCCGCTTCCGTTTAGCTGACATACGGATAATATCACACAAACCAACGTACAGAAATCAAGTACACGAATCAAATGCGATACATGATTTACATGGACAACTGTATGGGAAAAAATACGTAACCGACTGACTGGCAGAACAGAAGCCACGAGAATAAAAAATAAACACAGTAGGCAGGAAGTGCCACTGCAGGGGTAGGAAAAGGTGGTTTTACTCATCTCCATTTTCGTGTGCTACAATATTATAGTACCGTTTAATATACTGCACAGTATTTCACTTTTTATCGGTACTATAATATTGTGGGATTAAAAAAAAATTACGATTTTTGAAATAAATACACTTTTAAAAATTGTAAAAAAAAACCTTTTAAATATTGTCCATATTTCGATTAATCAATACTTCGGTTAAATGTGTTTCTGTTAACGAAAGTGCTATTGTATATAGTTTTGAAAGTTACCACCAGGGGGAAGTGGCCCTTTATATTGAGTAAAAAAGACGTAGAAAAGAAAATATGGTACAACGTGACAATATTTTTATTCTGACTCATTTACAAATGGTATTCAAAATGTTGCCTTTGCGCATTTTCTAAAAACTGGATTCTCTGAATCTCATTTCTGGATGCGGAACGAAAGAAAAGGCCACAGATTTGTTATACGTGAACCGTTATTCGGTACTTTAATGCTATCAAACTATTGATATGCCGTTGTTAAACCAAGCTCCTAAGTACCTCCACAACCAAAAAATCACATGGTGTGAGATCAGGTGAACGAGCTGGCCAATTTATAGGGAATGCTTGACTACTTATTCGATTCTCGGGAAAATGCTGACGTATTATTTGCTTTACTGTCGTTCCTATTTGAAGTGATGTCTTGTACTGCATAAAAACGGCCGTGTCCAGACATCCACACTCTTGCAGTTGAGGAACGACAAAATTCAACAGCATTTGTCGATGTCTTGCTGCATTGATAAAACAGGTCTCTGGTCCTGTCATTGCTTCGAAAAAGTACGAACCAATAATAAACGAGGCAGTGAGGTCACACTTTCGTGACTTTCGTGACTTTCGGTGACTGCAAGGGAATCGGATCACAGGCATGAGGGTTATCAGTAGCTTAAATCAAACAATGGTGTGTATTAACAGTTCAATTCAGATGAAAATGTGCTTCATCGCCCTATAAGTCATCCAAGGCCATGTATCATCAACCTCCATCTGAGCTAAGAAACAAGTAAGAAAAGTTCAATCGCGTTTCCGCATCCTCTGGATTTGTTGTTGGACATCGCTAATCTTTTAGGGGGAAAATTTCAGCAGTTTGTATGCTTTTCAACACAGTTTCATACGGCATATCCAGTTGTCTAGATATTACCCGAGCACTGTTAGATCCTTGTGTAGCATTAGCGTGCAAAACAGCACCTAGTATGTGTTTCAGTAGTTTATTTGGTATCGGTATGCATCCTCCTCCTGGTTTCTCTTGGAAAGATCCAGTATTTTCGACGCGTGAAATCAGTTTCGCAAGTTAGGTAATATTCATAGGACCTTTCCATTAACCCTTCACTGTCTAGAATGACCTAAATGCAACAGAAGCATTTTCGTCATTTTCTTAAAAAAGCTTTACGAGCAAAGCACTTTCATGTAAACAAATCATTGCAAAGCAATTTTGTTTGGTGTTTAGTTTTGAACAAATTTGCATATATTAGGTGTGAATGGCAAGTGTTTAGCGTTTCGTTGATTTTTAAAGAATTTTCAGTGTGAACATGCAGATCAAGAGAAACGCCACGTTAAGCGTCATTTTCTCCCAAGGTGGTGACTTTCAGAACAATTTATTTTCTTTATCAATATGCCATAGTGTGCGCAGTGTATACACCACATTCGGTTGGGTTTGGCTTAATAGTTCCTTGAAAATTGAATCATAAACACCACCTCTTTAATTATGGCCACCCGGTACTTCAAGACCGTAAAAGCGCAATTGGGTTTATAGTGCCAGCGCACGTAACTGATCATGTAGAAATTAAAAGTCCAGATATGACATTCGCTGTTTAGGATGACGCCATGAAGTTTTAGGTATACACTTTTTCCAAAAATGCCACAACCAGTTAGCTCTGTAGCGCTTTACACCATAATTTTACCAGGCAGCATGCGATGTTATAATTTTAAATTTTATCAGGGAAAGTATTGATTTTTTTTCCGTGCTAGAACCTTCGTCATTTGATGGAATACACCATTTTTGAGCTACCGAATTAGAGCTGTGAAAGAGATTGAAAGCTAGAGATAATAAAATTAAGTACCCAGCCAATGACAGGCAGATGATAAAAAATTATTGGGATAGGATATATTATTCAGAATTAGGATTCATTGAGTAATTATTGTTTGGTGTTGAAGTTATTTTGTGACCTAAAAGCTCACCTCTATTTCTTTTTGTAAAATTTTGGGCTAGGGTGGAATTGTCAGTATATACTTCTAGATCCGACTTTGTTTTGCAAATTTATAAAAATAGCAAGACATTCTACTAAAAGCTTGACAAATATACAAATACGTGCAAAGTATAATTTCAAATTAAAAAGGAAGATGCAATTTTCTGCCCTTACAAAATTTATATTTGTTTGTTTATTAGTATTCAGGAATATCAAAATTACAAATTAGAATAAACTCGTAGAATACACCTGAGGGATGACCGGAAAAAAAAGCGGGAGAATACCAGTTTGACGAGTTCTAGTCACCCCAAATTCCCATATTCTTTTCTTAATTCACCCTAAATTCCCAGGCTCTTTTGGAGGTGAGCAAATACGTGTAGCCTCAATTTGTTGAGTCCAGGTTCAAGACTTCTATTGGCGGTTGTAACGACTCCAAGAACACCAAAACTTACAAAATAAGTGACTTCTTTTATCTTTTGTTGAGCTTCTTATCCGCCATTTGGCGAACCAAGATTGGCGACAGCTATGTTCAAATTTGGAGAAATGTAGTTTAAAGGGGTTCGTACCAAGGAGCTGTTTATAACTACGAAGAGGCTTTTCAAACAACTAAAATTCAGCCTATGTGATGATCAACACAGGCAAAAGAGTACAGAGCGATGAAGGAGAAAAAGATTTAGCAAATTTCTATTATCCAGAATTTTTCTTCTATTGCAATGTTAGTGAACTGAAAACGTTCGAAAGGCAAGGAAGATCACTATTCTTCAGTTTGTTACCACTAGAGCATCGTAAATTTTGGGTCAAAAGAATCGCTTTGGAAATTGACGTTTAATTGTTCATAAAATTGGATGATTGACAGGTTAGTGCAGAGTAAAAACACAGAAAAGCTGGAGCGCAAAACAAATGCTTGCCTTCTTAACAAATCTATTAAATAATTTTTGATATATATTCTACATATATTTGTGAACAAATGACTGAATTTTGTCAACAATGAAAAATCATAAAATTTTTTTATATACATATTGTATCGGATTTTGAATAGCGGTAATAAGAAAAAATTTATTTGTGTGGCACAATTTTACATACCATGACTGCAAATTATATTAAGCGTTATTTAGTTTTAAATTTAATGAACCTGTGTTTTGATTTGAGACAACGTGATTCCAATATTATCCCCGAACAAATTGCTAAAATTTTAGATTGATATTTTATGTTACACTAAATCTAGTAGTTCACGAATTCTGAAAATTGGACGCAAATATTGCATTCTGGTCACCGTCGCTACATCATGATTAAAATACGACGTCCTCGGGACGCTAAGCGCGTTAAATTATTGAAAGATCGATATTTAATAATTTTACGGCATTTAATTTTAGCATCTCATATATCGTAAATTTGAACATTTCTAAAATGTATAGCCCTCTGGAGTTCAAAAACGGTAACATATTTTTAGTGGTTAGATGGACGACGTTTATGATATTAGATGCTTTTTCACCTAATAACTCACTTCCTAATAACTTTGGGAAACCTCTCCATCCGGCCAACTAACAGCATTGCTTACGACAAAGACGCCATTACGACACCAATATATCCGAAAACAAAACTTTTGGTAACGGTGGCAAAAGTATCTGGTGGAATGTGATCAGAGGGAAGCCACCCTTCATAACTGCCCCTCTGATCACAGTCCTCCAAATAATTTTGGCACCGTAACGAAAATTTTGTATTCGGATATCTTGGTGTCGTATGGCGTCTTTGTAGTAAGCAATGTTGTTTGGTGGCCTGGTGGAGAATTGTTCCAAAGTTATTAGGAAGTCAGCATGTTATTTGAGCAGGTGTTAACTTTATGTATCAGAGAAAAAGTTTTGTAAACAAAAGATTCGATTTGGAACTATAATCTTTTAGTACTATTCTGACGTTTTATGTGGCACAAGGAATTGAGAAAGCATTCGTGATGGAGAAATTTTGCAGAAAATATACAAAACGGTGGAATGTTGGATCAGCAAGAACGTTGTTTAACCCGCTTGATTACCCATTGGCTCCTTAACGCCAATCAATGTATTTGATATTATGCACAGCCACATACATACATACATACATACATACATACATACATACATACATACATACATACATATGCATCTATACAATATATATATACGCACATATGTTGGGTACATTACAAAACACACGCTTATTTGATTGCATCCAGTGATAAATATGTTCAATTAGTCATTAAATATTCTTTTAATTTTTGTGTTTGAATTTTCTTATTTTTTTATTTCTGGTGGTATATTGTTCTATAGGTTAATTCCATAAAAATTTATATTATTTTTTCCGTCGATAGTTCCTATTTTAATCCGCCTAATTTTAAATATAAAAATATCTTTCCTTCTTTTTTATCTTCTGTGACCTTTGTGGGCATGGTGCTCCAAACGGCTGAATCCCAGCCTGTG
>QLNU02015360.1:139100010-139125283 GCA_006491805.2 Dysdera silvatica
CGTTTAGCTGACATACGGATAATATCACACAAACCAACGTACAGAAATCAAGTACACGAATCAAATGCGATACATGATTTACATGGACAACTGTATGGGAAAAAATACGTAACCGACTGACTGGCAGAACAGAAGCCACGAGAATAAAAAATAAACACAGTAGGCAGGAAGTGCCACTGCAGGGGTAGGAAAAGGTGGTTTTACTCATCTCCATTTTCGTGTGCTACAATATTATAGTACCGTTTAATATACTGCACAGTATTTCACTTTTTATCGGTACTATAATATTGTGGGATTAAAAAAAAATTACGATTTTTGAAATAAATACACTTTTAAAAATTGTAAAAAAAAACCTTTTAAATATTGTCCATATTTCGATTAATCAATACTTCGGTTAAATGTGTTTCTGTTAACGAAAGTGCTATTGTATATAGTTTTGAAAGTTACCACCAGGGGGAAGTGGCCCTTTATATTGAGTAAAAAAGACGTAGAAAAGAAAATATGGTACAACGTGACAATATTTTTATTCTGACTCATTTACAAATGGTATTCAAAATGTTGCCTTTGCGCATTTTCTAAAAACTGGATTCTCTGAATCTCATTTCTGGATGCGGAACGAAAGAAAAGGCCACAGATTTGTTATACGTGAACCGTTATTCGGTACTTTAATGCTGATATGCCGTTGTTAAACCAAGCTCCTAAGTACCTCCACAACCAAAAAATCACATGGTGTGAGATCAGGTGAACGAGCTGGCCAATTTATAGGGAATGCTTGACTACTTATTCGATTCTCGGGAAAATGCTGACGTATTATTTGCTTTACTGTCGTTCCTATTTGAAGTGATGTCTTGTACTGCATAAAAACGGCCGTGTCCAGACATCCACACTCTTGCAGTTGAGGAACGACAAAATTCAACAGCATTTGTCGATGTCTTGCTGCATTGATAAAACAGGTCTCTGGTCCTGTCATTGCTTCGAAAAAGTACGAACCAATAATAAACGAGGCAGTGAGGTCACACTTTCGTGACTTTCGTGACTTTCGGTGACTGCAAGGGAATCGGATCACAGGCATGAGGGTTATCAGTAGCTTAAATCAAACAATGGTGTGTATTAACAGTTCAATTCAGATGAAAATGTGCTTCATCGCCCTATAAGTCATCCAAGGCCATGTATCATCAACCTCCATCTGAGCTAAGAAACAAGTAAGAAAAGTTCAATCGCGTTTCCGCATCCTCTGGATTTGTTGTTGGACATCGCTAATCTTTTAGGGGGAAAATTTCAGCAGTTTGTATGCTTTTCAACACAGTTTCATACGGCATATCCAGTTGTCTAGATATTACCCGATACCGCCAGATCCTTGTGTAGCATTAGCGTGCAAAACAGCACCTAGTATGTGTTTCAGTAGTTTATTTGGTATCGGTATGCATCCTCCTCCTGGTTTCTCTTGGAAAGATCCAGTATTTTCGACGCGTGAAATCAGTTTCGCAAGTTAGGTAATATTCATAGGACCTTTCCATTAACCCTTCACTGTCTAGAATGACCTAAATGCAACAGAAGCATTTTCGTCATTTTCTTAAAAAAGCTTTACGAGCAAAGCACTTTCATGTAAACAAATCATTGCAAAGCAATTTTGTTTGGTGTTTAGTTTTGAACAAATTTGCATATATTAGGTGTGAATGGCAAGTGTTTAGCGTTTCGTTGATTTTTAAAGAATTTTCAGTGTGAACATGCAGATCAAGAGAAACGCCACGTTAAGCGTCATTTTCTCCCAAGGTGGTGACTTTCAGAACAATTTATTTTCTTTATCAATATGCCATAGTGTGCGCAGTGTATACACCACATTCGGTTGGGTTTGGCTTAATAGTTCCTTGAAAATTGAATCATAAACACCACCTCTTTAATTATGGCCACCCGGTACTTCAAGACCGTAAAAGCGCAATTGGGTTTATAGTGCCAGCGCACGTAACTGATCATGTAGAAATTAAAAGTCCAGATATGACATTCGCTGTTTAGGATGACGCCATGAAGTTTTAGGTATACACTTTTTCCAAAAATGCCACAACCAGTTAGCTCTGTAGCGCTTTACACCATAATTTTACCAGGCAGCATGCGATGTTATAATTTTAAATTTTATCAGGGAAAGTATTGATTTTTTTTCCGTGCTAGAACCTTCGTCATTTGATGGAATACACCATTTTTGAGCTACCGAATTAGAGCTGTGAAAGAGATTGAAAGCTAGAGATAATAAAATTAAGTACCCAGCCAATGACAGGCAGATGATAAAAAATTATTGGGATAGGATATATTATTCAGAATTAGGATTCATTGAGTAATTATTGTTTGGTGTTGAAGTTATTTTGTGACCTAAAAGCTCACCTCTATTTCTTTTTGTAAAATTTTGGGCTAGGGTGGAATTGTCAGTATATACTTCTAGATCCGACTTTGTTTTGCAAATTTATAAAAATAGCAAGACATTCTACTAAAAGCTTGACAAATATACAAATACGTGCAAAGTATAATTTCAAATTAAAAAGGAAGATGCAATTTTCTGCCCTTACAAAATTTATATTTGTTTGTTTATTAGTATTCAGGAATATCAAAATTACAAATTAGAATAAACTCGTAGAATACACCTGAGGGATGACCGGAAAAAAAAGCGGGAGAATACCAGTTTGACGAGTTCTAGTCACCCCAAATTCCCATATTCTTTTCTTAATTCACCCTAAATTCCCAGGCTCTTTTGGAGGTGAGCAAATACGTGTAGCCTCAATTTGTTGAGTCCAGGTTCAAGACTTCTATTGGCGGTTGTAACGACTCCAAGAACACCAAAACTTACAAAATAAGTGACTTCTTTTATCTTTTGTTGAGCTTCTTATCCGCCATTTGGCGAACCAAGATTGGCGACAGCTATGTTCAAATTTGGAGAAATGTAGTTTAAAGGGGTTCGTACCAAGGAGCTGTTTATAACTACGAAGAGGCTTTTCAAACAACTAAAATTCAGCCTATGTGATGATCAACACAGGCAAAAGAGTACAGAGCGATGAAGGAGAAAAAGATTTAGCAAATTTCTATTATCCAGAATTTTTCTTCTATTGCAATGTTAGTGAACTGAAAACGTTCGAAAGGCAAGGAAGATCACTATTCTTCAGTTTGTTACCACTAGAGCATCGTAAATTTTGGGTCAAAAGAATCGCTTTGGAAATTGACGTTTAATTGTTCATAAAATTGGATGATTGACAGGTTAGTGCAGAGTAAAAACACAGAAAAGCTGGAGCGCAAAACAAATGCTTGCCTTCTTAACAAATCTATTAAATAATTTTTGATATATATTCTACATATATTTGTGAACAAATGACTGAATTTTGTCAACAATGAAAAATCATAAAATTTTTTTATATACATATTGTATCGGATTTTGAATAGCGGTAATAAGAAAAAATTTATTTGTGTGGCACAATTTTACATACCATGACTGCAAATTATATTAAGCGTTATTTAGTTTTAAATTTAATGAACCTGTGTTTTGATTTGAGACAACGTGATTCCAATATTATCCCCGAACAAATTGCTAAAATTTTAGATTGATATTTTATGTTACACTAAATCTAGTAGTTCACGAATTCTGAAAATTGGACGCAAATATTGCATTCTGGTCACCGTCGCTACATCATGATTAAAATACGACGTCCTCGGGACGCTAAGCGCGTTAAATTATTGAAAGATCGATATTTAATAATTTTACGGCATTTAATTTTAGCATCTCATATATCGTAAATTTGAACATTTCTAAAATGTATAGCCCTCTGGAGTTCAAAAACGGTAACATATTTTTAGTGGTTAGATGGACGACGTTTATGATATTAGATGCTTTTTCACCTAATAACTCACTTCCTAATAACTTTGGGAAACCTCTCCATCCGGCCAACTAACAGCATTGCTTACGACAAAGACGCCATTACGACACCAATATATCCGAAAACAAAACTTTTGGTAACGGTGGCAAAAGTATCTGGTGGAATGTGATCAGAGGGAAGCCACCCTTCATAACTGCCCCTCTGATCACAGTCCTCCAAATAATTTTGGCACCGTAACGAAAATTTTGTATTCGGATATCTTGGTGTCGTATGGCGTCTTTGTAGTAAGCAATGTTGTTTGGTGGCCTGGTGGAGAATTGTTCCAAAGTTATTAGGAAGTCAGCATGTTATTTGAGCAGGTGTTAACTTTATGTATCAGAGAAAAAGTTTTGTAAACAAAAGATTCGATTTGGAACTATAATCTTTTAGTACTATTCTGACGTTTTATGTGGCACAAGGAATTGAGAAAGCATTCGTGATGGAGAAATTTTGCAGAAAATATACAAAACATGCGTTTATGGGACTTCTGAATGTATGAAGATGGATTGCAAATTATTATGTATATATCGGATAAACTTATTCCCCTTTACTTATATTCACCCATTGTGGCAGGGTCCTCAATCCGAATAACCTAAGCTTTTATACACATTTAAATACATATGCCCAAATGTGAGATGTTTCAAATCTAGTCTTTCAAATTTTAGCTTCGGTATAACACGTATAAAAATTCTAGGAACGAAGAAAAGTAGAATATTTTATGTTAAACTTCGTTTTTGCACCTCTATTTTGGAGTTTTATTCTACGAGATTTAAATAAAGTACTTCAAAACAAAGAGATTTCGTTCTATTCGTCGCTATTTTTCGAAACACAGAGAGGACTTCGGTGTTGCTGACGCTAAAAAGTATTTATATATTTCGAATAGAGGTGAATATTTTCAGCAGAAGGAAATGGTAGTATTTCTGCAATCGTATTATTCCATTTCGGTCATATCGTGCTTTAAACATATCTCCTTCCTTTAAGAAACAATAATTTAATTAGAAAAGGGAAACACGAATTATGCTGCTTTTTATAATTTTTTTATATTGTTGATTTTGAATATGGCATTTTGAATATTATGAATTTTGAAGTTTAAATATTGTTATAGCCATTAGCTTAACACTATTGGCGTATTTTGCCTCATTCCGCGTTCACCATTGGTATTTATTTAACCATGTTGTTTCTGGAATTTCTTTGTTGAAAATTGAAGGCGAAATAGTTTCGATCGTTTCTATATACAGGCCACTGACATCATTCCACGATACGTTTGCATGACACCCTGTTTATTTAGGAATCAAAACAAACCCGACGAGTTAAAAAGTGGTGATTATATCCTTGTGGTGCCTTGCCAATAATGATAGTAAAGGGTAGGTAATTTATAATACACTATCTAAATTATTGTTTCTCAACTGCTTTGGTAAGGGCCCCCTTTGAGATTTATTCACCAACGTTGCACCCCTGACGTGTTTTTAAATTTTAATCAATATAATGTTTTGAATTAATGTACTTTATCGACAGCACTTTTACTTATT
This sequence comes from Dysdera silvatica, assembly GCA_006491805.2. NCBI lineage: Eukaryota > Metazoa > Arthropoda > Arachnida > Araneae > Dysderidae > Dysdera > Dysdera silvatica. The sequence continues at coordinate 139,105,433 of QLNU02015360.1, forward strand.
ATACAAGAAATACTAACAATAAAATATTTCATAATAAAAGATTACAATATTGTTCTTTAATTTAGTGAAATCCTTGCGATTGGTGAGAACGAGCAAATTTTTGAATATCCGTCTGCAGCTTTGTTAGAGACAACCGTAGATCACCTCTCCACGCAATATAAAGACTATTACTAATGAAGCAACCAATAACTAATTATTAAATAATCAAATATCTCCTTGACGTTACTGTTTTTATATGAACAATAATTTTAGTTTGTAAATCAACTGCTCGTAGCCCCCTAATTTCACAATTTCTATCCGTGGCCCTCCAAAATTTCACCATGCCCACGAAGGCGCCATGTGGCTTTCGTTGAGAAGCACTGATTTAGAGCATAAATAAATATTAGTATTATTATCCAGGCCACATTTCTCCCACCACCTAAATATATCCGCCTTACGTAAGGCGTGGTAAAAAACTTTAAAATATACTAGAAGAATATATGAAAAATTTAGAGACTTTTTAAATAATATCACTGCCAAAACGAAATACGCAGATGGAGGGTAGTTATAGAAACAGAAATCGCATATGTTAGTAAATAAAACTGCAAAATGTAATCTAAATACATATTTATTCAAAAACCACCAGAATTTGCTAGCGTATCCTGTATTATAATTTTCATAAAAATTGTGATTTAACAATCATTTATCCCTTTGACAAATTTATTCATTCAAAAATGAAGATTTTACACACACAGCCTTAGCAGTAGAACCACGACAGACTAATTTCAATGAGTAAACTGAGGGGCGGCTCGAGGTTGTTTTTGACCCTAGGCGGCCTGGCGTGGATTGCTTTTTGCGCCCCCCCCCCTTCCGATGACTAACACAGGAGATTTTCACAGATGCACAGTGAGCCATATAGCCTACGCGATAAAAGTGGCCAACAGTCTCTGAAAGAAATTCTCTAAAGATGTCTCTAAAAATTTCTTTAAACTTGTCTTTTTTTAGAGAGATTTTCTACTATTGGGTCAATTAAAAAAATTTTAACTTGACTTCAGTTTGGCTCCCCCATCCAAACGGGGCCCCGGACGGCCGCCCCTGAGTAAACTGTCAGTATCAGATGATTTTGGATCCATGTTCAGGCTATGCAAGCAATTTAATTTCCTTTGATTTAAAAACAAAAGACGCATTTAATTCATTTTAAAACTACAATGATGACTAAATGAAAAGTTCTCTTCTCGGTCTTTTATAGTATACTTTTATTAAAGAAGTAAAACCAGCTAATCTTTCACGCAATCAAAATTTGACAGAAATCGTTTTTTACGTCTGAAATATTTTGATTTCTCGGATAATTAATGACTAATAACAAACTTGTTATCGATTATGATATTGTATGCATTATTCAAGTCAACGTTCGTTGTTGTACAAAGAATCTCGTTTCATTTCGTCGAGACTAAAGCGTGCCATTTGTGTGTAAAAATTGAAAATATTTTCATAAGTTTTTGACATAAAATACGAAAAACCATGAAGTCACTAGTTTCGCTTTCTTCCCCTTACTGTTCAATAAAAGGCAGATAAGTTTTTGTTACTTAAAAGCATGTTTACTGTCACAAAAACACATAAAATAGTAAAATATCTTACTCAGATGTGACAGGAAGAAAGCTCATGTCGACAGATTTTCAATTCTATTTTTGGGGACTGGAAGCGATTCACCCTCTTGTGTGGTACTTTGTAAAGTACACTTGGATTTTACGGCTATAAAACTTGCCTATTGGTGTTCTTTTCTAGCCAAATGCTTTCAAACTAAACACATTTATCCCCCTTGTAACTCAACCGTGACTAAGAATTTTTATCTGGATAAAAGATACGATACAAATTCTTGTTTTTGAATCTGAAAGAATAAAGTTAAAACATGTTGTCATGTTCAGTAAAACACGAACAGTTTTTCCAAGATATCATACACCTGAGAGAATAGAGATATTAAAAATACGAAATTGAATATGAATTCAATTTTAGAAAAGAACGTGATTTATTTGCCAAGTTTACTTTATAGAAATACGCAGCAGTTCAGCTCTTCTTTTTAATGAAACTAGCATCTTCTTTAAAGTTAAAAGTATTTGTTGGGGTTTAATAACAAAACTCGTGACGTCACTCAACTTACATGGTTAGTTTATATTAGAAATTTGAAAAATTGAAATTACAATACATAGGATCATTTAATTAATTTGCCTGAAAAATGGCAGATCAGAACACCACGGCGACATGTGCAAATAATTAATGCTTTATAGCAATCCTGCATATGTTATAGCTTATACAATGCAGAACTTGGCGCTTTGTGATATAGATGCTTCACGCATTTCTATCGAACCACTATTTAAAAGTATATAGTATCTTTTACTTGAAGAACGGTCAAGTTTTCTTTATAACGACAAAAGAGCGTGCTTGCAAGAGATGAAATCAATAAATGAACTACATTAAGAAAGTTAGAGGGAGGAGAGAGAGAGAGAGATTGATAATTTGCTTTCCTGAAGTTAAATGATTACCTTCACCTATAGGTGCATATGTCCGCCAAGATACTGCTGTCCAACAGCATGTCCAGAAATTAAAAGACGGTATCTATATCCATATATTCTGGTCTAGGCCACGGAGCATGAATAAATAGGTAGAATGATCTCATTCCCCGACAAGCCTTCGCGACGCCTACAGACACTTCAAATGTCGTCGGATAAACGGTGATACCTGTCATCATTCGGCTTATCAACTAGAAAGCGATTTATAATTTCCCTGCAGAAACAGCATTGCATTTGCATCAGCCATTGCGCTGCTTGCCACAGGCCTGAACGCACCGTTCTCTACGCTTATATTTCATCATTCCTGAGTGGCATGGGATGCAGAATTGCTGAAATCGTCTTCAGCTTTTGCTTGGGCTCAAATAATGGCCTAATACAAATATGTAGACGACATGAAAAACGGGATGATCTATCGAAATCCATTGAATAGAATGAATGCCAGAACGTAGGGCGTTATGGTCTGGGGATCGATCAGCTGTGATAGCCGGTCCAATATAGGATGCATTGCAATCAGTTTAACAACTCGACGGGATGTTGGCGGCATCCTAAAACCTGTAACACTTTCCTTCATAATTGGTGTAGACATCGACTTATTTCAGCATGATAACGTCCATCCAAGTATGGTAAATGACTCATGGGAATGTCTACAAGATATTAACATGTTAACTTGCCTTATCAGATCCTCAGGTTTATCCCTAAAAGAATTGTCTGGAAATCATGCAATGTCATCCACAGGCTCAAGGGTAGCCACCGGAGGTAACAGCAAATATTTTTGAACAGTTTATGCAAGGATGGTGAGCAGCACCCTAAAACTTTATTCGATATTTGTGTCAATATCTCGACAGGCAGCGAAATGCATCACTTACAAAACGGGTGGGGAGCCATTCTGTACTAGTATGGCCATATAATGGATTACTATGCACAATAAACATTTTCTTTTACTCTGGAAATATTACCATGTCTTATTTGCAACATAATCTGTCCTTTTTGTCCATAAGTTTTATGCGAACTGTACGTCCCCCTTGTTAGTGTTGCGATTTCAATTTTACTGTGTATGTTTTACGTATTAACTGAAAGTTTTGTCAATTATATATAGCCTTCCAGTTACTGTTCATGGGATTACGTCATCCCTAGCTGGCTCTTCAGACCAAGACCGTAGCCAGGGTTTAATTTTTGGGGTTCAAAATTTTTATGGCATATATTGATACAATCACCACATGCAAGGCCTTAGCCAAGTCTAATTAAAAATTCAGTTTCGGGGGGAACGGTCCCTAAGATTCCCCCCTTTTGACATGGGCATGCTTCAGACCGTCACTAGGAGGCGATCTAGCTATTTTATATAAACACGTTTTGAAATTTAATTTGAAATAAGAATAGTTAAGAGGAATAGGAAAATGTTTTGGAGTTCTTTAGTTCCATTTACAGTTTTATTGAGACTTTCGAGGTTCTCCAAAACGGTATTGATGAATCCAGAACAATAAATACAACATCTTCAAAGTAATCCTCATGTATCATAGTATGTCCAAAATCGTTTGATTTTAAGAAATGCCAATAACAACCACTCTATGACAGTGTATTTTATGCATAGGCAGGTACACAAGAAGTGTGGATATCTCGTCATATTTTCACAATCTATAAATGTGGCGAACGTTTTCCCACATGTTCCATTTTGAAGAAGTTTTAAGCTCAAATTTAAACCATGTACTTTTGATATATGCTATATAATCGTGCCTATTTGATTCATAGTCTTTCAAAATTCAGAATAACGGGAATTTGCTTGCCAAGCTTGCGTGCTAAGCTTAGGTATTGATCACTTAACGATATTGCATCGAAGGGACAATACAATAAATTCGGCTCAATGTCCCTGAGGTAATTTACATTATCCTTGCGAGAAGCCCAATAAAATGTATCGGGAATAGGTCCTGAAAAACATAAATTCTGATAAACTAAATATCTTTCCACGTTTGGTTCCAAAATCAATATTTTCAGTGTTGTTAGGAGCTGGTAAATACGTAATTAATTACCGTAAACGTACGCACCGTTTGAAGTTGGTTTTGTCATAATAGAGGCAAGATAAGTAAAATATACTCTATAACAAATATATGGTCATTCTTTGAAATAGGCGTCTGCACGTAAGAGTTTGCATGAGGAAATAGCAGCGTTTGGCAAATCCGGTCTTCCTTGGCGACTACATATTTGAAGTTGGCGAGTCCTGGGTATGTGTAGATAATAAAAATGGTTTCCTCGATTTAGGTTACCTTGATTCACATCATTTTCATAGGATTAATGAATAGAAGAAAAAGCAAATTTTTATTATCACAGAATATATATATATATATCTAAGGTATTAGAGTATATACAGGGTGTTCCGAAAATATCGGATCAAAAGTATATAGGCCTGATCCTTTTTCAGAATGGACCATAATGGCCCTTTACATGGGGGGTCGGAAATGAATATCAACGGAGTTATGCATACTTTTATTTCACAGAGGCGGGATCTATAATGACCAATGGCGCTTACAAACCAAGAAGTTGTCTCCCCCGAAAATTTCAACTCCAGCGCGGGGTTGCTACATTGCATCCTCAAACAGGTTTCCAGGCGTGTTGGCATTTTTTGTGGTTGCTGAGATTGGCGACTTGATTTTATAATTAGCGCAATTTCATAAATAAAGATTTTAAGGCTCCTATGTAGGGCTGGCAACTTTCCTCAGTGGTGCACTACGAACATAGGAGGCCTCAAGATCCGTGGGAGCCCTCTTGGTTCTAAACAAGAAGTTTAGTTTGAAAAATAAATATCTCGAGACTCGCAACACCGATTAAAGAAGTTTACCTAAGGAATGTTTCAATTTTTGCTACGAAGGGCAGGGCAGGCAATAGGGGGAAGGGTGAATTGCACAGGGACCCGGTGCGGCCAAGGGCGCCCAGTACTAAAAGGAATAAACCCTCCGCCCAGCATGCGTTAACAAGATCCGTATACGGACGCCTTACCAACTGCGCTACTGGGACACCCCCACCCTCTGCAATTTAAAATTACTTTGCACACTTTCATACAAATCGACACCCTCCCAGAGGCGTAGCCAGGCGGAGTTTTGGGGGTTATAACGCCCCCATTGCAATGAAATTTTGTATATTTAACATAGGAATGTATGAGTTGTAGCTCTGTAACCCCACCTCATTGAGCCTATACCCTCCCCTTTTGAACTTTCTGTTTACGCCACTGCACCCTCCCCACCTCTGGGATTCGTACCGGATCCGCCAATGCCCTCCACCTGCCAATCATAAACTTTTATGCTCCGAAGGTTCCTTTATTTTCGTTCATGTTTTACCGTCGAAGAATTCAAAAGTCTGTCCTGCAGGTAAATAATAAATAGCTTGATAATAAAAGTTAGTATCGAAAAATTACCCTTGATCCAGTAGCGTACGCAGAAAATTCCTAAAAGGGGTTGGTTCGAATGAGAAGGTTTACCTCTATATCATAGCTTCCCGTAATAGACCTATTCGCGGGGCCGACTGTGACGCTGGCCCCTGGTCCGGTGCACCCTCATTGTCTATAGGACTCGCGCCCTCCGATAATCCAATATATGCGCCTGTCACGGATCAGGCGAATCAATATAATATAGAAATAATTATGCTTTGATGTCCGCGTGATATAAAGCCCGAGATTGTCGCGTGAAATATTTCTTTTTCTAGTTTTCCATTTTTTTATCATTATAAGAACGTCAGTCGGTCAGCGTTGTTGTTATTTTTGATACTTAATTTTTTAATTTTTTTAATTTTGAAGTTTGTTTTCTTTTGAGTGTGAATAAAAATTATTAAAAACACAAATGATAGCAGTGATTATATTTGATTACATTATTATACCGGCCATTGAGAAGGAAGCTGCCCCTTCACTGCTGACTACTTCATCAGTACCTTCTTCGCTGTTGATTTTCTTCATTGGTGACTACTTTTTAACTGGTGACACTTTCCTCTCACGACCTTTGAGAGAACCCAGTTCGCCCCTGGACCTATTGTTAATATTCCCCCAATTGCGCGGGGGGGGGGGTGTTATAGCACACGTGAATCACTCTTTATAGCACACGTGAATCACTCTTCCTTACAATTATGTCTTGATCGATTCTGCATTATGGCTATTGTTGTCGACATGGTGGCCGGGTCGCAGGACTTGTATTTCCATTTACCATGGAAAAAATTAATAGAATTAATGGAATAAAATGGTCAAAAAGTCAGTTGTTCGGTTAGAAGTAAATAGATCGCAAAAAAATCGCCATTCTCGCCAAAAACTGGCGACGGCGAAATTTAGGAAACTAAATTCAAGAGGCGAGCCAAACTTTCAAATACAATTTTCATTGGCTCGAAATTGTTAACTCCCACATTCCAGAGATGCGCGGTGAATAAGAAATCTGTTGTTTGATAATACAGCCCAGATTCAGTCTATTGGACAAATACGTTCATTATAGATGTAACTTTCCTTTTTTATCCAATCATGCTTTGTTATTTGTTTATAGCCATAACTCCGTGGTTATTTATTTCCGACCCCCCATGTAAAGGGTCGCTATGGTCCATTTTGTACAAAGATCATGGCTATATACTTTTGAGCCGGTGTTTTCGCAAAACCCTGTATATATATACACAGGACGAGTTTAATCCACCGCACCTCCGATACATTTTTGAAATCCTTATGTTATTATAAGCCCATTTGCAAATCATTGTTGGATCGGAAAATGGAATTTTATATTTTTTTGTTTTTTTAATTTTTTCGAGCGGACCATGTTTGTTGATTCAGCCAATCATGGGTTAGGGGAGGCCAACCTTCTTTTCAAGATTTCACGCCCATTTGACGAGACATTCGACATGTTCAGCCAAATTAGTATAAGATTTATTACGGCAGTATTTCGTTCCAAGAAAATAAGTTTAATTATTGGTTTTATGACTATTCAACACAGAATAGACTGAACGGAATGATTTCATATTTTTGCTAGAAACTGATTACGCATATAATAAATTAGACAGGGCTAATTGTAATAAAAGTGTGATATGCAGCGTTCGCCGAGAAATCCCGCTAAACTCTTAAATGCAATTTTCTAAAGAAAACAAAACAATTTGGCTGAAATTATTCATAATTATATTATATTCATTAATATAATTTCGCGAAAATATTTACGTGCGGAATTTGAAGTAAAAATAGATGCTTCTCTTATGCACAAACTGAATTGCAACTTGCAATGTGATTATAAAAATTAAAGTAATTTGTTTTCTGCTGCGACTTTCAGAAATAAAATAAAAAGAATATAGAACTTCAATTTAACAAATAGAGAAAAAAATAACTTTACAGCTACTTCAAAATCTAATACGTTTAAATTTAAAAAGTTAACGCTAGCTCTGTATTACTGAACGTATTCTAAACTTTTAGAATACATCCCGCGTTCGCTTTTTCACATTTTTCGACCAGCTTGTTATCCCGCCGCGTGTTGCCAAAAGGGTTGCAATTGGCTCTATTTTAACTACCTTTTAATATTTAATTTCTCGATTTCCATGGGAATATAGCTGCTAATTTTCATACATTAAGGATTTTAATGTGTCTACATTAAGCTCAATTAAATTCGTTAGATTCGGCATGTGAGCTTTGAGGATGGGGGAGGGGTTACTTGTGAGTTTTCCTGACTTTCTCAGTCTGTAATGTAAATATGAGCCAATCTCCTAAAAATTCCTCCAATGAGGCAATCCTCTCTATCTCTCCAAAATGGGATGGTGCCTATACGCTTTCCTCAACTTCCCAAGTCCTGTAATAACTCGAGAAAAGCAACAAAAATTGAATATTATATTCAAATTTAGCCTTCTTATAAAGACCGAAGTATAGGAGGGGGCAACATAGGGTGAAGTCCAGGCCCCCACCACAAATAATTAATAGGCTACGTATTTTTGTACGATAAAAAGAGGAACCTTGACTTCGTACCAGTGGACAGATGGCTATTTCAAAAACGTTTCTCTAGTGCGGTGGTTTGAACTCCCCCTGTGTGTGTGTGTGTATAGATATATAGGGAGAGTTAACCCATTCTTAGTTACACCAATGAATTTACTTAAAATATACGTAATGATTTATATATGCATCTTTGAGAGCATATGTACAGTTGACTTATTCGTAACCGGTCCTTCCTAACTTGTTACTTAAGGTTTTAATCGGTCGCAGCTTCAATCGGCTCCCTCTGTTCACTCTGCTGAAACCTGAAAAAGCGGCTATTGTTAAGGAAGAACCGAAAATTAGTTTAAAAATAATTATATTGCTATTATGTACCCATCTAATACTTAGTGACGTACCTATGCTCACAATTTGATTGGTGTATAATACTTCATTTTAATGTTTTCAATTTTCGTCATAATTTTTGAGAAAAATTTTTCAACATTTCACATTTTTGAGCATAATTTTTGTATTGTTTTGCTGCTTTATGTCTTTTCTTGTTTAAGTAATAACTAAATCATTTTAAAATCTATTAATTTAAAAGTTTTCATTTTAATCCCCGAATCTGACCATTCTTTTCCTATGACCAATTTAATTTTTGTGATCAACCAGTCAATGCACTAACCGATCAGGGCCCAGATCCCACCATGACCGGCGCAAAGGGAATTTACGTATATAGAAGATTCTTGTTATTAACTCCACGCGAGTAATAATTATTTCGTTAAAAGAAAATTTCGCTCTCTATCACTGAATACATATTAAAAATTTATTTATATAATATGTTCACGTAACTATATAACATGAAAAGAATTTATCACCCTAGTAACACATCATTTTGATGAAAAAATAAATTTACCTGGAATAATTTATTACAATAAAATTTGAAAATTACACACAAAACTTTATTTACACAGTACACTACTGCAGAAAATCCGTAATTTCTGTTTATACAAATGATAATATTTGTGAACCAGTGATTGCATTTTGTAACTGCTTCTTAATTTTACCTTATTTTTTTTTAAATATAAATTTTACGTGAATGTGTCATATTTTTTTCCATGTCGCCTTTCGTAATCCTCTTTCGATCTCAGAAATTGTAACTTCATTTGCTTCCAAAGAAAAGTGCTGTCATTTTCCATCAACCACATCATTACCAAGGAAATTGGACAGAAAAAATTGTAATTAACACTGGATACATGAAATGGAAGCATTGGGCATCTCTTTCATTCTCAAGGGTTAGGAACCCGGTGTTCGTGTGCCCACGAGTTGTCACATACTTAACCTGGAGGAAAGGTGGGGAAAAGCGGGAAACCGGATTCGAATTAGAAATTAGAAAATGTATCTCAAGCAGTGGAAAAAACCGATTCAAATGCCACTTGTTTCTTTTCGTTGAAAAGAAAAAAAAAGAGAGAAGAGTCTCTATTCCTTGCACTTTTTGGATTCTCAGTGTTTGAAGTGTCTGTTTTATGCAATTTAAAAACAATTAGCTCTCAAATAAACTTTTTGTTATGGCGAAATTTCCAAAAATTTACTTCATCAAATCGGAAATTTTCATACAGTGCCTTAATGGCATTTGAATCGGGAATTAGACGTAATTCCGTAATAGCAGGTTTTTCGTTATATGGATATTCGTTATAATGAGGATCTACTGTATGTAGAAATTAGCTAAAAGCACTTACGGTCATGCTACACATTATCAATTTACTCATCAATGAGAACATTTCTGCCTTATCCTACACGTGTCCGTGTTGAGCTCTTTAAATCTATTTTTTTTTTTAATTTCAACCCCCACCATCCATCATTTTTAAATGGTTTTTGGACTAAATTCTTGATTGATCATTTTGACGCGAAATTTATAGATTAGTAAGTGTCTTAATATTTTCGTCATTTTTTTAATAGATATAGCGTCGAACTATTCTCATTGTCTTGGAATATGAACAAAGGGATTTACTAAATCCATCTTCCTTCATCTTTTGACGTTTTATAAAATATCTATCGAAACCCATTACCGTCTAGGGGCTCTTAATTTCGTCATATTTTAACCGTGCATATTCCTTTCAGGTTCTTGACCGAAGTCCATTGAACTCTTCTAACATATTATCCTCTTTCTCACGTTGTACCTCCTTCTTGTTTGGTAGTTTTCCGTAAAAATCTTCTTTTTTTTTTTTGAGTATTTTCTCAAGATTCTATATTCCAGTATCATCATTTTTCAGTGCAACCGTTTATTTCTTTCAGAAAATAAGCGCCAGTTAATATTTTTAAAAATAATATTTTGTATTAAATTGTAGTTCCCCACCATGGGTCAATTTTTGTAATAGGTCTTAACCCATTATTACATGCAGCACAAGGTTTAAGTATGGCGCTAAAATATAGAATTAGGTTACTAGGAAATTTTAAATTTGCATAACGCAGTTATAATCATTTCAGAATTTGCTTCAAAATAAGCTTAATTCTAGGGCCTGTGTGGTAGAAGTGGTATTTTAAAATACTTGATAAAATCGAAAATTTACCAATGAATCTTAATAATGGATCATACATAAAATTTCATATGAGCATATTTGAAATATAATTGGCACGTGTTCTACTATTTCCAAGAGAATTTACAGCATTAAAAAAAACGCATGGACTACGAAACATATGTTTAACAATATATAAATACATGTAAACTTGATTTCATTTGCTTACATGCGTTTCCTGTTGCTACCTTATAACATTTTGCAAATGCCACGCTAATGCTCATGGGAGTTTTCCGATACTGACATGAATAAATCTTAAAAATAAACTAAATCATGTCTTTGATTACTCTATATCGCAATATATCTAGTATTAGTGCATGAGAGTGTGCGTCTTTAAATTCTCACAGGAGGACATGTGTATCTGAGAGGTTTTTGCCTATTGAATTCATTTTACCTTTCTCTAAAAGCATGAGAACTGCATATTATGCAAAAGCTAATTTTAGGGATGATCTGCATTATTTTCTACACAAATAGTTTAGTTTAGTCAGTTCACATTTCTTAAAAGAAAAAAAACATGAGTAAGCCTGGTGTATCTCACAGACACGTATCGAATTTTATCACGAAAATAATTATCCCATTTGATGGAAAGCACATATAATATGCATTAGCAAATAACAATAAAACGTATTTATTCTAATATCTTGCTTTTAATTAGAAAAACATATGAGAACTTACTGGGGAGCCGTGTGATATATCTTCGAAATACATAAAAGGCGATATAGCGAGCTCATGAATAGCTACATATCACGAAATCCGCTGATAATAAAGAAATGCAAAGAGATAGAAGAATAGCTAAAGAGCCACTATTCCTTATTGCCTACCACGAATTGGCTTTGCCCCTTTTTAAGAGCCACATGATCAGATACCACGCGTTCCTGAGGATTAATTGATGACTCATAATCAGTGGTGAACTGATTATGGTTCATTAGTTAATTCTCGGGAGAACGCCTCATAATCAGTGAACTGGAACCAACTCATTCAAAACAATTGTTAAATTATCCTGAAATAAATACTGGCTGCTAATGTTTCCTTTTTGCCGTATCCTGAATAGAATAATTGGGCTCCCAACGAACCTGTAGCGAAAATTTCGGCAAGGCACTACCGGTCATCATGCTCGTAGTCATTCAAATGTGTGCACCTTCTGACAAGAATAATCATCATATATTGATTAGTAACGTTAATGTGTCTCTGTGAAGGAAAGCATAATTCACTGAGTCATTAGTTTCATCCTCCATCAAAGAAAGTATAGGGTCGTTTTAGCAACATTTTAGCAACCTATAATACGGCTAACTAATACATTTCAAAGCTGTTTAGGTAAAACTCTATACGTTGCAAAATAAATCACTTACGTCTAAATCCACTCCTGGTTGTTTGATCATCTTGTACTTATAATCCGAACCAGGAACATATCTAAAGAATTCCCCCATATCTTTATACCATTTCACAGCGTAAAGCGTTTCGTTGCCTGTCAACTCGTATTGACACTTCAGTATGGTTGACTCACCAGCCAACAATGGATTGGGGGGTACATAGAATTCTCGAATGCGAACTGGAACTTGATCTTTTCCCAAGATCACTCCTAAAATATAAATAAATATATATAGACAATGCACGTGACTAAAGATACAAAAAAAATTTAGTAGTTTTCGAAGTAATTGTTTATTTCTTAATTTTGAGAACGCTTTTACTTATACTTCGATTTATGCAATTCCATGCTAAAATTTATAGCATTTTTCCATCGCGTTTTAATGCAAAATACCCCGACAAATATAACATATTTTCTTTACAACCAATGTGGTGTTTTATAGTAAGGACAACAAGCATTCGATGAAAACATTACATCAGAATGTGACGAATCTGGGGAGTAGACTTTTTCTGGAATCATGGGAAACCTACGGTTTGAGGAGTCGTGCAATAAACATCGCAAAACCTCTACCAGAACCTTACAGGATTTTTGCAAAACCTCGAGTTGGGGGTGTTCATCTGACATCGTCGGGTGCGGGGGATTTCCCGGCGAGGGTTTCCCCGATTGGGGTTTCCCCAGCTGGAAATGCTCCGCACCAAATGGCGTCAGATGGGGATTCCCAACATGCGGGTATATAAGCTTAGGACTTTCATGAACTCTTCATTCAGTAGACACTAGCGGGCGAGTAAACGCGAGGCATGCTGAGGGTGCTGAGCGAGACAGACCAATCCTTCTGCGCATGTGCGTGGACTTCGCAAAAATTCCTATAAGTGTTTCCATTTACTTGGCTAGAAAAACAGGAGAAAATAGCTTCTTCCGTCCCATTTCTACGCATGCGAGTATATTTCACGTATGTTTGTTGACAAAAAGAATGTGCGGGGGGGGATTAGATTTTGTGTGTTTACATAACAATAAGGGGTGTATAAATCCCTGGGCAAGGGGATAAAATTATAATTTATACTTATAAACATATACTGATTCAGACAGCGCACATCGAATATGATCGAAATGGCACGCGAAGCGACAGTCCAGTGCGGGGGTGGGGTCTGAGGGGTCTGCCCCAGTTCGGTCTCTGTGATTCAGGTAAGTACTGATTTATTTATAAAAATACTAATTCATAATCAAAATACTATATTGCGGGTATACCGAGAGGGAACCATAACAGCGACAGAAAATCTAGCTAGATGCAAGAACATTTAGCTATTTTATAGCGTGTTTCGGCATTACTAGTACCTAAGCCGCGACGTGCTTGCATTTACAGAATCCACGCACATGCGCAGAAGGATTGGTCTGTCTCGCATGCCTCGGGCTTACTCACTCTCTGGCGTTTAGTTTATTCTGCCTTCACTTGACAAAGGGAGCAGTTGGCTCCCGAAACGTCGTATTTTTAAACCTTACGCCAGTGTCAAAATAACTGTTAAGTAAATACAACGTTATAAGCGTAAGTAAGGTTGTTAAAACGTTTTATTTCAACGTACGTTTCTGACGGACTTGGCCGTCTTTCGTCAGGAATACAAAATGGGAAAATAAATATTAGAAAACTGGAGATGCTGTTATTGCGTGACTAGTGTGTTGACAGTTGTGGATGAATAATTAATGTGAAAATTTTATTAAACATTTCCAAGCTTGATTAAAAGTAGGAGTAGATTTTGGTTCATTGACTATGATAGAAGAATTCTTATTGATATGGAATGCTTCTAAAATATCTAATTCATGTATTGATCTTGGTTGGCAGATAATTGTGAGTTGGTTGAATTTGAATGTGTGGTTATGTGACCAGCAATGAACCGCAATGGCAGACTTGTGGAACTTTATTAACAACCTTACTTAAGGTTATAACGTTATCTTTGCTTATAAATCTAATCTGCGTAATGCTACGTCAAATTATCTTACAAAGTGGCGTTTTTAACGTTAATTTTTTATAATTTAATTAAAATTAATAATTTTTCTTTAATATGAATTGTGGAAATGTCTATTATTATTAAACACATCCACTATTAATTTCAATTATTAAAAATATGTAATTGTTAAATATTTAAAAATACTATCTGAATTACAGTTTAAATGTATGAGCAGAAATAGACGAGGGTCTGTATAAAATGTATTACCCTTCTCAGTTGTATTGACAACCTTTTTGCTTTTACTTGTTCGGATAACAGAAAAAGTGTGCACCTAATCGATATGTTCGTTCAGAATCGATATTGTTGTAACAATTGCCAAAGTTTAAGACAAAGTATAAGCAATATTGGAAATCCCTTTAAATTCCCCATTCCAAACCATTTCTCTCAAGAAACGACTTCAACTGAAGGAAGAGAAATATCTCATGAAATCGACAAGTAACAGAAAGTGTAAGAAATAGACGACATATCAATTTCCAAAGGAAATCGTTGTAAAAAAGAACTTAACTCTTTTTAATCTCTAATATCAGCTTCATCGATATATTTAGTCAATGACGCAAAAATATATATATATAAAGATCCTGAAAAATGTTCTAAAAGTTGTATGTTAGCAAAATTTGGAAAATGAACGACTTCTCTCTATCGATATTTCATATCCATTTTGAAAACACTTGCAAAAGTGTTAATTACGTAAAACCATGTGCAAATAACCCTCTTTTTGCACCTAAAGTAGCAAACCACAAAATCCAAAAAGAAGAAAAATTGTTAACATAATTACAAAGCCCTTCACCATGCCCCTACCCACAAATATTTAATTCCATATAAAAATGACCATAAATAGTCTTTCTCTCATAATTTTTAAATATTTTAACATTATGATAATTTTTTGTGTTTTCGTTCTAAAGCATTAAATAGCATTATTTTGTTGTAATTTGTTTTTAAAATTCCTGCCAGAATTCTTAAAAATAAATATAAACAAACTAAATTTTGAGTGAAATTTTGAAAGTGTCGATTTAAAGCTAGATTAACGCAATGTTACCTAGCCTGTATACTAGAAAAGCGCATCAAATTTAAACATAAATATTCTACGTTGCATATATTTTGCTGTAATTTAATGTACTCATTTAAAAATGTTTCGATTATGAAAAACGTAAAGGATATCTCGTAGAAATTTCATAAAATTTTCAGCCAAAGTTTTTTAATAGAACAACTAGATTATCTAGACCAAATTATTATTACAGTATTTAAAATTTCTATTATGATTTCTTCTTTTAGAGAACCATATTAAATCATTGAAATGTGAAAAATTACGGCAGTCTAACGATTACTACGTAACAACGATGTGGACGTAATATTTTCAGTCTACAGCCAAACTGGCTCGTTTGTGGATATGATGATTTCGCCAAATATGGCTTATTTGACGTCCTGGCTATGACGTCCTGACCTATGGCTTATTTTGCTACACCTTACAGTTCATTCCAATAGTTTTGAATTACCTTGTATTGGATCAAGTCCATTTATTATAAACAAGACCAAGATTCAAAAGAGAGATCTTCGACATGCAAACCCAAATGGTATAAAGCAGTTTCTGAACAGATGTATCTAAGGGAATGCAAGAATATACCAGAAATTTGAAAAAAAAACCTTCAAAAGCTAGGCACGAAACAAAACAACTCTTTAAAAAAAAAGGTTTTTTTCCAATGGTTTTAAAAACTTGAAAAGACTTTTCTCGAAACAAGAAGCCCAAGAGCATAAAAGAGCTTTGGGGGTAGTCACAGGAAGAATTATTACAAATTTATATAATTGATTTTCGCTATCTCTGAAAGAAAGGGGCAATGCATATTGAGAGTGAAATAAAATCCTAACGATTTATTTTGAGGTTGTTCTACCTCTTTTTATTATTTTTTCATATTTTGTAGAGATTTGAAACGGTTTAAATTCCTTCTCCGGAATAATAAAACTGCTGATGGTGTCTTTTTTCCTCATATATTTAAATTGGGAGTCTTGGTTTCCTTTCAGAATTTATTAAAATAATACCGTGTTTTTTACTGTTTGTTTTGCGAAAACCATCGGTTAAACAGAGCCACGTTGTGTTAATATTTTTCCTGTTTAGCTGTGTTTTAGAATTATTTGTATGCTAAAGCCGTAGAGAGAAGAAATCAGTCCTAACCGTTATGTATAAATTTTACATAATACATTATTAAAAATTATTATTTTACATAATTGACCCAGTGGTAGTTCAGTGGTTCGCTTAGCATACAGTTATCCTGGGTCCGAACCACAACTCTGCTGCTGCTAAAACAAACGCTTGCCGTGTAACTATTCACTGTATATATAGCGTGTCCCATAAGTTTATGGACAACAACTTTTTTGGAATATCAGATGAATTATACAGAGAAACGAATGCAAACTATTTTATGCATACAGCAAATTAAGACATATGTGATACAATATTTAAATATCATTTAAAACTCACACATATTTTGTGAAAAAGTGAAATAAAAGAAATGCTGTCCTAAAAGTATATGGACATGGTACATTTTGTCCTTTTCAGTTCATATTTTGTATCCGTTATATTGAATAGTTTTACAGATTCCATCAGGCATACCTTCAACGAGTTTTTGAAGAAATCCAATGGCTTCAATGAGGACCAATTTCATTTTATGTGTTGTTTTAAGTCCTCCACTGTGCACAATGGGCGACCGTTTGTATATACATCATGTGCTAATATTCCCAGAGGTTTTCTATGGGGTTTAGGTCGAGTCTGAAAGTTGGACACTCCGTACCCGTGACATTATTTTTCACAAACCACTTATTTGTTGATTTAGAGACGTGGATAAAAGCATTATCTTGTTGGAACACCCTATGTTCACCACCCAACATTTTTTGGAAAAGCAGTAAATCACTTTAAAGTACCTCTCGATAATAATTGGAGCACTGTCGACCTTGAATATAAGTGATATCAGTAATACCATCAAAACAGAATGCCGCCCACACCATGAAAGACGCTTCACCTTGTTATCGGCTGAAAAAAGTGCGACATTCTCATTGTATGCCTTGTCAATAATAAGCCCAACCATCTGGACCATCCAGATTACATTATTTTATCACTAAATAACTCATAACCATTCGTCGTCGATCCAATGCATGTTTCTTGGCCCAAGCACATGCGCCTCTCTGTGGTATGGTTTTAGCAATGGAGAGCGACGCGTTTTACGATCAATATGAATTCTACTTGCCCGTAAACATCGATGATCAGTAGATTTTGACACCGTAGTGGCTAAATCTTGCGTTACTTAACGTACAGACTTTTCTTGAGTAGAAGCTGATTTTAAAATTTGCCTGTCTTGTCGGTCACTTGTCTCTTTCGATTGTCTACACCAATTATCTTGCAGTCACGTTGTCACCTTTTGATAAAATTAGGTTGGCACCAGATCTACTTCGTTGCATTTGTTTAACAATCACCAATTTTCAATTCTTGGGTTTTTAAACGCCATATTTTGGTCAGTTGGGCTTGAGAGAATTTTAAAATTCCTGGTATTTTTTCAACTAACAAAAGTAAAGACATTTGCTGCAAAATTACAAAGAAACATCATTGCGTCATAAAGCAACCACAGTAATACGCAAATTTTGAAATTTAGCGCATTAAGACGGTGTTTAAATTTGCTTTCCATATACTTTTGTGACAGTACTTTTCAAATTTCATTTTTCTACAAAATCGTTGCAAGTGGTAAATAATATTTAAATATTGCAACATATGTCTTTTGATATGCTGTATGCATAAAATACTTTGAATTCGTTTCTCTGCATACTTCATCTGATATTCCAAAAAAAATTTTGTCCATAAACTTTTGAAATACGCTATAATTTGTTTTTTCCAACGTTTCCAGGCATTCGGATTCCTCGGAAAATTGTATATCCCGGCGCAGCACGTTCCTTGCGCCTTAAAACTCCCACAAAAGAATTTTACATAATGAATATATTAGGTATTTTATCACTAATTATATTTTTAAAAGGAAAAGTCTATTTGCGAAAGAAACTAGTTTTTTAAGGAAAATAATTTTATTTTTTATTCATCGATGTTTTACAAATACTTTATGAATATGGTTTAATTTAAAAATCGTTATTTGCGTACTTTTTACTGTAATTATTATTTTCCCCTCATTCGATTAGAAAGCAATGAGAATATTAAGGGTGCCAACTGTTTAACCGTATTCTTAAGAATAATTACAACCACAAAAAACTAGGCACTCCACAGGGAATTCCCAAACCATCCTCTTTTTCTCGCTTTTTATTCTTATTCGTTTTGGGCTTCATCTGCTTTTTTTTAAGGGAGGTATTTCTTCACTCGGGTTTCCCAAATATCGCATTTTAATTAAATTTTAGGTTTTTATTGCCTCTAAAGTATTTAGAACTTCACTCTTGTTGAATGTTTTAGTTTTATAAATCTTCTGGGGAAAAAGCTCCCGGTTTTAATTTTAAACTACCGAGGCGAAAAAATTAGAAACTGTAGACATTTCCGCTTTCTAAAACACTAAATTGTAGTGGGAAAAAAAGCAACTGGAGTATAATGTATTTACATCTAACAGAGCGCGATGTAATTGCATTTATTCTCTTGTGGTCAAAGATCGTTGTTATTGGATGAATATCTGTGTAGGCATATAAATTTCTTACAAACATGGAACTGGAGTAAAAATATGCAACTATGAGCCTTCCATATGCACACTAATCCAATCTTTTTATACACACCTCATTATCAAAGATAATAAAGCAATAGATTAGCAACCCTAATTTCTTAGATCTCTAATCTCTCATTTTGAGTTAAATCTCTTAAATTGAATACTAAGGTTCGTGTCTCTCTGCTCTCTTTATTTTGAGGATAAATAGGTTGATCTGCCCATCAAACTTATATGATATATATATATATATATCTCATAATTGTCAAACATTATCTATTCGCTGTTGGATGAAAGTTTCCCCAAATGTTTTCCACACAAGTGTATCCTGAGCAATTCGCTTCCACGTCACCCCAACCTTTTTTCTTATTTCATCCACCCATCTTGTTTGAGGAGATTTTATAGGTCTTCGGTGATCTTTTGGAATACAGTTGGGAATTTCTGTTGTCCATCGTTGATCAGTTCTTCTTGCAATATGCCCAGCCCATCGCCATTTCAGCCCTTTTACTTTAACAATGATGTCCTCCACTCTAGTTTGCTCTCTCACCCAAGTGTTCCTTTTCCGATCTCTCCTAGTTATTCCAAGCATGCACCTAACTATACTCCTTTGGTTTGTCTATGATTTCCGTATTGCTACATTCATTAGACTGCATGTCCTTGATCCGTAAGAGAGGACTGTAATACATACTGGTTAAAGACCTTTTCAGCCATAAAGGCAATTTCCCCTTCAGGACAAAACTGTTTCTTCCGAATGCACTCCAGCCAAGTTTAATACATCTATAGAGTTCCTT
>QLNU02015360.1:139125383-139140552 GCA_006491805.2 Dysdera silvatica
GCTCTGTATCACCGTTCAAGAAAACCCCGATTTTGTTAAGGTAAATCCGACTATGGTAAATTTGCCCTAATTTTGGTACAAAATAATACAACGATTGCCTTAACGCGTAAAATTTCTGTCACTGGCCTGAATGCAACAGAAAAAAGAAAAGGTCAGAAAAGAAAATCCAAAGAAAAATAAGTAAAGTATGAAAGCAAAATGGTAATAAGAATAGTAAAAGTACCGAAAGGTGGGGAAAACAGATTAGAAACTTTGAGAAAATAAGGGAAAATAAAGAAAAAAAGAAGGAAACTAAATAAAAATTAGGTAAAACGAAATAGGAAACGAATAAAAATAAACAAAACTTACCAATGGCATCAAAAAAATTCCACAACGTTTCGAAAAATATTTTTCTCTTTAGAAAGCAAGGTGACGCGCCGTCCAATAAAATATTAATAAATTTATTAAAGAAACTAACTAACGAATTTCGAAGATGATTACTCCAAAGCTGTTATTACCGTGTGTGTGTGTGTCTAACATCAGGTGAATAAAACAATATGGATGAGCATATTTTTAGTAAAAACTCTGCACTTACAATTTTACGCTAATATTGATAATTTAACGATACGTAATTTGAAATGAATAAGCAAGTTAAGAATTTCGGTATCGTGAAAAGTATGTTTTCAAATGTTAATCAGTATAAGAGTTAATAAGAAGTAAATTGACTTTTAAAGCAACAGAAGAAGAAACAACAATCGCCATATTTGCCGTCGTATTTCGTATTTAAAGACAGTAATTAATCCAATAATTTAGTAAATCGAGATTTTCTAACATGCTACTGAAATATCTGGCGGTGCAATGAAAATATTACTTAAAAATCGAAATTTCAAATAGCTATAAACATAGAACTTTTAGTTTTATTTCAAGTTAATTTTAAAGAATAAATAAAACTTTTAAATGCTGCTTGCAGCGATAATAAATTTTCATGGAAACGTACATAATTTCTTTTATAAAATACTATACGATTGGTGCACAAGGAGTTGGAAATAAAAGTAACCCATCGCTATACTTTACATTATATTGCTTTTATTATACAATGGAACTTGTCAACAAATCTAAGAAGAAATTAAAGTGTGTATATGTATACATATACACAGTGTTTTTTACGCATATTTATAAAGACTTTGATTTTAAATTAAAAAAAAGTAATAGCGACTCGGAAAAAACCTGGCAGCACGCTGTTACCTGTAAAGTGAAAATCGTTTGCGACTAAAAATTTAGTTTGTGCTGTGAAATGGCGTACAAAAGGGACCTGTGGCTTGAAGGTTATATATTTACCCTTTCCGAAGAGAAATATTCATATTCAATAATTAAAAAACAATGCAACAAGCATAGTTTTCCAGTTTCAAAATATAAAATATATGATATTAATGTAAAATGAAAAAATAGTCAAGCTTTAATGTCAAGAGGAAAAAATCCAAAAGAAATATCCCCAAATGGTTCATATTTCTTCTAACATTTCTAAAGTGCAGTCTACGGTTTTACAAGAAATCCAAAACCTCAAAGAACTATTACAAAAGCTGTGCACACATCAGCATCAACTATAAATAAAATAATTAATAAAGATTTGAATTTAATTAAAACAAAAAAAGTGCAGTTTATCGTCTTCTATCTCTACATATTGTTGAGCGGAAAACTAGATACAGATCCTGTATGAAAGTCATTTAGCAGGAAATAGATAAAAAATTGTTACAATTGACGAACCATGGGTTTAATTAAACGACTGTAATGAAAAAAACGATTTATTATCGAAAAAGAGGATAGAGAAACTCTAAGTTTGGTTTGAAGAAAGTAAAGTAACTTTCAATAAAGGCTTTATGGTTATCGCTGGCATTTCTTGTAACGGAAAATTAAAAATAAGAAAAGTTAAAAATAAGAAAAAATAAAAAAGAACAAAATATAAAAAGCAACCCTACATATTATCAAAAGAATGTTCTAACTTCTTTTAAAGATGATGTTCCAAACTGTACGTATACTACTAACTTTCAAAGTGTGGAACTCCATCAGGACAAAGCGAGCAGCCACACCTCCAAAAGTACAACCGCATTTCTAGAAAAAATGTGACAAGAAACTGGAATCAAGTCAACACCAATTAGCCATATTCCTATCAAGTCTACAGATATAGCATTGATGGATTATGGTGCATTTGGACTTTTAAAACAAGCTCTTTCAAAACGCCGACCCACTACCTTGGATGGACTGTGGAAAGATGTGGAGGAGGAATTGGAGAAAATCCCGTTTGTGACTTTACGAAAAGTCCTATTATCGTAGAAATCTAGATGTAATATGATAGTTCAAAGACAGGGCTATCAGATAGAATACATTAAAAAATAATTTTTTTATTGTATGTATTTTGTTTAAGCTCTCAAATTTGTTATAAATGTAAACACCCTGTGGGTGCTTATATATATATATATACTATCAAAAATCCAATATTTTTAAATGTTGCAATATTATTTAAGTTTAAAACCATAGTTTATGAAATTTAGGAGGAAGAAAGTTAATTTTTTAATTAATATTAATAAAACCTAGAATATTTGGCATTATTTTAATTTTAGCACATGTAATATATGTGTATATTATATTCGCAATAGGAAATTTTAACTTGGACTTCCCAGATTCTGTCGTAGTAAAAGATAGCTACCACTAGATAAGTGCCCTACTTCATATGGGCCCTCTTTCAAAAAAGCGATGTTATTTTCTAATTATTTTCTCGCCCTTTGCATACATAACCTTGGAATAGCTCCAAGACTTTTTTTCTCGGCAAAAATATGTCTTTAGATAGCTTTAGATATGGGTCCCGCGGCAAAGATAGAGGGAGTATTGTTGTTAGTTTATAGTTTAACCCTGGATTTAGAGAAGTAGAAGGCAGCAATATTTCGTAATACTTGTTTTTTACTAAGTACCTAGCCAAACTCTATGCATTGATCAATAAGAATCCTATAGAATAATTCATGAGAGAAACAACTACGAAATATTGTTTAATAGCATAAAACTAGTTGGTTCATCTGAGGTAATCTAGAGTCCCTGGAATATACGCCACTAAAATCAACATATTCTTTTAGTAAATATTCTTTCATATTCTGTTTTAGGTATTACATTTTGTTTTACTAAGATTTATCAAATTCTTAATTATTTGTTTTTAAATATTTTAATATTTCCGGCTCATTTCGGGAATAGTATTCTTTTAAATACTTTTCAATATTCTGCCTCGTTGGGAACTTTTGTTACCAAGAGAGATGGATCCTTGGGCTCGTCAAGTATTTATTATCTACTTTTTCCCTGGCTTCTCGTGGGGGTTTTGCCCCTACAAAGAAATCGTAAATAAATAAATCTTTCCAATTTGCACATTTTTGTGTGTTGCACTCAATATTTTTCATTTCTCGTTTATTTCTAATTTATTCTAATTTATTATGTTTCTATATAAGTTACATAATGAGCAACATATGTATATAAGAAAAATACAGTAAAAATAAATACGGAATGATAATAAAACACAGAAATAAATAATAAAACTAAAATGAAAAGGGAATAAAAAAAGAAAACAAAAAGGAAGGAAATGAAAGAAATGAACTAATTTTAACGACCTTAGAAAAGTCGTCATCAGGGGAAACATTGTCTAGAGGTCTGAATAATGGGATGTTTCTAAAAGATAGACAGCCTGGGCTAACATAGACAGCCTGAGCTAAAAAGCCTATGTTAGCTCAAGCTGTCTATCTTTTAAACACTCATTATTCAGACCTCTAGAAAATGTTTCCCCTGATGATGACTTCTCTAAGGTCGTTAAAATTGGTTCATTTCTTTCATTTTCTTCCTTTTTATTTTCTTTTTATTCCTTTTTCATTTTAGATTTATTATTTATTTCTGTGTTTTATCATTATGTACTTATTTTAACTGTATTTTGTTTATTTATATATGTTGCTTATTATATTATGACTTCATTCCTTCTATTGTTGATTCATTGCAGCTTATAGCACATAATCGCAATTAGAATTATAAATATATCGCTAAATATAGTATGCTTTATGTTACCTTTTAACTTCATTTTTAATTACACTCTATAACAAAAAAATCGATGCACCAAGAAGGAGTTGTCCGATTGTAATGAAATTTCGTATGCAAAGACATTTTGACCGAACATGCAAATGATTAAAATTTGGTGTCCAATGAATGAATAGCGGGAACTCCAGCGCATCGGAACTGCGCATTCAGCAGGTGTATATAAGGAGCGATTCTCAATATGTGGTCAAAATTTCTGTTGCATTTTGACTGCGGATATCTTACGTCGACTGTAACAATGCCTCGCCGAAAGATTCGTGCTCATTACGAGCATATGTCAGAGTTTGAAAGAGGTCGTGCTATCGGATTGAAAGAGGCTGGTTGGACGAATCGAAGAATCGCTGGACATGTGGGTCGAAGCGATGCGGCGATTGGACGGTGCTGGCAAGAGTGGGTCAACAACGGCAGATGTCAGCGTCGGGACGGCAGCGGTCGACCTAGGGCCACAACAGAACGGGAAGACAGAGCAATTGTCAGAGCAGCTGTCACAGCACCGGATTCGTCGTTATCAACTATCCAACGTGAAGCCTGCACACATGTGTCCAACATGACCCTCTGCAGACGACTGAGAGAGCGGAATTTACGCTCGCGCCGACCGTTACGCCGCTTACCTCTCACGCCTTTACACCGTCAAGTCCGATTACAGTGGTGCCGGGCTCGATCAACTTGGAACTGCGCTGACTGGGGACGTATAGTCTTTAGTGACGAGTCCCGTTTCCAACTGTGTCCTGACGACAACCGCAGACGTGTCTGGAGACGTCCAGGGCAGCGTGGGGATCCTGCCCTTACTATCGCACGCCACACATGCCCACAACAGGGCGTTATGGTCTGGGGTGCCATCTCCTTTGATAGCCGGACCCCTTTGGTGGTCATTTCTGGCACACTTACAGCACAGCGGTACGTAGACGACATTCTACGACCGGTTGTGTTACCGTTCCTTTTGCGACACCCTGGACTTACGTTTCAACAAGACAATGACCGGCCGTACACGGCACGTGTTGCTATGAATTGTCTTCAATCTTTCCAAACACTTCCTTAGCAAGCTAGGTTTTCTGATCTCTCTCCCATAAAGCACATTTGGAACGCTATGGGAAGGCGATTGCAACCATCCCGGAATGTTGATGATTTAGCCCGACAGTTGGAGACAATTTGGCAAGAAATTTCGCAGGACACCATCTGAGATCTTTATCAGTCTATGCCACGCCAGGTGACAGCTTACATCTAGGCCGGAGGTGGACCAACACCTTATTGATCATTTTGTAACGGTCAAACTCTGCAATAAATCATTCAATTGTTCTGAAATTTTAATCGTTTCTTTTTCTATGTATGTTCTTCACATCCACCAATTTTTATCGCAATCGGACAACCCCTTCTTGGTGCGTCGATTTTTTTTTGTTATAGAGTGTATATATATATATATATATATATCAGAATTCGACATAGATGAACACAAATCTATTAAGAATTTAATAATAGGCTGAGAATGGTATGCTTTTGTCTGTAATGTAAGCTGACTATGTCGTATCAGGAAGGTTAGTTGCTGGTGGTTATATATGACTATATCATTAAAAACGTGTATTAAAAGCATTGAAGGTTCTTGTTGATATACCTTTCGAAAATGAACATTTCCTCATTATACTCACTCATTATATCATTTTTGCTATAACAAGCTTCGGTATATGAAGTTTCATTGTGCTCCGAATCAAAACTGCAACAGTTAAAATCTGCAAGAAATAATTTTGGATGAGAACTTGAATTTGACTGAACACAACTCTGTGCAAAGTAAAATCAGTATAACCTGTGTAATTATAGCTGTAACAAGCACTTGGTACCGAAGTGGTAGAAAAAATCTAAACAGCTTAAAAAAAAGCAGTCAATTATTGTTAATGAAGATAAAAACTGTCAAATTATAATAGCTTGACAACAAAGGTTATTGCATACACATTGCCCCCTGTTAAAGCAGAAGCTATAGATTTACCGATTATCCGTGGCCATCTAAAATATAAAATTCACTGAAACATGTTTTCCTTTTAAGGCCATTTCATCTACAAAAAAAAAAAGGAATTACATTAGTTACTGGATAATCGTAGTAATTGTTTTAATTAAGATTCCGTAAACGCCAAATACTCTTAACTTCCAATAGGAACGAAGAATACAGCCATCCTTTATTCACGGTGTAAGATACTGCTAATGTGAAAAATTCACAGCAGTTGGAAACATTTAGTGGAAAAAAGTAATCTTAATATTTATGATTTACTTAAAAATTAATACTGTATATAAGTGTGTGTATAAGCTTTAAAAGATCATAATTTTTAGAAATCACTTTTCTTTCGTCAGCAGTGAAATTTTCTTCTAACAAGTGCAACTGAATTGGAAAGGCGGTTTCTTATTTGCTGATTCACTAGATCCAACACTTGAATAATCAAATTGTCATAAAATAAACTAAGTTAAGATATCTCAAAACGGAATCAGAAAAAAAAGAGCTGGCGATTATGCAGTGGGAAGGCGTTCGTCTAACGTGCCATTAACACTGGTTTGACTCCCATCGGTGCGCAAATAGGATGCTTACCGGTAAATTTCTCCCTGTGGTACCGAGGGTTGGTTCCCTAGCCCTTAAGGAGTTTGGATTCCTTGGAAAAACTCATGACCCGGCGCATCGTGACCTTTGCTGTAAAACAAAGGAACAAAAACGAATAGTGCATTATATATTGATACAGTCCATTAGCATAAGAAGTGAATGAAAGAAGAAACATTTTAAACGCACGTTTATAAATATTGCAACAACGTAAAGGAGTCACGTGACTGAGCTGAAACTTCCAGGAAATGCAAATTAGGGTATGCTATTCCAATGATTAGAATTTCAGAGTCATCGCGCATGCGTGGGCTGAGCAGCGCCCTTTGTACTCTTCATGGATTCGTATAAATAGAGAGCTGCAGTAGAAGGTGTATGGTTATCTGCTAGTGGTAAACGTTACATGAGACGACGAAAGAGGGCGACATTTCAGCAAGTTTGAATGGGGACGAATGATCGGCCTTTGTGAAGGAGGGTTTTCTTAACGTGCAATAGCAGCTCGTATGGGGCGTAGAAGCAACACAGTGATGCGAGTGTAGAAGCAGTGGGTTCAAGAGAACCAGACAACTCGGAAATCCGGGAGTGGGAGCTGAAAGGTGACGTCAGCACGGGATGATAGACACCTGGTCCGCATGGCGGTGACGGACCGTTTTGCTTCATCTGGACAGTTGGCAGAACGTTGGTGCACTGCTACAGGTGTATCATTGTGTGCTTCATCAATTCGTCGGCGTCTACTGCACCGTGGACTGCGTGCAAGAGTTCCTTTATACAGGATCCTCCTGACGCAAAACCATCGGCGCCTGCGGCTACAATGGGCTCATGGACATAGAGACTGGCGTGCTGATTGGCAACAAGTGGTGTTTTCTGATGAATCCCGCTTTAATTTGGGGTACAATGATGGCCGCATCTGTGTTAGACGCTATACCGGTGAACGCCACCTTCCGGAGTGCGTTATCCAACGTCATAGTGGACGAACCCCCAGCGTTATGGTCTGGGGTGAGATTGCGTATCATGGACGATCTCAGCTGCTACGAATTGTGGGTAATCTTAACAGCAACCGGTACATCAATGAAGTTCTGGAGCCCGAAGTTGTTCCCTTCCTTCAAGGCATTCCCGGAGCTGTATTTCAACAGGACAATGCCCGCCCACATATTGCCAGGAATGTTCAAGACTTCTTTTCATCACAACAGATACAGCTTCTTCCTTGGCCTGCCTATTCGCCGGATATGTCGCCGATTGAACATTTGTGGGATTTCGTTGGTCGGCGTCTCGCTCGTGATCCTCGTCCCATAGCTACTACAGATGAACTTTGGGGTCGCATACAAGCAATCTGGAATGCTCTTCCTCAGGCACACATTCAACATCTGTTTGATTCCATGCCACGTCGTATAGCATCACTTATTGCAGCGCGTGGTGGCTTCACCAAATACTGATTTTCGACATGTAATATTGTTTTTTTGCTTTGTAATTTTAATCGTTTATTTGTATCAACACAGGTCGTTTGTACATTAAATTTCATTCAATTCACACGAGTCTTTCATGGTGTTGCAATTTTTATAAACACGAGTATATAATGAAACAAAATAAAATACATTAATATAAAGGCGATTCAAAAATTATTACCGGTGTTCTGAAGCATTTTATTTCGTCGGGCAGTTACTTGGTACGCATGTGTTACGCAGACAAGAACAATGCATGTGACGCAAAACCTTGTATCATATAGCAATTAGTATAAGTATACTCATGTTTGTAATCTTCTGTAGTAGCTGTAGGACGTGGATCACAAGCGAGACGCCGACCAATGAAATCCCACACATGTTCAATCGGCGACATATCCGGCGAATAGGTATGCCGAGGAAGAAACTGTATCTGTTGCGACGAAAAGAAGAACATTCCTGGCAATATGTGGGCGGGCATTGTCCTGTTGAAACACAGCTCCTGGAATGCCTTGAAGGAAGGGAACAACTTCAGGCTCCAGAACTTCATTGATGTACCGGTTGCTGTTAAGATTACCCACAATTCGTAGCAGCTGAGATCGTCCATGGTACGCAATCGCACCCCAGACTATAACTCTGGGGGTTCGTCCACTATGACGTTCGAAAACGCACTCCGGAAGGTGGCGTTCACCGGTATAGCGTCTAACACGGATGCGGCCATCACTGTACCCCAAATTAAAGCGGGATTCATCAGAAAACACCACTTGTTGCCAATCAGCACGCCAGTCTCTATGTCCATGAGCCTATTGTAGCAGCAGGCGCCGATGGTTTTGCGTCGGGGGGGGGGATTCTGTATAAAGGAACTCTGCGATGCAGTAGACGCCGACGAATTGAAGCACACAATGATATAGCTGTAGCAGTGCACCAACGTTCTGCCAACAGTCCAGATGAAGCAAAACGGTCCGTCACCGCCATGCGGACCAGGTGTCTATCATCCCGTGCTGACGTCACCTTTCGGCGTCCACTCCCGGATTTCTGAGTTGTCTGGTTCTCTTGAACCCACTGCTTCCACACTCGCATCACTGTGCTGCTGTTATGCCCCATACGAGCTGCTATTGCACGATAAGAAAACCCCCCTTCACGAAGGCCGATTATTCGTCCTCGTTGAAACTCCGTAACTTGCTGAAATGTCGCCCTCTTTCGTCGTAGAGGCATAGTGACGTCTCATGTAACGTTTACCACTAGCAGATAGCCATACACGCCCCGCTACAGCCCTCTATTTATACGGATCCATCAGCAGTTCAGAGGGCGCTGCTCAGCCCACGCATGCGCGATGACTCTGAAATTCTAATCATTTGAATAGCATACCCTAATTTGCATTTCCTGAAAGTTTCAGCTCAATCAAGTGATTCCTTCATGGTGTTGCAATTTTTACAAACATGTGCTCTCACGATTTATTTTAAAATTTTCTGTTGTCGAAATTTGTGAATGAGAAATTCACAATCCAAGCGCTTTTACATTTTTTTTTGCAAAGGAAACTTGACCGCTTCAGCGAGTACAACTTGTACTGTGAAAGGTAATGGAGCAGTATCTGAAAAAACGGCAAGACTTTTGTCTCTGCTATTTAAAAATAGGAACAACATCCTTGAAGACAAACCACGTGACGGAAAACCTTCGATGGTAAACTCTGTAGCAGTAAGCCAACTCATAGAGCTAAATTTGTGAACAAGTAGAGCCCTATTAAGACATGGAGGGGGGCGGCTATAGGTACAGTATTAGTTGGGGCTCCTGATGCTTGATGACAGATTTAGAAGGGGTGGCTTGAAAGCATACAAAAATAAGTACTTTATATATATATAGACTTATTCTAAAACACCTCAGATTTTTAGTAAACTATCCAAAATAGCCCAAAAAATAAACTTTTACCTAAAACTTTTCTAGATACTGATCAAAAGTGATAAACCAAAAGTCAGCTTAAAACTAAACAACAATTTAGGGCCCCACTTCAAACTAGGGGCCCTAGTCGGTAATCAGGCCTTGCGAACGAGCACTGTACAAGAGTGGAATGGGTTCAGCTCAGCCCATAATTGTACATGAACTACCACGTATGTGCATTTGCAAGCGATATGATTAAATATGAGAAAATATTAATGATTTTTGAATCACTCTAAAACAAACATTTACATTACAGAAGAAACTAATAAAAGAAGCAGTCGAGATCGGAAATGCAGTAGAATCCCCACAGCCGTAGCTTACTGCAACTTGAAAACATCAAATGGAAAAATCCAGCAACAACTTATTCGTAAGTTTCAAATTTTACGCCATTCTGGTTAACATGCTAAACCCTTCCTGCACCACCACGCTTTAGTATACGATTCATTCCTTTTTGACTTCTGCCTTTATTTACTCCGGAATATTTTATCCACATCAAGTTAAAGTCTTACGTTTTTCTTTCAGCATTTTCTGACATGCTATGGCAGTGTTGTGAAAATAACTCTTAATTTTGCTCAACAGTTAAACTGAAGTGCAAAATAGTGAGGCTAAGATATTTTTTAAGAAACAAAGTTAAAAATGTATTAAAACTTCGTGTTCATACAAGGTAGTTTTCATTGCTCCACTTGAGCGTTAAACTAAAACGTCAGAATCCCTTTCATTCTGGAAATATAGCACAAGTATAATATATAACGATCAATGTGTTTATTATTATTTGATGTAGGTAACATTTAATTGCGTGTAATTTATCAACTAAATTTTATCGTAGGTGCGTGTGTAAATGAAAGACAACAGAGACATAATATACAGGAACACTATTATCTGCGATTTTTACGCGTTTCTGGGGTGGCGCATTGTCCTTCTGAAAGAGGACCTTTCCAATCTCAGTAAACACATGACGTGGATGCTTGCAAATTATCCGCAGAGAAGCTTACGTAGCCTTAGCTAGTTAGTGATGTCTGCAGATGTATCATTGATTCTACTGAGCACAATCTGATAATACCCAGTATAACAACAGACCCACCAATAATCTGTACTTTCTCTTGTTGGCATGGAGGGTTCATTGCCTGGTGGGGTTTCCTCGATAATTGTCCGTTTGCCTGAAACAGTTAAAACCTTGATTAGTTAGAACAAGGCACACGTTTCCTGTTACCTTGTGACCAGTAGCGATGTTCATGGGCCTAGACGAGATGCAAAGCCCTATGCTGTCGGAAGAAAAAATGGAATCATATAAGCTGTTGTCTTCTGTACCCCCATCAAAGAAAGTGAACTGCCAAAACGCTGTTGTTGCTTGTCCACTCCGCATTGAATTTTGCTGCTTTCTGTGGTAATGTCTTAGGTCGAATGTATGTAATAATGGGTGATAGGGGACGCTGTTGACCAGTGTTCAGAGTATTTCTTCGACCGTGGCAGTATCTCACCCGGAATATCTTTCCTGATGTTGTGTGTAGTAACGCTACACTTTTGAAATTGTTGCACATAAAATTCTAAATTTCTTGTTAATTTCTGAGAAAGTGTGTTCCACCTCTCCTGCACTGATTCTCAAGCCATGTTAAGTCTTTTAAATCATTGAAATATAATTCGCACATTCAAATATTTTCAATGTTTAATACTGAATCATTTAAAGTTTTTAATTACGAATGCTTATGATATTCATACAATATTATTCTGAAGCACTAACACATGCTCTATAATCTCCATATTTTCTGTAAACCTGGTGCTTATTCTTATAAATTCTACTGAAGCTTGCTTCAAATAAAGTACATTTTATTATCTGTATGTCATTAAATAATTATGGGAAATTTCATAACATGTAATTCATTTTCTAAGTGGTTTATTTACAGTTAAACCCGACCTATCTATGTATCTATCACTCAGGGATTTTTTCAGCGTCGACAAAATACCCAGCGTGCAAAATAAATAGTGAGATATTAATATATACATCATTTCAATGGTAACACGTTCCCTCCACGTACGTAATTAATTTTGATTACTAATATAATTACTTTATAAAGACAAACTTTTTTTTAGGATATTGTCACGTCCGTGTAATGCCAGCGCAATTTATTAATTCGCTCCGTTTATTAGAATACATGCGACTGCTATTGACATCATCCTTTCAGGAAAAAGAACTATGTCTTGTATAGTTATTAGCTGGCTTTTCAAAAAGAACCAGCATGTGGTAGTTATTCTTGTTTTATGCATACTTGTGTTTTTTCCTTTACAAAACGATGATGAAGTTTTCTCTACACGAGAAATTGAAAACTCAGGGAGGAACAGGAGGCTAGAATACAAATGATTTCTTCGACGGTTAGGCATTATTACATATACAACCCCACACGAATGAAGTTTAATTTCAGACAAATAAATGCTTCACCCCCAATAAAAGTAAAGCCCTCGAAAATTAATCAGCTGATATATTTATCTATATTTCCATTTTTTCGCTCACCATAGAGCACTTAAGAAATTTATCTGCATAAAAGCAGTTAGAAAAACCAATTCATAGGACATTAAAATTGCGAAGTTCATGTTGTGAAAATGGTTTAAAAATAACTACCATACGTGAGCAAAAGACGCAGCTAAAATGCAAAAGTACGTAATGGCATTTTGCCTTTTAAAAATAAAAGGATAATTTTTCACTGAATAAAACAATGAAAGAATTTCATTCTTTTGTAATGGCAGGGCCTGAGCAAACATAAAGCGCATTGTACTTTCAAGTTTCAGTCTGTGGATATTTAGTTTTCAAAACTATTCAATTATTTCTAATATTAGTTACGTTTATTCACTAAAATAGTCGTTTTTTAGCTTAAACAAAGCTCTATGAAACAGTAAACAACTTTTTTTATTTGAACTTGGTAAAAAGTTCGTAAAAAATACAATATTTAGGAATTAGCTTAAAATTGACACACAATTTACATCAATCAAAACATTGAAAAGCTTTATTTTTGTGTAATTAAATTTTGTTAAAATGTATGTATGCACTTTCAAAAAAGAAGTTTTAAGAGCAGTTACATTTTCCAGACTCTAAATGTGTGAATGATCTAACGCGTGATAGACTTAATGCAATTAGCAAAATGAAGCCTATGTTTTGAGAGAGAAAAAAATAAATTTAAGTATGTCATAAGAAACACACAAAACGGCATAACCTACTTACATATCACTAAGCCGCAAAATATCAAAAATAAATATCACATGGTAATATTATTGCGAATTTGATATTAAGTGGCGTATTCTAAGAATATTTTAAATAATATAATAATTAAACTTATATATATATATACTTTACTCACCCCATTCATTTAACTGTACGAAAACAATATAGACTTTAGCGTACAGAAGGATTTGAGACAAAATATATTCTCGTGTTTACCTATTAATGTATACAAGAGAATATGATTAAGCAATTATTCAGATTTTACAAAGAAAATTTGTGTAAGGCGTTTTTAAGGTTTTTGTTTTAGGTTTACACGAGAAAGGGGGGATATGGTTATATTTTGTATGTCGATTGACGTGTGCGGCAAACTTTAACTTTCAAGTTCATACTAAATTTTGTATTGGGCCAACTCTGGATTTTACTTATTCCAGTGTCTCTCTTATACCCAGTTTCCTGACAGTGGGTTTAATTCACACCTTCTACGTCATATCTAGCTGAAATCTTAAACATTTTGCGACGTAATTTGATTAAATTTTGTGTTTTTTTCAATCATTTTATTTAGCGACTTGTCGAAAGTATTTTGGAGCTGAATCATTGCCTAAACTAAAGTCGGTCTCCTGTGTCCTGTATCAGAACGATAATGCCCGTCCACGTATGTACAGATATTGTAACAGTTCTTGAATGTCCGTCTTGTGTCACTTATTTATTAGTATCCACCTGTTAAATACATACAGTACGTCACTCATTTAAGGTATGGGATCTCACCGCTAAACGATTCGTCAGGTCATGACGACGTCTACCGATAGCTGCATTTGGATTCGAAGAAAGGTAGTATAGTAAAACCTATACAGCAGGTTTTATTCCAGCACTCCTTCCGAGCCACACCATGAATGCGCCATTATTATGGCTCTTTGTTTGCATTGTTAAAGGAATATCCAATAGTAAGTTTTGTTTCACGTAGACTTTCACGGCGCATTATAATAAGTAAAACAATTTTCATCCTATACCTTGTGTATTATCTCACCTTGATTGGCCCAGAATTACACATGCTGTCCTTGCGCTGTAAAAATACAACCAATCAACGAACCAATTTTCAGGCAATCATCTGCGTCCATGTTCCTTTTGCAAAAAATAAGCATAATGCCTTCGTACCACATTTATTAACAATATTACAAAACATATTGGCCGTTTACTATTGAAACAAAATCTATACAGTATTCATCTAAAAAACGATTTTTAACTCCCTACGTTCCGTTAAACAACCAGTGGAC
Source organism: Dysdera silvatica (assembly GCA_006491805.2). Classification (NCBI taxonomy): domain Eukaryota; kingdom Metazoa; phylum Arthropoda; class Arachnida; order Araneae; family Dysderidae; genus Dysdera; species Dysdera silvatica. Next base: position 139,139,907 of record QLNU02015360.1, read on the forward strand.
TCATTTAAAATTCCTGGAGTATAACAAATTCCGTGTTCTTGTGGACAGGTTTACATCGGACAAATAGGTCGATTTATTGCGTATTGAAGACGTGAGAATGAAAGCCTCGTGAGGAATAAACAGATAACAAAATCGGCAATAGCAAAACATTCAATTTTAAATAACCATTTAATCCTTTTTGACCATACTAAAGTTCTTGCAAAATCGGTTGATTTTTGGCCTAGATTATAAAGAGAAGCAGTAGAGATTTTTAAGCATCCCAATAATTCGAATAGCGATGATGCAAAACCATTCCTGTTGCTTAGCTACTCAATCTAACAAAATCGTAACGCAGGAATCTCTATTTTTTTATTTTTTTCTATTTCATTTTCCTCTGTTTTGGTTTTTAATTCCATCGTCATAACTTTTATAATTTCTATACACGTAGGTAAATATTGTATCCGCAAGTGAAGTATATTTGTCAGTTGTCAATTTCCAAATGCAACTCATTTCTTCTGATGTTGGTCCGCATAGTTCGGATCGAAACAAGCTTGTAAGCAATAAAAATCGTTTTTGTTACGCAGCTGATTGCCTAAAAACTGTTTTGCTTAGTGAATATAGTGCCTACAGCTACAGTACTCTGCACTTTCCACCGTTCACTCCTTGT
>QLNU02015360.1:139149351-139177345 GCA_006491805.2 Dysdera silvatica
ACCACTTAGAAAATTTAGACACACATCTCAGACACTCGGTAAGGTCAGAATAAAATGTATATTTCAACGATTCTATCGAACACTACGTTTCTCTCTTTCTCTCTCTCTCTCTCTCTCTCTCTCCCGTTTTCTTTCGTCTCTCATTTTCTTTCAGTTCCGCTATCGTACCATCCTTGGTGGTGTCACTAAAAACCTAATAACCAGGGCTAAGATTTTGATAATTTTGCATTTTTTTTATATTGCCAAAATGTTGCCTAAGTATATATAAATGTTTTTAATGAAAAACTAAGCAAATTCAAACACCTTCGTTAGGGCATTTTTTTGCATTTTTTCTCATTTTTAGGGGATGGAGCATTTTTCATGTTTTGGATCATTTTAAGGGCATTTTTTGGATATTTTTGGGTATTTTGTGATATTTCGATAGAAAGGCATTTTTTTTCATGAATTTATCAAAAATTGAATTTTTTTCCAAAATGCAAATTTGACAATTTTCCTTGTTTTTTTGGATTTTTTTTTTAAAAGAATTCAAAATTCCTGATCAACAATCGGTACATTACAATTCTGCAATACTCAAATAAATTTTTCAGTTTTGCTATGGCTAATTTGAAATACTGAATAACTTATTTTTTTGTAAGTTTTTGGTTTTCTAAGGTCACTTTTTTGTTTATAGGACATTTTCTTCTGGTTTTTAGGTCATGGATGAATTTTGTATAGGTTATTTTCTGACTTTTTTTTATGTCATCTAAATCCTAGCTCTACTAATAACTCTTTATCCAAAGTCAAATCATTCTCTGCAGCGCCGTATTTCCCAATAGGCTATACTAGGCTATAGACTAGGGCGGCAAAATTTTGTGTATTGAGTCTGATATAACAAAACTCTCTTCACCGAGAAGAAAGCTGGACGTCATGCTTTCCATTTAAATACCAGTGTTCTATAGGCTTTTACTTTTTACTAAAATTAAAATTTATTTCAATAAAATTGAATTTGATTTATTATATACCAAAAAGAAATAATACTTCAATATAAGTTAATATTGTTTAATGTTTATGTTTCAATTTATGAGTTTGTTTTTCGGCATATTTATTATCAATGCAAAAGTTTTTGGCGTATATTGAATGTAACAATTTTTATGTTCCTACCACTGATTGCGGGGTGCAGACGGGTATGAATGGGCGGCAAAAATAGCCTTGGGTGGCAAAAAAAAGTAGCATAGGGCTAGTTAAAGACAAAATACCACCGTTTGATAAAGTAATACGATATATATGACAACGTAAAGCGGGTAAAAAGTTTTTTTTTTAAAGCGGGTAAAAATAACTTCTTACCCGCTTTACGTTGTCATATATATCGTATTAGTAGCATAGGGCTTCAAAAAACATAGCAGAGTGGCGGCAAAAAAAGTAGCCTAGTGGCGGCAAAGTGATAAATCCGCCCATGATTGTTTGCACGTAACCGAATTTTTTTAAACTCAAGCGAACCCTCTAATTTCTGTTACGCATCAAATTTTGGGAAGGGGTGATTTATATAGTGTGTTCGTAAACTGTTTTACAAATTAAATGGGGTGATAGTACTCATTAAGGCGAACAATATTTACCATATGACCTAGTGTCGCAAACCACTTACAGGGTCAGTTTTAGAACTGACAAATTTTTACAACCAGTGCATGAAAAGCATGGAATGAGCTGCCTTAATCATCTCTGCACTTGATCAACTGATCTGAGTTGTATCTGGTGCTTCTCATGCACTGGTTGTAAATATTTGTGCATGCTGGACGATCTTAGAACTGGCGCTGTGGGTGGTTTGCGACCTTAGGTTCTATGACAAATGTTGTTCCTCTTGATGGGTTCTGTATCAACCCTCTTATTTTTCTGGAGTTTATGTACAATAAACTGTATATAGTATATAGTCCTTTGATTTATAAATGGATGTTTCCAAGAACTATGAGGAAATGTTTCATTATGATGGCAGAAATGCCTGGGGGACGGGTTATGGAGTTAATTTTCTACATACAACGGAAGAGGTTGGCTTAAAATGCAATCGGACCAACGCGAAGAACAGAAGCTTGATTTGAAGAAAAAATGGTCGTGAAAAACAATCTTGAAAGGGATTAACATTAGAAGACAATGCTTTCAGACAGATGATTTGTACGTCAGAAGAAGTACATTAATTTCATAAATACTTGCTTTGTTGAAACTTTCTATCAAAGAATGGCAAACAGTTAAACCTTTAATGATTCATTTCGTGTAAATAAAGTTTCTTAACCAAAAAACAATCCATTATAAAATGTGAAACTTGTAAATACATACCTTTTAAAGCAAAAAGTTTCTATTACTTTTAATTTGAAAATATTAAACAATGTGAAAATAAATATCAAATTGCCTATCTGTCAAAGGACAGTTTTCTGAGTTGAAATTGAAGTTCGAATTTTCAGAGCCATACAACGAAAGTATATTATATGCTGTTCCTTTCTTTCTTAGTTTTCGTAAATAATCTTTTGCTTCTAGTTTCCCGTCTCTTTCGAACCACTTCAAGTGTTTTCAACTAATAGTTTTTCTTCTGCCGGAAACAAAGAACAACAAAAAGTTTTGCCTTACTTCTTGTCTGAAAATTTTAGTATTTTTCTTTTACCACAAAGCAGCGAATTTAGTATTTTTTTCTGCGAATTACATTGTGCTTTTGGTAAACGATTGTCCTGTAAGAATGCGACTGGATTTATACAGTGTCCTTCGTCTTTGACTTGAACATTTTTTAATACTATGAAATATATATGTACAGTAAGTGGAGAAGCCAAAAAATACTAGAATTTTGTTTTTCACCATCTACAGAGTCTATACGCCATAAACACTGGCCATATTTTTCAGAACTACTACAACAACAAAGGTTCTATTTCTCGAAAAATTTTATTTCTTAAAAATTGAAACCTTATAACTCGTTCCGAATTCTCAAACCACTGTAGAAGTTATTTGTTACAAATAGCGAAATTACCCACTTTTAAATCGTAAATAAGTTTCACTATGTGAACTTAGAATTTTTTAATAAATAACACATTAATATGACTAAACATAGCTTTGTCTTCCAAAGGTGTCTTTATAGGGAAAAAGTTCTCAAGTGGATGATTCGTTGTATACGACTTTGCGCTTGTATGTTTAGGCAAAATTAAAAGTTCTCAAAGGCCAAATTTCAACAATTCTATTCTTATTTAGATGAGAAATTCACAGACAGTCGTAGTCATAAGCAAGGTGAGTTAATTTCCAATTGATTAGGCGGAAAAAGGTGGCAGCCATCATTAGAATAAAATTCAATTCAGTATTTCTGTTATTGGTTTTTCTTCTGATGATGGCAGATCACTTTTTTCCTGCGAGGCAATTGTAAACGACTCGTTTTAGCTTGAGTAACTGTTTGTGAATTTCTCATTGAAATCAATCTTGCACAGTGTATTTCTTCTTATACGGTTTCTTAAATCTTTCCTTGTTAATTTGAAAACAGAGGATACTATAGACAACTATTGTTATCCAGTACAAAAAATGAAAAATTTTATAAGCAAAAAAAAACATAACTGTTTAATGCAAAGAGAGCCCTGCGGTGGTGCAGTGTGATAACGCGTTCGCCTAGTACGCTATTAATCCGGGTTCGAATCCCAACAGTGGAAAAAAAAAAAAAAAAAAAAGCTTACACAGAGACGTCATAAAGATCGCACTGCTTACTGTAATTAGGGGTTTGGTTCCCTAGGTCTTAAGAGGTTCGGATTCCTCGGAAAATTGTAAATCCAGAGGTTTGGATTCTTCGGAAAACAGTAAGGAAGAGTTACGCAAAACGGGATACCCACGTATCTTTCTAGGGGGAAGCTGCGATCTGGCGACGGCCACAGGTGCATTACCTTGAAATACAATAATTTCTGCCACCCACGTTTTAATTACAGCTCAAACTAGAGCTTGTGTAATTTTGGAGAAAAAGAGACGCTTTCCCCATCCTGGATTCGAACCAGGGTCCCTCCGTTTAGCCCGGAGTGTCTTGGACCGCTAGACGAATGAGGACAGGAAACAACGCTCTCTTTCTCCGTATGTAAATGGTAACAAATATGGTGCCAAATATGGTCAACATATGGTGTTGACCATATTTGGCAATTGTGTTATCCCTGCGGAGGGTAATAATACCTTAACATTACCTTGAAGTTCCACTTATGTTAGCTTCGCTTAAGGCAGAGATTGAACTGTGTTTGAGAATTTTAAAAAAATCAGGCCTAAAAGTTCTATATTTTTGTCGACTTCTTAATATGGATTGACTACTATAGGAAGGATGAATTCAGCTGCTCTGAAAGCGACGATGAGGACAACAAAATGGAGTGGCGTCCTTCGACTGATGACAAAGACGACGACGGCTCTTTAACGGCCTGCTTATTCTGCAATGAACTTTTCACTGATTCAGTACCGGGAAAAGGATAGGTTCAATGTGCGGGTTACCAAGAATGGACTCATGATCCCTGCAGTGGGCATGAACCAGACGATCTCCAATATGCATGCGATTTTTGCACAACTATATCTGCATAAATATCCTTGAAAAACTAACTGCTAAAAGGACCAAATTTTCTTTTTTGGCGAAGTTCAATTTTTTTATTGAAAATGTGTTTTTATTTTTCAAATAACGTCATTTCATGTTGACAAGTATACATACCTAATTACAAATCACGATTTTTTAATGTTTTATTTTTTACTTCTGTTCAGAATGTTCATTTTTTCATAAAAAACAAATTATATAATAACTTAACATTTTATATAATTTTTTTGAATAGTACCCCGTTTTAACCCACTTTCAGTCAGAATCTCAAATATGGATGCCTTCATAAAACGTTATTAGTTGGATCATTGTTGGTGATATTTTCAAAATTCAAGGTAAGGTTCAATGGCTGACATCCTACCAAGAAATTTAAGCATCTTATTTGAACCATTTTGTGTTCAAGGGTGGATATATATATATATATATAGTCAAAACTCTTAGGCTCTCATTTTTGCCCCACTCTTCCCTAGGTCCTGGGGCAGCATGACAATTGTAGCCTTTGAGCCGTGAAACCACAAACAAACAAAATTTGATGCAGAGGGGAAGGGTAAGGATTCAGACATAGAGATGGATCAAAATTCAAACGTTTAAGAACTAAACGAATTTTAATGTGTGAATAAATTTATTAATTCTATATCTCGTTTACATTTTAAAAGCAGTATTTTACAATGCGCAAAATGTGACTTAAAATTTAATGAACATCTATATCCAAAAAATTGTTGTGGAGAATTTATCTGATCTTCCAATCTATAAAATCTGAACCAAACAAAAATTGCAAGAATAGCCGTTAGTGTAGAAAAAAAAAATCCAAAATTTTTGTTTTTTCAGAGCAGCCTTCAAGCTGATTTTCGGTGGTTTTACCTATAGAGGTAATGTTTTTTTATTTTTCCGAAATCATTTTTTACAAATGGTGAAATGCGCGGGAAGAAATTGGAAGCCAATTGGTATCGGGCAAATTTTCATGAGAAGAACAACTGCCAATTATTTATGGGCTTCGTTGTCGTGCAGACATAATTATGTAAATTTTAAGTGTTTCAACTCTAATTGTTGCAAATCTTACTCAGAAAATTACACTTCAAACTATAGCGAAGACAGGAATTATATCGACATGCTTTCATTTTTGGTATAAAGTAAAATAAAAAAAGTTTCTGCTTCTTTGACAAACACACACACACATCATAACCATTACTGCCTCTGCCTCGTAGAGCTGTAATCATCTGAAGAAGATTCACAGAGATTCAAGCCGAAACGTGCGAAAAGGCTATGTCCACATGTGGCAACTGGGCATAAAACAAATGCCAGTATGTGATTAGCTGTAATAGTAGATCGACTCACTGTGCTAAACACTCGATGATTAATATAATACACAATAGGCACAGTTTTTGAAACGAAAATTTATTCGGCTTTAAACGTTTTTCGAAAGCCTTGAGCTTTCATCGAAGAAGCAAGAAACCCTAAGCGTACATCGCTCGTAAACAAAACACATACACACGGCACTTAAAAATAATGGATACCCTAAACGATTCATTCTCAGAAACTGTAGACCCAATAGTACATCTTTAAACAATACATCTCACACCCGCATATCTATTCCATATATTCACGGCATTTCCGAAACAATCTCTCGCATCCTTAAAGAGGCAAATATCAAAACATTCTATTCCCCTGTCACAACACTTCGCAAACAACTTACAAAAGTTAAAGACCCAGTTCCACCAGAAGATCTCACAGGCGCCATATACCAAATACCATGCAAAGACTGCAACAAACATTACATAGGACAAACAAAAAGAATGATCAAAACAAGAAAAAAAGAACACAAACAAGCACTCGCGAAAGGAGACATAGCCTCACGTCTGGCAGAACACGCTTTACAACACGGACACGAACCCGACTGGGACTCAACAAAAATACTACACCGTCACATCACAAACAAGAATAGTAGACTCTTCTTAGAATCTTGGGAAACTTACAAACTACACGGGAAAGCCATTAATACATCACAACCACTTCCAGAAACTTATAAACAACTCTTACTCTGAAATGTATGAGACATCCCCAAATTAGGTAACCCGCAGTGTGGGTTTCTCATTGGTCCCTATTGGGGTTCTTCCATGATTCTATTGGAGGCCTCCCATTGGTTCTCATTGGGTTTTCCCATTCTGCGGGACTACTCTGATGAAGGGTTTTCCAGAAATTTCAAGTATAAAAAAGAGACAGAAACATAACATCGTCATTACTCCTGATGAAGGACTGCTGCTGATGCGTCCGAAAGCTTGAGTGATCTTTTTCATTGCTATTTTACCAGTGTTTAACCTTTTATGTAAGGCCTAATTTGTCGATTTCTGGGTCTTGAGATTTTTCAAAAGGAAACATGGCATGTGCTTGCAAAAAGAGCCCGATTTCCGAACCAGAGGGGGTCAGTCCTCCTTCAGGAAAAATAAATTGTCAATTAAATAAAAAAATAAATTGTCAATAAAAATAAATTAAAAAAATAAATTGTCAACTAAATAAAATTAAATTGTCAATTAAATAAATTGCCATTTATTAAAAGTATGATTTAATTGTTTGAGTGTACATTTATAAGGCATACCTTATTGATATCAGGCAAAAAAAAATGATTTGCAGCTAACTTGCTTTTTAAGAATGTACAATGCGCTGAAAAAGGATGTTGACCATTTTTTCTACTAGTTAAGTTTTCCACATTTTGTAATTTTTAATATTTTATCTTATTAAAAATTAAGTAAAGAAAAATCCGACTGAAGGATTTTTTGTTAACTTGCATAGAACCAGAGAAAAAAAATTGATATTTTAACAATATTTCATAGTGAGAAACATAAAACAGAATAAAATGTGTACTTAAAATTAAAATATCAAAATTCTGTTCAGACGATTTATTTATATCTATATGTTTATTATATATTTGCCAAATTTCAAGGCAATATCTTGAACGGCTTAAGAGCCTTAGCATTTTGAAGTTGAAAAAATTACAAAAAAGGACATTCCAAGTAAATTGAACTTAAAATTAAAAATGCCCTACCTTTATTATATATACCATTAATAAAAGTTTCGACATGATGGTGTTCCGCTTGACTTAGAAACAAAATTTTGGTCTTATTAGATTTATAAAGATTCATGCTTTTCGGAGAAAATATTTTTTTTTCACGTTTGGTGTTTTTTGGGGGGACTGACCCCCTTAAAATAACTTAGGGTATTCGAACGTTACGAGCCTGAAGCATATAAGTGAAAGATTGATAGTAAATAATAAGCAAAAGTGTAGGGGGGGGGGATCTGATTTGATTTAATATTTTTCCTCATCCAACAGCAGCGTTCTTAAACGAAGGTGATCATCACTCGATGACAAAAAAACAGTACCTTTCTTCTTCCGCCAGTCACAGGGAATACAGACCTGTCTAATCTTCCCAAACAAAACATACTTCATCAACAAACAAGCGATAAAATAAGTATTGCAATATAAACAATCATAGCTCTTAACCAGACCCAGAAACGCTTTGTTGTCTGACTGAGGAATCAAATGTACTTATAAGAATTATTATTTATGAGTTATTTATACATAAATAATATGTATTTTTATCTGTTTAGAAATAAATATTTTATTAATAAGTTACCCTATTAATAAAATATTTCTTCATTTTACGTAAAATTAAAGGAAGAACTTTAGTGTGAAATACTGTGAAATAATGCGACTAACCATCCATTGACCTTATTACATGATGATAAAGAATTACGTTTGCAATGAATGCATCAAAAGGAAAACGAGCTTACTTCGATAAAAATTCGGCAGTTCATGACATAATAAATAGTCGAAGGCACCAAGCAACAAAGAAATAACGATCATGATAGTGTGGATTGTATGTCATTCCAGAACGATGGTCCAAATTGCTAATAATCTCGGTACGATATTATAAGCATCCTCGTATGGCACTGAAACGCAAGAGAGCAAAGAAGTGCAATGGCGAATCTGCCGATTATGCTAGGCTTGGCACAGCGAAACAAGGAATTTAAGAAAAAGAGAGTCGAAAATGTTTGTCGACGCCGCTCAACTTCGTTTCGCGAATCTTTTCTCGGCCCCGGAAAAACGCGTATTAACAAATAATACGTAAGATTTAACCAAACATTCATGTATTATTAAAAAATGTGTTATTAAAGCAACTATTTGTAATATGGAACTCTTAACATAAAAACAAACGAAATCATCTTAAATAAGTCTAGGGTTATCATCGTGACTCGTGATCTCGAACTCATTTCTGAGTAAGGCGTGAAGTTAGAATCTAGTATAAAACAGATTACTTGCAAGTGCGTTAGAGTTCGCAGATTTCGTTAAGTTGAGGGTCTCTTTTTTTACAGACATTCAGTGAGCGTGAATGTCAGTTGAGTCTCTTTTTATAGACATTCAGTGAATATAAACGTCTGAGATGCGTAATCATAAAAGCTGACAACTGATTAACGAACTAGACATAAAATCTTACATTTTACATATATTTTATGCCCTTGTCTGTACTATGGGATAGCGTAGTTTCCAAACTGCGGTACATTCACAGGTAACAAGGTCAGTTACTAGAAGGTACTGAGCTAAGCATGCGAAAACTGCGGTTATAACTACTGAAACTCTGGAAGGCTACAATTTATTAACCCGCGAGCAGGCGCGCCGATTAGAGGAACGCGAGAACGCGCGCGGGGTGATTTGCACCCCATCTAATTATATAGCATTATTTCATTAAAAACGTCCAATTTTACAGGGAACAATAAGTGGAATTTTCTCTTTGTCACCCTACCCCAAAAGATTGTGACTTTGAAGGCAACAGGAAAGAGTTTGGCCAGTTTCAGAAGCAAGGGTGGACTGTTCTTTTAACATATTGTAAGTTGTGGGATGTGAAACACCCCGCGCGCCTGCTCGCGGGTTAAAGGCAGTTATGGAATAAAAAATACGAGCTATTTCATTATTCCTATCAAAGCAAGCATTGAGGAGATTCTGAGGTAGTGTAGTGTAGTGATAATGTGTTCGCCTGGCGTGCAGTCATTCCGGGTTCGACTCCCAGCTTTGCAAAAAACAACAAACATAATACTTACCGTAGTAAGTGCTCACGGTAATCCAAGATTTGGTTCTCTAGGCCTAAAGAAGGTCCTCGGAAAACCGTAGGTCCTGGCGTAGCCCGATCCTTGCTCTTTTTGTATTGTAAAGCTCAAGTAAATTTAAAGTCCCCCAACCGCGAAATATTACAAATAGTGCCACGTAAACCCCTGATGGTGCCATATTTGTTCCACTTAATACTAATAAAGCCACAGCAAGAACCATCAGAATAATTCTGCAAAGAGCATCAACAGCCAAAATTTTAACAGTTGGCTAAATATCACATAAACTCATGCTCAAAAAAATGAGAATAACAACAATTTTAGGCTCCACGGTTTTGCAGTGGGAACGCCTTCGAATCTAGCATGCAGTTTATTCTTTTCTTGCCAACATCACCGCATTCTGGAAGAGAATCTCGTAACAAGCTTCGGCTTTATATTCTCTTCCATTTCTAACCTCAAAACTTAAAATAATTTAATATAGATCTTCTCTTACATTCCTTTAATTTTTATACTGCTCAAGCTATGTATCACGAAATATTGTATATCGGGTTGAATGAAAATTTATTATTATAACCCGAATTCAACTCCCAATGTTGGAAAATGAAAGAATGCTTACCGACTAACTGCTCGCTAAAGGGCGGAGGGTTGGTTTTCTAGCCTTCAAGCCTTAAAAGGCTCAGACTTAACGGAAACTTGTAGCTCCCGGCGCAGGATGACCATTGCTATCCTTGCGCCGTAAAGCACAAGCAAAACACAAGCTGCCAAATTTTAACTCTTTCAGAGTTAGGACTGTACACGAAGTTCTTAAAATTCGCAGCATAACTTGCAATTTTAGAACGGAGACAACACCAGACAATCTACCATATAGTGATCATAAAAAATAAGCTCTGGAGCAAAATAAAGGAATGCACATTCTACGGACAGCATAGTGTTTTACGATATAAAATATTTCCATGTGCCATACGATGGCCCCCCGTAGCGAAATATGCAATAAAGCGTCTGGGCATTCTGACAAGATTATAAACTGTCCTTCAGGTTCAGAACCCCACTTTTAAACAGCGTCGTTGGAATTTCTTATTTTTGAAGAGGTAAGGGGTATTTCACATCATGATTTACTTTGTGTCATCTAATAACTTACTGAGATTCACAATGGTCCTTAATTTTTGAGCATGACTGTAGTACTTTGAAATTATGCAATGATGAGCAGCAAAAATTTGTCTGAGAAAAACTTGATAGAAGCTCAACCAGAAATACTTTGCTCCCCAACACAATCTTCAAAAATGAATAATTTAATCATTATAGGTGTCCCAATTAAAGTGGATGTTATGCAAATTTATGCACCTACAGCAGATGTTAGTGATCAAGAAACCGAGAAAACGTACGAAGGATTGGAAAATACTTTAGAAACACCACCACCTCACGAAATTACCATTATAATGGAAGTTTTTAATTCTAAAGTAAGAAGAGGAAGCATGGCTAACGCGGTTGGCACTTTAAAGGTTTACACCTTTGCAAATACCTTGAGAAACGAACGAGGAAAATGGTTAAATACTTGAAAGATACCAGGTGGCTGCAGAAGTTAAGTAATTAGAAATCAAATCGACTGCATTCTTATCAGCAGAAGATTCAAAAACTCGATAACCAGCTTAAAAACGTAGGCTTGTGCGGATAGTAGTGCCAGTCATATTTTCCTCGTAAGAAAAATTAGTATAAAATTAAAATGATTCGGGGAAGAATAAAGACTCCAAAATTAAGTATTAAAATACTCCTGAGCACAACAAAGGCAGCTCGCTTGGGTGCGAAGGTTGAAGGGGAAATTTCAGAGAAACGGAAATTAGACCATGAGATATCTGGAAAATATTAAAAACTGAAATTGAAGGATTTGTTATAGTGTCATTGGATATAGAAAAATTAAAAACAGATTCTAGATGACGAATGACATAATGAAATTTACGGATAAAAGGAAGAAAAAAAACATCAAAAATACATGCCAATAGTCAAATGCATTATAGACAACTAAATGTCCGTCAAGAGCGACTTCATTATTGTTTTTTATTATTTTGCAATGCAGTCGTTTGATAGAAATTCATGCAACGTCTACATCACATCTTGCCTTATATCAGCTACATAGTCTACGGGATTGCTAGGAAACATTAAAAATTTGCATACGTCGCAATAATTTTCTTGTGTTCATATTTTTAGATAGGTCAAATAAGCGGTTAGCAGTGTCAGTTTTACCTAATGTCTAAATATTAATATACATCAATCAAATTTTTCTTACAAACGTCTAACGTCCTAACAAGTGAAACTCCTCTAATCTGGACGTTTGATTTCGGGCATACATACGCACAAAAATAAACTTCAACATCTAATGAAGGGCATTCATTTGTGCATAATATCTTCTCTTACACTATTACTTTTATACTGCTGAAACTATGTATCACTAAATGTTGTATATTGGGTGGAATAAAATTATCATTAGCCGGTTTCAATAAATAATGAACCCGCTTGTGGTTTTTCTATCTATCTGTCTGCACCCAATAAAAGGGGTAAGGTAAAGGTCTTCCGTAAATGCAATTATGATGGCTATTGTTAACGTTACAAATCTACCGAGTTACTTGGGAATTAGGGAATAGGAGATTCGAGAGTTAGGGGAATTCGAGAGTGGGGGGATTAATGTTAATTGAAACCCGCTAAATTTAAATATTGACCTTAGACGATTTTCTTACTTGCTTTTTTTTATTATTATTGATAATTCTAGTGTCTGATGGCGCATCCCCACCAATGGATAACCCTGATGTCTAATGACATATATCTTTAAAAACAAATGTCCTTATATTCTATAGTAAGTTTTTAGTTACCGTTATCACAGAAAATTATAGTAATATTCGTCCTTTATAAAGTTTTTTATGCTGTCTATGCCCAAAATTTGCTTTGGAAAACATGTTTTATCAAGAGAAGTGTTTATACATCATTTTTCTGTAATTTATATTATATATTTTTTTCTTATTACTTTATAGGCAGAGGGAGAAGTAAAGATCTTTGTTGTCTTCTACATACGGATTGGAAGGCATATTTAAATGCCAAGAAACGCCAACAAGTCGTTAATTCATTCTACGGCTAGAAAGAAGCAAACTTTTCCGCTTGAATGAAGCAAATTCTTTCACTTTTCATGAAACTTTTCATTATTTTCAAGCATTATGTGCTTTGTCATTTGCCGAGTGTTTCAATTTTTCACTCACACTTCAAAAAATTTCTTATGCATACTATATACACAAAGGAGGATAGAAGAACTAAAGGACAATCCTGAAATTTTCCCGCTTTTCTGGCTGCAGTGCTAATCAGATTTTTATTTAACCTAGCGTAATATATAAATTCGTGATTGAGGATTCTTATCATGTTGCAGAAATTAGGCAATTTTGCTGCATGGCATTCATCACATGTCTTACGAAAGGAAGAAAAATTCTTAGGTTAATCGAACTGAAGCATGGCCGATGCTGAACTAAATTAATAGATCACTCATTAAAGCCACTCGTTCCCTTGTACAACTTGCGTATAATTTTTTGCCTTTAAAGAAGCGTACTCAATAAAAACCCTTTGCATAGAAATAGTAGAAATATTAACGAGGTGTTTTCTAAACTGATGGTAAGAACCGTCAACAGCCCAAAACGACCCGAAAACTGTGTTCTTTTGATCTTAGTATGAAATCGACGAAGTTATGTTGGATATGTAATCATATAAATATCAAATCTAGTCGTTTTAAATTCCTGAAATATGTTGAGCGAAAACTATTCTAAATTTTGCGTTGATGTATCACTACAAAGTTACATATATGCTAATTTGTAATATTGAACATTTTGAAAAAGATGGCAAAAACAGCTAACCTTTTTGTTGCACTTATCATCATTCATTATTCTTGTGCCATTAAAATTCAACTAACTAACCATATTTAAATAACATTAATTTTACAGCAGTATTGACGCGTTCTACATACGTATATAGACGTATCTGATAAGAAATCTCTAACTCTAAAAGTTTTCATAACATGTTCGTATTTTAAACCAATATATATTATTTGTGTGATGCATGCTTATTATAAATAGACTGAGTAAAATTGAAATTGCAACAGATAGATCTGCTTGTTTATCTGAAAAATTATGTACAAGAAAGTCATGGTGACGTAATTAAGTCAATAATGTTTTGTAATCATTCGCAGACGCTTTAGTTGATATACGATAAAATCTGACGAATTGCGATGTAGATGTTTCATCAATTTCTATCGAACAGCTGTTTTGAAACAAAATTTAATAAAAAATTGTTCCTGAAGGAGGATTACGGATTCTATGAAGCTTTGAACCGGTATTCGCAAAGAAGATAAGCGGCGCATTTTGAGAGAAGACAGATAGCATTAAGTTTTTACAATACGTCTAGAAATGGATGACAGACGGCATTCAAACCCGTGAAGTCGGGACCAGGACATGAAGAGTGATTAGTCAGCGTGATGTTAGTTTTATTCGCTGATAAGTCATAGCTACTCTTACAGCCACTATCGGACATCAGACGAGCCATAATAATGTGGCGGTTCCTCCACAGGCTCATTCTAACTCTGTTTCGCGCCAAAATTCCATTCTCATGGACATTTGGCAATGAGTCACACGTACAACCAACTCCTTGGAATTTCCACCAAAAACGAAGGATACAGGCATTATCCAACTTCGAACCCTCTCCCATATATTTTCATTTAATGGGCAAAAACTGTCAAGAAAGACAGCTCAACGTTAACATAACTCACAGCAAGTTCTCCCCTCTGTGGGGTCAAACTGACCAATAGAAATTTATATAAACTATTGCGTCAGTACTCAATTGTCCAATCACGGTCCACAAAAATCATTCGAAGTAAAGTTTTGGACCGATCAATAAATACTCTCTTGCTCCTTAACTTTCGACCTGAAAGGATGTTCGCTGCTAGCCTTAAGTACGATCCTAAATATGTAACTTACCCAACCTAACGAACGCCCGGCATCATGCCGTGGACTGTATATACTTTCTGTCTCTTCACCATAGTGCTACAGCTTTTAACTCTTCAATAAACATTATGTTTAATGTGCGTCCTCTCTCTCGTCTACCTGCATTCACCGCCACGTAAAATACCTTCTGAGAAGTACAGTCAAACTACGCCGCATGACGTACGTCACCCGGCACCTGGTCAGCTGTCCACACACCACGGCGCAGCAGTATGCTGACCCATAATACGTCGCGGCAATACCTCCCTTCATTTAACTCATCTCCTGGCAAAAGATTCCAAATCACATTGCGGAAATAGTACCATTGCACGTGCAAAAGTCATTGAGCCCTGCGGTGGCGCAGTGTGGTAACGCGTTCTCCTATTGCGCGGCTAATCCGGGTTCGACTCCCAGCAGTGCAAAAAGAACGCTTACTCAGAGATCTCATAAAGATCGCACTGCTCACTGTAGTCCGGGGTTTGGTTCCCCAGGCCTTAAGAGGTTCGGATTCCTCGGAAAACAGTAGGTCCCGGCGCAGCATGACCACTGTAGTCTTTGAGCCGTAAAACCAAAAAACAAACAAACAAACAAGCAAAAGTCATTGAGCTGCTTACCACAGGTTTCAACTCGCTGTTCATTACTCTTGAATTGGTGTCGCTCCTGAGTAACCTATGACGCAGAAAAGCACAGAATCGTTTTTAGTGACAACTATCCGCTACCTTTAGTACACTTTTGCCTCGGCGATAACCGGATGCACACATGGAGGCAATGTGGGGAACGGAAGAATCAAGCAAATTATGTCGAACCGCACATAGATCAATCCCAGGGCGATATAATCTTAGGATCCATCTGCTCTGATAGCCAATAAGGTCTTGTATGCATTTCAGGAAATTTAAGAACTCGCCGGTATGTTATAGTAGTAATTCTCAAGACATGACACAACTGTTCTATTAATTCCCTTATCCTTATTTTTAGATTTATTCCTTTCATTATTAGTTTGTTTCCAAATACCTGCTTTTATTTCTATTTTTTATGACGTGTACTTTTTAATTTATTTTGCTTCTTTCTTTCATTTTTCCGTACCTGAGTGGAAAAACTGTCGTCATTAAATAATATTAAGCTTAAACTCTATAATCTGGATGCTACTTCATGTTGTATGGTAGTCTTTGAATGCATTTCTAGTTGATATATGAGAACTTAGGCGATTAAATTTGAGAATTTCGATTTTATAAATCATTGCTTTGAGTCGTCCCCGTATAAATTAATGATGACATTTAATACATGTCGAACGCAATATTCCTCTGGCATTTCCCATAGGTACGGAAAGTAGTGTATTATTTCGCAGCATCCGGCATTTAATCGTTCCATATATAACTTTCTTGCTATAGTCTGGTATTTCACAACTGAAAAATACACTTATAATGCAAGAAATGCTTATATTTCTATGTATTCCGCTTTATTTAATTCAAAAAAAACTAACGTAGCCTAATACTGTTTTTTAGTTAGAGTACAACAACCTTCTAATTTAAATAACAAAGCAAAATAAAAAGTTACATTAGTTGGTATTCGAGTTTTTAGTTTCATTTTCTTTACTTCGCATGTCAGTTAATCTTGGCATCTTGTTCTGCTCCAAGAAGTTCGCCCCCTGCATAAGAGTATAGTTCCAGTTCCCGTAGTACTCAGATTATTAGAACTCCGCTTAACCGAAATCTGGGTTAATCGAAAAGGTCTGCTGTACTTATTATAATTTTAAGTAAGACACTTGTTAAATATTTTGGGCAAAAACGCTCGTGCTTGCTTTTTAATGAACTAGTGTGTTTCCTAGCGGCCGTAAAAAAAAAAAAAACAGACACAGATAGCTGACATCAGATATATACAAAATACATTACACTCTGTATATGTATCAGACGTATAAAAAGATAGCAGGCTTTTTCCAATGTAATTAATATTTATTTTAATTAACACATGCATACAGGTATAATTTGTGACTTTTTTCGCAATCGATGTAATAGTTTAGTAATAAGTAGTTAAATGCGGTTTTTTTATAAATGTATCTTCTTTGCACCTTTTCGCTAAAAACTGAATTTCCGCATTATGCGATATTTTTCTTATTCGACATTGGATCCATCTCTTTTACTACGAATAATCCACAATATTTGGGTATGATTATGCGCCTACATTGTAAGCAAGCATGAAATTATACTAGAACATAATGTAACTAGACCCTGCGGTGGTAACGTGTTTGCCTAGCGTGCGTTTATCCGGAGTTCGGCTTTCAACTATGCCAAAAAATGCCAAAAGATGACACTTTCTGGATAACTGCTCACCGTAGTCTGAAGGTTGGTTTCCTAGGCCTTAAGACGTTCAGGTTCTTTGGAACACTGTAGGTTCCAGCGCAGCAGGACCTTCGCTGTCCTTGCTCTGTAAGACTCAAATGTAATATTTAACTTACACAATAACTTTCGGCACCCACATTTAAGAAGCCTAAGCTAGAGCTTTTTTTGTTTTATGAGAAAGAGATGACGTCCCCATCCTGATTCGAATCAGAGTACTTCGCTGAGCCCGTAGTGCCTTGATCGCTAGACAAACGAGGAAAGGAACAACGCCCTCTTTCTTCATATCGAAGGATGTGAGGTGCTATTATCCTTCTAAGAGATAACACAATTGCCAAATCACGAAGAGCCCTGGTTCAAATCCAGAATGGGGACGGCGTCTCTTTTTTTTCCTAAAACAAAAAAGCTCTAGTTTGAGCTAAATATACGTGGGTGGCAAAAATTATTGTATAATAAATTCCCCCACGAAAACTCACAAAAATCTCGCCCCGGAGGCTTTCTTGTGTTGACCATATTTGGCAATTGTGTTATCCCTGTGAAGGGTAATAATATCTCATATAATTTAGCTTTTACGTATATAGTAAGTAATGGAATGCTTAGCAAAATATCTAGGACATGCGTACATTGCGACCGTAATATTTTAATATTTAAGATTCATATGAAGTTTGGTGAGCATATTAAAAGCATTTTTTCTGAATTGAAAAGTAAGAACATCTATACTCTGTGGAAAAGTTTATGGCTTCTATAGAGTGAGTTTCTTTTAAACAGGGTGTTTTTTCTAAAGTTCATAAGGTTTTCCCACTTTTGCTCCTGTGAGCATTAAAACCTTCCACTCAGGGCAGGATTAAGCAAGTAGTAATATAAACTTATGCTAAAGGCATGAACGGAAATGTGGGAGGGAAACACATAATTTTCCATTGCCGCATTTATATAGATCATATGGTGTTAAAGGAGCTATATATGATTTAAAGGTCTTTGCCATTAGAAAAAATGGGCGAAAACTTTTTAATGACAGTATTCTCTTCCATTAACAGCTTTAGAAGGACGGAGTGAAGTCCAACTTTTTTTGTTGGCATATCCAGACAAGGTGTAGTTCATGTGCATTTTCTGAGCGATGTGAACGAACTTGAGTCAAGTGTTGTAATTTATACGTTACAAGGTACAAAACGTGGTCACCATAGGTGTTTCTCGCTTTACTTAAACTTCATAAAAAGTAGGCAAATTAGAAAATTTTTTAAAAGAACATGCGTGGCGTTAGCTGTGGCATCCTCCGTTCACCTCGTTATCCACTGCACGTGGCTATTTGTTAGATGGTGTTTCGTCTACTGTTTAATGTCTAACTCTACTCCTAATAAAACACTGCAGTAACACTGACAGTGAGCTATTATCATCCTGGCGAGATTCTTATTTCTGTATCTTCTGAATCTAACAATCCTGATTAGTTTACAATATTTGGTCATTGTGAAACGTACTTGCAACGAAGCAATGTACCATACAATTCTTGCACATATCACTCTATTTAAAGGAGGGAGGGATCTATGGACTTTTTTGTGCCATATTATCCTTCTCTTTAAATGCTCAGTCACGAATGGCCCTTCTCATATTCGAACGTATTAACAAAGGCTTAACCTCAAATATTATTCAGGTTCGTCTAGTGATGATTGCTAACCCTCCAGATTCGGCAGAAGCAGTGTTCCAATACAATCCACCTCTCATTATGTGCATAATCATGTGGATTCCCAAGGTCCTATGATTTAGAAACTTCGCCCAATAAGTCTAAGTATTATTCAGAGCCATCGTTTGTTTAAGTCATCTTTAAATAAATACTTGATATCTACACGCTAATGTTTAATTTCTTTTCCTCTGTTTTATATGTCAATGTTAAATTTCTTTTACAGCATCTTATATATTAATGTTTAAATTCTTTTCTTTTGTTTTACATGTTACTGTCTACCCTTGTTTTTGGTTTTCATGGTGTTGTGTGTTTAATACCTGAGGGGTGGCCTGAACTTCTCGAGCTCATTTTGATCTGGTTTTTTTTTTCGGGTCATCCATCAGGCACCTTCCATTCTCATTATGTCATATTTTATACTTGTATATAATTTTTTTGCTGCTGTAAAATTATTATTATTATTCAAAAATCTAATTTCGGACATTTTCTTGGTCATAGGCATTTTGTCAAGCAGTGTTTCCTTATGACTAATATATAATTCAATTAGTAACATGTATTTTTACTACTAAATTGTATTGAGCAATTCTGCGTCGAAAGTTATGGCTGTATAATAATATATGCCTGCATTATTATATTTTTAAGTTTTCCCCTACAAAATAATATATTTGCTAAAAACTACCCGCATTATACTAATTTTCATAAATTAACAAAAAACAGAAGTATCGCGATTACTTAGGCATATGTGTAGGTAAACTAAGAATAAATGGAGGTCCATATTTGTCATGGACGAGTATAAATTTGTCATAGGTGCGTCTAAATATTTTTTCAGTGCGATTTCAGGCCGTGTTTAATCTCACAAGAGAACCATATTTCAGATAACATTCGCCTAAAATCCGTTAAAGGGAGCGTTACAATAGAGGTAGCTTTCATGTTGAGAGTGGCATATGTTTAAGTAGATGCACATACATCTATGTACTGCCAAGTAGAAACCTCAATACTCGAAAATATAAGGAGAATATCCTAGAACCTTGCATATATTCTTATATAGATATGATAGGCATAGAAACCGCTATCTTATAAGCTAATAACATTCGTATAAACAGAGGTCAATTGGCAGAACAGAACCCACTGGAAGAGATTATTGTATATATATATATATATATATGTGTGTGTGTGTGTGTATATCAGTGTCGTAGCGTGACCCTAAAAGTGGGCCACCTACAAGTGTTCACCATTCACCTCTCGAATAAATATATCATAATTCATACATATATCATCATCATCGTCGTCATGATGATATATGATGTGTGAAATATGACTTTGTTATTCGAGAGGGAGATGGTGAACACTTGGAGATGGCCTGCCGTTGAAGTCATGTTGTACACTGGTAAATATGTATATACATATGGAGTGGTTGGTATGATCTCATAATCCCAACCTTGTTGAGCACGCGTTGGATAATTCAGGAAGAGTGTTTCTGCCCATAATCTTCTCCTCCCAATTCCAACAGCAGCTTATAGAAGCTTAGAAGGAAAAGTGCTCGTTGCTCTCTATAAAGCTCATGAACATCATCACCAATAGGAACATTCTTATAAGTGTTCCATTACTGTTGATGTAATAACAGTGCGCATTTGAGCATTTCCTTTAAACACTTTACCTTTTAAGAAGTTCCTCATTTTGTAAATTTTCTGACGACAAAATGTCTCAAAAATATTCTTATGTCATTTTTTAACCGATCATGCATTTCAAGCTTTCACCAAACTTCGCAAAAACAGTCCCTTTAAGTAGTTTTCTATCAATAGTTTTTTAAGTTATGAAAGCTAGCCTATAATCTCAGAATATTAGTCTCTTTATTTTAGTCCATAACTCTTAGAATCTTAGTTCTAAAATACTATATTTGGCCTATTTTGCAATATAGTTGCTAGACCTGGACAATAAAAACAGAAGCCAGGGGGAAAAAAATCAAAGCTTCTGAAATGTGGACCCTTAGAAGGTTATTGAAAATAAAATAGACTGACAAGATCTCCAACACAGAAGTCCTGAACAAATCCAGTACAAAATGAAATATCATGACTACAATTCTGAGAAGAAAGTTAGCATATTGCGGACACACATATAGTGAGAAGAAAAAGGATACCCGAATTAGCACCAGAGCTTAACACCACTAAGCTAGAACCACGAAGAAAGAGGATGTATGGACTATTTAAAGGCTTACGCTCAGGGCCTGATCACCGTAAAGGCGTCCAAAGCCCGAGCTTTGAGAATAGATTATATTCTGAGCATGTGCGTGGACCACGCACATGCGCAGAAGGATTTTTCACCGTGCAGTTCCCACTCCTGCTAGAGTCTAGTCCCAAAGCCCGGGCTTTGGATGATCAGGCCCTGCTTACGCTGGACTAAGCACAGAAAGTATTATCCATCAACAGGGAAAGATGGTCCCATATTGACCGCCAACACGAAGAAGACAGCTGAAGAGTATGAAGAAGTGGTGAATGGTACATTATTAATGCAGATATAATAAATACAAAATAAAATACCTATCACAAATATCAGGTAAATGCAAAGACTGCATTCTGCAACGGTTCGTCCAGTCGTTTTCCTCATCTTGATTCTTTTACTGTATCTGATTTCGTTTGACAGCTAATCTGAAAAAATATTAAAAGTTTTATAATAAATGTACGTTATTTTAAAATATATAGATAATATAAAACGAACTTCAATGTTCGTTTTATAAATAATCAAATTTATTGTTAGTCGAAAATTCGACAGTTTTATTTCTAAACTTGACATCTTTTCAATTATTCTTTGATTTAAAGTTACGAACATGTAGTGAAATATTTGAATTTCCTGCAGTAAACATAATAAAAATGGGTTCGCTAAAGCTACGAGGATCTGTAACTGAAATGTTTATTCATTTTGATATATTTCTTTTGCTCTGCTCTTGGAACCAAAGCTACCGTTCACGTTACAAACTCGATAGTCTTCTTTTCTTATAAAAAGCAAAAGTGACTGCTATACTTCAAACTATCGACATTTCTATGAGAGTGTAAAAGAATTAAAGAAAGGAAATCTATTTCTCTGAAAAAAATCCCTTTACTTTAAAAGTTTTTCGCTTATGTGTTGTACTTCAAAAACTAAGAAAGCTTTCTTATATTGCTTATTTTAATTGAGCAGTTTGATTGATGTAATTTAATTTAATCGGTCTATTGCTTTAATCCGTCATGTTTATCATACGAGGGAATGATGAGGAGTTGGCTATTCCGGGTCCTACAACCCGCAACAATATATGTATAATTTTAGCGTAGAAAATTAATTAATACTTTTTATATGCCACATACTTTTAAATGAAAATTTTATAAATTTTGAAACTGATGAATGTTTTTCATAGGTTCCACCCACCACAGCAAAGCATCCCCTGTCTAATGACAAGGATTTGGCCATCCCGGACCCTCCACACATGTCAGCGTACGTATATATGTTTATATATCTGCTAGTATACAATCACATCCATCAAGCTTTCATATACTTATATATTGTACATTGAGTTTTCATATACATGTATTAAATAAAATTTATTTTTTATAGGGGAGAACGAAGCGATGGAGAGGAGATGGGCGCGAGCGAGCACTCGACGTCTTTCGCTCCAAAAAGCTGCATCCAGCGCGGAAGGAGCTTGAGGATATGGAGCTATTTCTCCAAAACGTCAAGTCCGACATTTCCGAGGAGATTGCTAGCGGCCTGCAAAAGTATGACGCAGTCAAGTACTGCACCGTACTCAATATCAATTTCTCACGGGTTGGTGCCAATGGCGTGGAGGAGACCACCACCGGGCATTTTCGGAGCCGGTGTATTACAGTCCTCCCTGGGTCCGAAGACTTTAAAATAGAAGGAGCGATTGAGAAGATGAGAGCCAGCTTGAAAGAATTCCAGACCCAAGGCAGTGGAAGGGTTATTGACGAAATTCAGTATCTCGAAGTTAAGATCGCTTGGTACCATCCACTGGCCGACACCTCATATATCTCTCTCCCAAAGAATGGAAAGAAAAAAGGCCGTCCTAAACATCCACAACGAGGATGAAAAGTGCTTCCTATGGAGTGTGTTGGCAGCCCTCCACCCCATTGATGGACAAAACCTCCCTGACCGTGTTTTATACTATATACCACACAAGGCGGAGATCGATATGGGAAACGTGGGCTATCCCGTGAAGATCCGGGACATCCGAAAGATCGAGAGGCGTAACAACCCCTCGATTAATGTTTTTGGATACGACAAAGAAGTCTTCCCCCCCTCTACATCACCGAAGACAGGTATCCGGTACATGTGAACCTCCTTCTCGTATCTCACGAAGAAAAGCAACGTTATTGCTTAATCAGAAACTTGAATCGGCTCCATGCAGACCGTAGTGACCCCATGTCTTCATGACCCCAGAGTCTTCTATTGTGATTACTGCCTTCACCGGTTCAAGTGGGAGGACAGCATGCAGGAACATAGGTAGAAATATCAGAAGAACGGACCGCAAAATAATGAACCACCTACAGAAGAAAAGAAGTGGCTTACATTTGATAAATGGGAGTGTCAATTGAGAGTCTCCTATGACATTCACGCCGATTTCGAGTCTCTCATACAGAAGACTAGTGGTGTATGAATATCATACACCACCACGGAGGTAATGCACATCCCCTGCGGATACGTCTACGCCATCATTGGCGCTGATGGGAAGCTGGTCAAGAGCCCATGCGTATACCGCGGGGATGAATGCATCGAGAAATTGCTATAGGAGCTGCTGGCAAAGAGCGATGTCATCACCTCTAAGCTGGCTAACAAGAAGCCCCGGCAAATGAACACCGCCCAGGAGCTGGCCTTTAGAGCCGCCTCGAATTGTCACATCTGTGAGACGTCGCTGGAAGGGAACAGTGTTCGGCATCACAATCACATATCCGGTAAGCTTTAATTTCGAAATATTTAAAGGAATTTTAGATAAATTTTATAAACATGAGTAATAAAAAAAACCTAGTGATTAAGTTGTAAAATATGTATTTTAAACTTTTATAAATGCTTTCAGAGGTGCACACACAACGCCTGCAACCTCAAGTACAGGCCCTTGGGGAAAATTCCTATGGTAATCCACAACTTGAGGAATTATGACGGACACCTCATCACACTAGGGCTCGGAAATATCAAGGACCGGAATTTGACGTGCATCCCCAACAATAAGGAAAAGTACATCTCTTTTTCAGTGGGGAAGCTGCAGTTTATTGATTTCCTCAGTTTATGGCGTCCTCGCTGGAGAAATTGGTGGAAAATTCCCCCACCCCCCTCCAGCTTCCACCATCTACATAGCCAGTTCCCACCCGATAAAGTCTCGCTGCTACTTAAGAAGGGAGTGTATCCATATGATTATATGGATACATTCACCAAATTTGAGGAGAAGGAGCTACCTTCACGAGAGGCCTTCTTCAACAAGTTGACGGAAAAAGAATTGTCTCCCCGAGTCTATGCCCATGCCCAAAACGTTTGGAAGGAATTCGGATTATTGAGCCTGGGAGAGTACCACGACCTCTACGTACCAAGCGATACTCTCCAACTCGCTGACGTGTTTGAGAACTTCAGACACCTCTGCCTAGATTACTACAAGATCGAACCCTGTCATGTATACACAGCACCTTGGCTAGCTTGGAAAGCTCGCCTGCGCATGACAGGGATTCGTCTCGAGTTCTTAACGGACTTGGACATGCACTTATTCATCGAGGCTGGCATAAGAGGCGGGGTCTCCATGATCTAAAACCAGTGCAGGTATGTCATCTTCCTAAATCATAGGAATTCACGATTTATTTAAAATGTTTGTATATTTATTCTTTTATTTCAGCGAGGTCAATAACCGTTACCTTCCGAACTACAACCCAAACAAAACCGTCAAAATACATCATGTATCCAGCTGTCAACGACTTATACGGCTGGTCGATGGTGCAGCATCTCCCGGTGAGGGCCTTCAAATGGCTAGAGCAGAAGGTGTGGACGGAGGAGGAAATCATGGCCCTAGGGGATAACGATGACCTGGGATGCATTTTCGAGGTAAATATCGCCGGAAGAGACCCGATGGATATGAATGTTTCAATGCTAGGATACATTTAATTTGTTTTTTCTTAATAAGTTGACTTGGAATACCCTCAGGAACTGCATAATCTCCATAGTGACTACCCGTTGGCCCCTGAGAGAATAACCATCACCAAGGTAATGCTCTCTGACTATTCCAAGGACACTGCTGAAGAGCTAGGGGTGCCTCTCCATTGAAAGACCGAGATGTTGGTTTTAAATCTCAACAATAAGGAGCGGTACATTGTCCATTGCCGGAACTTAAAGTTATATATGTCCTTGGGGATGAAGCTGCGGTGTGTTCACAGGTAATTAGTGTAAGAAAACTCCATGTAATCTGCTCCAATATAGGAATATTATCCATTTTTGTAGAATATTACCACTTTTATAAAATATTATATGCATTTATTTTTTATCATGCTCTCAATTCCATCAAGAACCGTGGGTTGAAGAGCAATATCAATTTCAACACGGAGAAGCGGAAGTACGCGCGCAACGGATTTGAGAAGGCAAACTTTAAACTCATGAATAACGCCTTATTCGTTAAGTTTTTGGAAAATTTTATTTTTAGAAATCGTGGTATTGTAAATATATTTTATCCAACGAAAAGAAAAACTGATTTGATTCTTTGATAAAGTTTAAAGGGAAGTTAGATATATGCATAAAAAGGGGAGGACAGTTATATATATATATATGGCCTGCAAAAGGGTTGCTGGTATCTAACTGGAAGGAGACCCACACGCTGAACGTATGTGACGATGTGTGGAACCGGCCAGGCCAGTAACCTAGTGTCCTACCCCGCCTTCAAGTGGTGCAGGCTGAGCTTTCTATTTATGTGGCAAATTAATATTTGCTACACGGATAGAAAGGCGGAAGGGGAGGGCTAATTCACCAACCCGTCTAGCCAGCGTGGTGAAATTATGGCTAATTCCTCCATTATGTTGACACACCAGAAACCATGGCCCCTAGTCTCCAGGTGCTGGAGTGCTCCTGATCAAGGCAGCGGTCAGTGTGGCATGAAAGCAGGGGGTGCTAAGAATCACTGGAATGGCCCAGGCTGCCGTTTGTTATTGACCTTGGCTACGTTTAATGGACGATCCCTTGCTTCTGAAGCAAAACTTCAGGAATTGGAAGAAGAACTTGACAAGATCAAATGGGACATTGTAGGACTCAGTGAAGTTAGAAGAAAAGGTGAAGAGTTGGTGGAACTTAAAAGTGGACATTTGTTTTATTATAGAGGAACGGAAACTGGAAGAACAAGTGGTGTTGGCTTCTTAATCAACAAAAGAATTAAAGACTACCTTCTTGAAGTCGAAAGCACGTCAGATCGAGCAGCGAGGCTCGTTGTTCAACTAACCCAGCGATACCAACTTCAGATAGTACAGGTATATGCACCAACATCAAGCCATACCGATGAGGAGGTTGAGGAATTTTATGAAGAAATCAAACAGCTACATACCAAAGGGAAACAACATATCAAGCTCATCATGGGGGATTTCAATGCAAGAATTGGACAACAGGAACAAGGAGAGACATCGGTTGGTAAATACGGATATGGGGAAAGGAATGAACGTGGCGATCAACTCATCGAATTTGCAGAAGCTGAAAATCTTAGCATCATGAATTCATTTTTTAAGAAGAAACCGCAAAGAAAATGGACATGGAAACACCCAAATGGGGGAACTAGTGAAATTGACTATATCCTGGCAAACAAGAAATCAATTATTGAAGATTGCAGTGTACTGAACAGATTTAATACTGGAAGTGATCATCGAATGGTGAGATGTAAAGTGCACTTAAATACTAAATTAGAACGACAGAAGCTCATTAGGAAACAAGTAAGTAAGAGGGTGGATTTAAAGAAATTAAAAGAAAATACCGAGGCATTCAAGTTGGAATTAAAAAATCGCTTTTCTGCACTGGAAGGACTTATTGAAGAAGTTGACATCTCAGAAGCAAATGAAAACATTGTTAAGACAATAGTTGAAACTGCTGGGGAAATTGGTGGTGTAACCTGTAAAAAGCACAATAGCAAATTATCTGAGAAGACGAAACAGCTCATGAAAAGGCGAAGAGATATGAAGGTGGACAATCAAAATACCAGTTCCAGGATTGAGTACATAGAACTTTGTAAAACTCTGCGCAAAAGCATGAAAGAAGACATAAGAAAATTCAATTGTGAGTTAGTAAGGAAGGCCATTGAAAGCAACAAGAGCCTTAGGGTTGTTAAAGGGAGTTTGTCTATTGGGAAGAAACACATCATTGCATTAAAAGGAGAGGATGGCACTGTAACAAGAAATAGGGAAGAAATACTTAGAAGAGTTGAAGAATTCTACAGAAAGCTGTATGAGGGAAACAGTGGATTAAACGAAGACTCTGAGATAGTCGAAGGAACAGCTCCTAAAATCTTAAAAGAAGAAGTAGCATTTGCAATAAAAAGTATGAAGAAAGGAAGATCCCCTGGCGATGATGGCATTACATTAGATATCTTAAAAGAAGCTGGAGAACATGTAGAAGACATACTCGCAAAATTCTTTACCAAATGCCTCAACAGTGGTAACATACCAAACCAATGGGATTCTGCAACAGTAATTCTTTTGCATAAAAAAGGTGATAAAGAGGATTTAAAAAATTACCGACCAATTAGCTTGTTACCTGCTATTTATAAAATCTTCACAAAAGTGCTAACACATCGCCTGCAGAAAAAATTAGATGCAGCTCAACCAAGAGAACAAGCTGGATTTCGAAGTGGATTCAGTACAGTGGACCATATTCAAGTATTAAGAGAATTAATTGAAAGAACACATGAATATGAACTTCCATTGTGTGTGGCATTTATTGACTATGAGAAGGCCTTTGACTCTATTAAAACATCAGCAGTCATCAACTCTTTAAGATCAGCAGACATCGAGGATGTGTACATTGACATGGTGAAATGTGTGTATAAAAATGCAAGTGCAAAATTTCGGTTACATAAAGATACCAAAACTATTAAAATTGGTAAAGGTGTGAGGCAGGGAGATACCATTTCTCCAAAACTTTTTACTTCAGCTTTACAGATGATTTTTCAGCAGATAAATTGGAATAACAGGGGAATAAAAATAAATGGTGAATATTTAAATCATTTGCGGTTTGCTGATGACATTGTTATTTTTTCAACGAACCCATCAGAACTCCAAGACATGGTACAGGAGCTCTCAACTAGAAGTAAAGAAGTTGGACTCAAGATGAACCTACAAAAAACTAA
>QLNU02015360.1:139191414-139212980 GCA_006491805.2 Dysdera silvatica
ATATATATATAGTAGATATTGTATAGTATTATATAGGGTGGTCCTCAATTCTACGGGCAAAAAAAAGAGGGTTGTTGAGGACACCAAATAAGGCATGTTTGTCCATATCCCCGTGTCCGCAAAGGGGCCGGTTTGGCTGTAGAGCGTAACTACTGTTTACGTCAATGTCGTTTTCTAAACCAATTACATGAATTAATGAAATTTTTGATACATAAGTTTAAATGATTGAGCTATATATCAATTATAGTTAATAATAAAAAAATTGAAATTGTTGATAAAATTGAATTCTTAGGAATTCAATTAACTAATAAATCGAACTGGAATGACCATATAGATAAAACAGCAAACAAAATAAGTAAAAGCTTAGGAATTCTAAGAAGAATTAATACAACAATAAGGGAAAAAACCAGCGTAGAACTGTATTATTCATTGATCTACAGTCATCTGACATATTGTAATTGCGTATGGGGGGAACTTAGGCTCGGTAAATAAAAATGTGTTGAAAAATATTCAGAAAAAAACGTTGAAATTAATTAACAGTGATAAAAGACTAAACTGGAAAAACTTATTTTTCAAGTACAATATATTACCAATAGAACATTTACACGAATACAGTGTCTTGGTAAAAATGTATGAAAGAATAAGGGAAGCCAAGCACACTGAACTTATAAGAATAAGATTAAATGAAAAAGATAGAAATACACGTCGTAAATACAATGATCTATTACTCCTAAAAATAAGGACCGAAGTAGGAAGGAATAATGTAAATTAAAAAGGTGCAAAACTTTGGAATGAACTACCAGAGGAATTCAAAAAATTGAAAAGTAAATAAACATTTAAAAAAGTCTAAGAAAATATTGGATATAAGGTAATGGAAACTAAAAAAAATGGAAAAAACATAAGGAAAGGATGAGTGATTCACAATTAGTCGTGTGTCATCTTTGGAATCAGATCGTAATCTTAAGGTCCCAAGTATGTTATATCTTTGCTGATATTTTCTTAAGACCTTTCATTGTAGAGTCTAATATGATGTACTTTTAGTATATATTGTCTGTATTATCGCTGTAGTTAAACAGTATATTGTTATTATGACTTTACAAATGAAGAATAAATAAAGCAGTGATTTATTATTATTGTATTGTGGCTCGAAACTGGCGTTAAGCCATCGTGCCTTGTATTAGACGTGTCTATGCGCTGTCTTAAACTTTTATAGCTGCCATTAATTAATTTTGCCTAAATATTTAAGGATGTTTACACGCAGAAAGGAACCCGCTTAGAATTAGCATACTTTTAAAGATAATCTTGTTAAAATTTATTTACATGGTAAAAGCTTTCTAAAAATATTTTTTACCTTCGTTTTCTCGTTCAAATAATTATAGGCGTGTTTTTTAAACTTATTCCCGACTCCAAATTTTCGATCATATATTCAACAATATCAAGTATATGTCTCTGATCAATCAATGCAATCATGACCTGCTAGCTCTACCTACTGTACGATGAAGAACTAAGTACGGTTTCAACCACCTTACGCATTCTATACTCTAGTAAAAGGGATTTCATTAGTGAGCTGTATATATATATATGGCTTTGTTGGTCTTATTATTGTTTCATTGTAAACCAACTAAACATTCGTGTTAACACTTCGTTAGCATTGCAACAGTTCTTTAATGAGTGGTGAAATAATTACCGCCGGTGTTTTATTTTCTTAATTCCCGTCTAAAACCGGCGAAAACTTCGCTTAATGGGAATGTTCAATTTCTCCTTTTTAGTAGTAATTAAAGAGCAACGGTTATGCGCATTTTTTTTTGTCGTTTGTATGTAAATGCAAATTTTACAATAAGTTGTCTTGCCGTATTAAAGATTGCTTAACGAAGAAATGCACTGTACGATAACTAATATGTTTTGTGGAAACACTAAGCTATGCTGTTTAACAAAATTTTACTCGCTGAGCTGAAGTCCAATAAGCTAAATATTTAGTCATTTTAGCATCGATTGCAAAGGTTTCGCATTGTAGGGTACCGATTTTAAATAGTGTGGAAATACGTGTTGACGAGTCAAACTAAATCACATAAAATGTTAATGTATTTCGGAATATGGGAAACGAATTTTAACAAAACTCACCCCGATGACCTTTTTTAATCGTGAGGGAGAGGTCGATCTTGTGAATTCTATTAATTATGAGACGACTAGAGACAGAAAGAGAACGGCGAACAACATACATATATTTGGGGAGTTTCGAGATAAGAAAGTCCGTTCAATCCTTTATCAGTGAGAAAGTTTACCAAACAATAACTTATGGGAAGAATCCGTTATTGAAGTTGCAGAGGCCATCTTTTCTTACGCTATTAGCAGCTATAGCTCACAGGAAAAACTGTTCTCGCGGTCTGCAGAGGCAGCTCTGCATCTCCTCTACGACATAAAAGGCACGTCGCTGAATCTCGCAGGAAATTTTCTTCTCACGAACAAACGAGAAATCCCATGCGATTCTAAATAGTGGTGCAGACCGGATGAGCCGCATTTATGACAACTTGTTAAGTCTGCTGTCTATCCTGCTCTTGGGGCCCTAGCCAATAAAAAGTCTCAAATTAGTGTCGTCATCAGCAGAATGACCAATCACAGCACGTAAACACGCTCCTCAAAAGTTCTAAAGCGGAGAACACTTAGCTCTCGCGCTGGACTTCAACGTAATAGTTTGTCACTGCTCACGGCAATCATAATCATGTAGCTTATACGCCGCTTAACATTTCGACGTCAGGCTCTCATGCCGTCGCTCTATTCAAGGCTCTTATACCATGGCTCCGCTCCAAGCTCTCGTGCTGTTGCTCTGCGCCAGGCTATCATGTCGTGGCTCTGCGCCACGTGCTCATGCCGTGCCTCTACGCCAGGCTCTCGTACCGTGGTTCTACGCCAGGCTCTCATGCTGTGGCTCTACACCAGGCTCTCATGCTGTGGCTCTACGCCAGGCTCTAATGCTGTGGCTCTACGCCAGGCTCTCATGCTGTGGCTCTACGACAGGTTCTCATGCCGTGGCCCGTACGTCTGCTTATTGTCCGCTAAACTTCGACTTACGTTAAAGTATCAACGAGACGTCATCTTTGTATAATGCTACAACCATCAACTGTAAGTAAATATGAATTATTATGTTTATCAAAAGCCTGAAGTCTACATCAGCTCTTCAATCATTCAGCCATCTTCATGCAAATGCCATTAAAATAAACTGATATTTGGAGTCAAACATATCCCGCTGGGTGTCTTCGTACGTAACCACTTAATTCACGCAACTTTCTATATACAAGGCCCTCAGACGCGGAGAAATATTAAGTGAACGTCTTTTCGCCTCCAGTAGAGACAGAAAAAAATATTTTTAACGGTTAACGAAGAGGAAAGTTAGTTTCAGTATGAATTTATAATGAGGTAAAATTTTAAATAGCAATGTTAAAATGTTTCAACTATACAAACATCTTCATTTTATAAGACGGGTGATAATTAAAAATTACTGCGCATAATTAAATTAGAAAGAAGCTGATGCAAACTAAAAAATTTTGGCGTATAACAAAAATTTTATCCAAAGTTGCCAAACAATTGTGAAATATGTTATTTGAGCAAGTAATCCTTTTTAAAATGTGAAAATTTCCTAATTATTTTCAAATTTAGATTGGGTATGTGATTTAATTGATTTCATCAATTTCTCTTTTTCCTCCTCATGCTCAGTCATGTATTATTTTGAATAATAATTGCAAATTCATTTATTATTAATCTATATTCAAATTGTAGAAAAATTGATTATACTTCTCCGATATAATTTTAAAGTAATAGAACAACATTTTTCAAACTTCAAAACAATTCGTAAGGTTGTTTCGAAATATGAAAATTTTGTTCGAAAATCAGTCAATTTATATATTTACGAATAAGTTTTACACTTCTATTACTAATTTTAAGTTAGCATAATGAATTTCAAAATAATAGTTTCAAAATAAAAGCTACCATATTTAAATTTATACATACAACTCATGAATAATATTCAAGAAAAGTTAAAATTTATGGCAAATACGCCCGTTGTAAATTACCTGCAATTAGTTTGATTAAGAAAAATTCGTACTTCCGTTTCGAACTCCGTCCTGTGCTGGCCGACAACGCAGATCAAACTAGTCAAAGTATTTCTGTTTGGATTATTGTTCCTATAGGTGTTAGCGTCTAGTTATCAGCCAATGGTATCACCGAAAATATAGACATGCGCACAAACCACGACACGCCCTATGTTGGAAGTGCTCAAAAGTATTTCAAAGAACCTCACCCCCACGTTGTTTTTCTCAATTGGTCGTGCATACGATCAATACTATGCGTGGAGTAAAATTTTGAAATTAAACGCTCCTACATTTATAGAAAAGTAACTACATTTTCTAACTCAAACTGGAGCTGGGAGTAAACTTTGCTGTAGAAATTTAATTTTACTGATTCCTTTCACCCCGAAAATCGGTTTTAAATAGCTTGAGTTCTAATTTTATTCCCATCTCTAAATCAAACAACAATATAAATCAACGTTTATTGGCGTAGTGATACTGAAATACTAAATAGTCTTTATATACGTTCGTAAAGAGATTATATATTGTCGTTCGTAGCTCAGTGGGTAGAGCCTCCGCCCGGCAAGTGGAAGGTCGTGGGTTCAGGTCCCACCGAAGGCAGAAATATTTATTTTCTTTCGAACGTTTCACCATCTAATCACGCCATACCATCGGCGTTGGTATCACTACGCCAATAAACGTTGATTGATTGACATTGTTGTTTGATTTAATCTGCGTAGTGTTCGATTTATATAAATAAAATTCCCATGTCTGTTTACTGTGCTCGCACTTCCGAAATGAACTTGAAACCTATTTTATTATTTTTGCGTTAACTTTTTTTGCATTTTTTCTATTTTAATTAGCAGAATACTTCCCAATTGTTTCTGGCCGATAAGTAATGATCGTTTTGTGGGAAATCTTTTGAAAATTCCGAATATAAAAGACCAGATACACCACATCTACATACAACCCCTGGCAAAAATCATTAATATTTTTTAAATTTCCTTGAAATATTTCTTGTCTTAAATTTGCATTTACGAAAATAAAGGGAAAAACTATGTAGAAAAACATAATTCATATTTCATGTCTTGAATAACATAAAAAACATAGTGGCATAAACAAAATAGAAGTATATTAGAGATACTCTCTATAATTTGAAAGGTCATTGTGAAAAAATAACTAATATACATATAATCAGGAAGAAATTATAAATATTCATCATGTTTTTATCAGCAATTCGTTGCTTATCCTCGAGCTTTAATGAGGGCTTGAATTCGTCGTGGAATTAATTGTAAAGATGCTTACGCATATCAGGTTCAATTTTTCCAAGGCTTTAATGATAACTTTTTTCAGTTCTTGTTTGTTCGTTGGCTTTTGCTCATAGTCGAGTTTCTTTAAATTCCACCAGACATTTTCTATAGGGTTCATCTCTGTACTATTCGCAAGCCAAGTCATGGTTTTGAGAGAAGTTACGTGATAATATTTGTTGACTAATTTAGCGCGATGACATGAAGCATTATCACCTTGAAAAACAATCTCATCCTTATTTTCAAATTTATCTTCCAATGTAGGTATCTAAAAGTGCTCTAAAACCGAACAATAAATTTTAACATCAACATTACTTTTAAAAATTCATAAACTACCAGTTCCTTTAGCTGTGATACAGATTCCTATTGTAAATACTGCGGAAATTTTGCTTTAGATAGCAAACAGACTGGATCACATTTTTCTCCCGGACGTCTTCACACAAATATCCCAATATCATCGCGGCTGGCAAGGCATATTCTGGATTCGTCCGAAAAAATTATCTTCTCTCAATCATCAGCGGTCTAATGCTATTATTGTTCGCCCTCTGTAATAGCTTTTGGCAATGAGCGCGTGTAAGCAGTGGTTCTAACTTTGCGAAGGCAAAATCCACTCTCATTGGACCGATTTCTAAGTGTTATGTCAGAGACACTCACACCATGTAAGCTCCACATACGATTAAATTCATTTTTCAAAGATTTTCGCATTTTTTTACAAATTTTTATGAGGTGACATCTTGTTGCTTCGTTGTTTTTTTAAAACGACCACGTCCCATTTTATTTTTAACACTGCCAGTGGCTTTAAATTTTGCCCACAAATTGGATATCATACCTTGAGAACATCCCGTGATAGTAGCCACTTCTTTCTGTTTTTTGCCTTCCTTTAAATGTCTAACCACATTAACGTACGATTTAAATTGAAAAAGCTTGTTAAACTACACTCTTTAATTTCCTTGAAATTTCGATATGAGCGTATTTTTGCAATCCTCGAAAACAAATCACAAAGCTGAATTCCTTGAACAATTTCAATATAGAAAATTGACATTAGATATTTGCGAAAAATCAATACTTATTGTGAGAATTGCAACTTAATTTAATTAATTAACGCACGCTTTTCATTTGTTGACTTCGTTCATCGTCAGTTTAAAACGAATTACCTAAAAGTTGCTATTGTAGAGGCATTTTATACAAATTTAGGCTTTTTATTGGATTATTTTACTTTGGAAGTAAACAAGCGATGCGTGAATTTCTTATTTTCTGAGTATTGTAACCCGCATCACTTCTTATCGCCAAATGCAATTAAATTGTTGATAAGAACAGAGTGTTTTTAAAATAATTTGCATTTATTGTATGTTCTCATTATACTGTATGTGCATTTTTATCATGTAATAAATTTTTTTTCACCAATACTTCATGTGCTTTCAAGTCATAAAGGTTGATAAAACAAAAAATATTGAAGTTCTGGTAGATTTATTGGTATATTTACTGAAAATTACCTGTATTTACAGATGATATTTAGTGAATATTATTCTATTGATTTAATAAACTCATGTTTGTAAAAATTGCAACACCATGAAGGAATCACTTGATTGAGCTGAAACTTTCAGGAAATGCAAATTAGGGTATGCTATTCAAATGATTAGAATTTCAGAGTCATCACGCATGCGTGGGCTGAGCAGCGCCCTCTGAACTGCTGATGGATCCGTATAAATAGAGGGCTGTAGCGGGGCGTGTATGGTTATCTTCTAGTGGTAAACGTTACATGAGACGTCACTATGCCTCTACGACGAAAGAGAGCTACATTTCAGCAAGTTACGGAGTTTGAACGGGAACAGATGATCGGCCTTCCCCAGATAGCAAAGGTCGTTATGGGGACGTCCTGAACGTCCGTATTTGGTCCCAGGACGTAGTGGATGTTTTACAGACGTCCTCAGTACGTCATTTTAGGACGTGCGGACGACATCGTTATAGGACGTCCTGAGGATGTCCTATCCATGTCCGTGTTTGGGTCATCCTACAGAAGAAGTTCTGGGGACGTAATTGGGATTTCCAGAACATCCGTGTTTGCTCATAGTACGTAATGAGTGTTTTTCGCACGTTCTCAGGACGTCCTTTCTGGACTTGCAGAGGACCGGTATAGGGCGCCCTGAGAATGTCCTATTCAAGTCCTGAGGATGGCCAGAGCAACCGTACTGGTTCCTTGTACGTACTGCGTGTTTTTCACACATCCTCAGGGCGTGCTTTCAGGACGTGAGGAGGACATTGTTATAGGACGTCCTGGGGATGTCCTATTCAAGTCCTCGTTTGGATCTTCCTATAGCAATAGTCCTGGGGATGTCCAGAGCATCCGTGTTTGCCCCTAGTACGTAATGGGTGTTTTTCGCACATCCTCAGGACGTCCTTTTAGGACGTGCGGAGGACATCCTTATAGGACGTCCTGAGGATGTCCTATTCAAGTATTTGTTTGGATCATCGTATAACAGAAGTCCTAGTTACATCCTAAGGAGGTATAGAATATCCGTATTTGTACGTAAAGGATGTTTTACGCACATACTCAGGATATCCTATTCATGTCCTTGTTTGAGTCATCCTCACTGGCGTACGCAGGGGGGTGTTGATGAGGGTTGTAACCCCCCATTGCAATGAAATTTTGTATATTTAACATAGGAATATGTGAGTTGTAGCTATTTTAACGCATTTGGGATGGAATTTTTAAGCGTACAAAATTTTCAAATTTTGATATTTTTCGTGCATTCGTCTGTACATTCACACGATCAGACGTTGGAGAAGCTATGTCTGGATATATTCGAAGGTGTCCGTTATTTAGAGGTGTCAGTTATTTGGAAATGTTATGGCATACCAAGTATATCTCCATAACGGACACTTTTCCAATTACCAATTCCGAAGCTTGTTATGCCCTAACACTTCCAAATTACCAACACCTCTGACTAACGGTCATTATTGAATAATGGACAGATTCTCAAATCCCGAAGTGACCGTTATTCAGAAGTTTTACTATTTACGATATATAATAAAACCTCATTTAATGGTCATCTCTCTGAGATTACAGCCACCAGATTATCGGCCACCTTTTCCTCGAATTTTTTGTTGTTGTTCACTTCCTTCCTTCTTAAACGGTCACCCCTAAACAACGATAAGTTTAGGAGATATTAATAAAACCGATTCCTATGGAACGTGTTAACAAGTTAATTGTTATTCAGAGGTTGTACTGTATTTATTTGTGTGTATATACTTTATCGCCTGGCTTGGCAACAGGGTATGAAGTGCTTTTTATGGCAGTAATTGTGGCATCAGTTACTTCATTTTTCCCTTCCGTTCATGCCCATCCGAGCCTTCAGCCCGGCGTGCTTTTCCTTTATCGCGTTAGTGAAATTTTTTTACAGCTAGAGGATTCACTTTAATATTATTGTACAATATTTTAGTTCTATATATAGTTTTTTATTATATTTATTCACGATGCGTACGTCAATGTTTAAGAGAAAATTGTTTTCTTTGTCTGACAGCAAAGAGGTCTGGCTCTACTGCTGTGTACAATTCAACACCACCTGTAGCAATAAGGTGAAATTGGAATTGAAATAAGAAAGAACCATTTTTCATTTAAATAAAGATTAGTTCAGCAAATGCACTCACTGCGGAAGCGCTATATCGAACATTTCCTTTTCTGATTTCGCAATTATAGGACTGCTGGGGTCTTGGTAATTGTCATTATATCGTAATGAGTCGCTAGATAGTGTGTCTACAGTATTTCAACTTTGAAGTTTCTTTTTGATTCTATCAAGTTTATAAAAATGGCATTTTTTATATATAATTTTAATTAGAAAACAATATAATATGAATTGAGACAGTTTTATTCGGGGGGGAGGGGATGACCTACTACCTGAAGTCACACAGTGCCAGTGTTATAGAATAAAAAAGAAAAAGTGAATGAGCAGTAAAACTTGAAGAAAGCATTTCATTAGTTAGAAATTCGGATTTGTAAACTATTCTAACAATGGATTTACTTCATAATCATTAAAAACATATATAATAATTAAACGTTATAAAACTATATAAAGAATTTCCAAAACGAATGTTTCATGTTAA
Source organism: Dysdera silvatica (assembly GCA_006491805.2). Taxonomy (NCBI): domain Eukaryota; kingdom Metazoa; phylum Arthropoda; class Arachnida; order Araneae; family Dysderidae; genus Dysdera; species Dysdera silvatica. The sequence continues at coordinate 139,200,884 of QLNU02015360.1, forward strand.
TAACAGCCTGCGTATGTGCTGAAAAACACAATTATGAGCTAGAATATTCTGTGGATTACACATGTTTTTTGTGGTCAGATATATAACCACAAAATACTGCCATATAAATCAACACAATGTCCTAGATTTATCCATTATCGGCCTAAGGATGTCCCGTGGACGTCCTGATTAGGTTCTCACCGGCCGTTCAGATCCTAAACTCAGCCAAAACATGTCCGAAATACATCTTTTTCGACGTGCGAAGGACGTTCCGAGGACGTCCCGACCCCGGCATTATGACGTTCTGAGGACGTTAGCGGCATCTTTTTCGGTCGTGCTTCAAAAGTCCCGTCGTCCTGAAAGGACGTAATCAGAAACGTCCTGTGGACCTCAGTTTACTATCTAGGTCGTGAAGGAGGGTTTTCTTATCCTGCAATAGCAGCTCGTATGGGGCGTAACAGCAGCACAGTGATGCGAGTGTGGAAGCAGTGGGTTCAAGAGAACCAGACAACTCGGAAATCCGGGAGTGGACGCCGAAAGGTGACGTCAGCACGGGATGATAGACACCTGGTCCGCATGGCGGTGACGGACCGTTTTGCTTCATCTGGACAGTTGGCAGAACGTTGGTGCACTGCTACAGGTGTATCATTGTGTGCTTCATCAATTCGTCGGCGTCTACTGCACCGTGGACTGCGTGCAAGAGTTCCTTTATACAGGATCCTCCTGACGCAAAACCATCGGCGCCTGCGGCTACAATGGGCTCATGGACATAGAGACTGGCGTGCTGATTGGCAACAAGTGGTGTTTTCTGATGAATCCCGCTTTAATTTGGGGTACAGTGATGGCCGCATCCGTGTTAGACGCTATACCGGTGAACGCCACCTTCCGGAGTGCGTTATCCAACGTCATAGTGGACGAACCCCCAGCGTTATGGTCTGGGGTTCGATTGCGTATCATCGACGATCTCAGCTGCTACGAATTGTGGGTAATCTTAACAGCAACCGGTACATCAATGAAGTTCTGGAGCCCGAAGTTGTTCCCTTCCTTCAAGGCATTCCCGGAGCTGTATTTCAACAGGACAATGCCCGCCCACATATTGCCAGGAATGTTCAAGACTTCTTTTCATCACAACAGATACAGCTTCTTCCTTGGCCTGCCTATTCGCCGGATATGTCGCCGATTGAACATGTGTGGGATTTCGTTGGTCGGCGTCTCGCTCGTGATCCTCGTCCCATAGCTACTACAGATGAACTTTGGGGTCGCACACAAGCAATCTGGAATGCTCTTCCTCAGGCACACATTCAACATCTGTTTGATTCCATGCCACGTCGTATAGCATCACTTATTGCAGCGCGTGGTGGCTTCACCAAATACTGATTTTCGACATGTAATATTATTTTTTTGCTTTGTAATTTTAATCGTTTATTTGTATCAACACAGGTCGTTTGTACATTAAATTTCATTCAATTCGGACGAGTCCTTCATGGTGTTGCAATTTTTACAAACACGAGTATGTTTTAAGAGGTTTAATCGCAGCAGAAAGCCCCTTTCAATTAATGTACTTTTAAGTATATTTTTGCAATAATTTGATTATATAGGCAAGTGGTTTTAAAATTATATCCAACGTTCGTTTTCTCGGTTAAGCATTACATAAGTGTACTTTGTAAACCCGTTCAGTGTTCAAAATTTGCGTTCAACTGAATCGTGTTGTTCAACAACCTGTGGTAGTAGTTGCTGATCATGGAAAAACCATAACATACTGGCTCCACCTCATGTACAGCGAAAAACTTAAGCCCGTTAATTTCAACCATTTCGGGCATTTCATATTGCAATGAATGAAATTTCATTAGTGAGTTGTTCGTATGGCCTTGCTGTTCGTATTATTGTCTCATTATAAGCCAGCTAAACATTCGCGTTGACACTTGAATCATTAGCATTACAATGGCTATTTAATAAGCGGTGAAATAATTACCGCCGGCATCTAATTCCCTTAACGAGCGTCTAAAACCGGCAGAAATTATATTTAACGAGAATTCGTAATTTCTCTACAATACTGATTAAAGGCCAATAAATAGGTGCAACCTTTCTGCCGATAAAAATTTGATTTTAATAAGCTTGTTTTAAAGTTTCAAAAATGGCTTAATTTAAAAGTGGACTGCGTGAAAAATATTTTGCGATCATCAGGGAATAGAGACTAACCAAGTTTGCTGGCTTCTTCCGGTATCAGGAGACGTTTAGTCTCTGAGACGACGTTTCTATTTCGGAATCAAAATATCAACATGAAATTCAAGCTTTATTTTTTCCGGATATCCTCCTGGAAATAAGAGTTAAAGCTGTTGTATTTTACAAAATATAATAGAAATATAAGGAGAATTAAAATAATTCAATCCGACTACGAAAGGTAGAGGAGTGGTTGGGTGGAAACATCCTTTGCGGTCTAGAACATCTCTTTTAATGAGTTAACTCTAGCCGAATAAACCAAATATTTGGCTTTTTTAGCTCAGAGGTTTCGCATTGTAGAGGCCTGTTTTTAAATAGTATAGAAATATGCGTTGATCGTAACACACAATTACTCCCTAAAATTTATAAAATTTTCAAAATCAGGAGTACTACATTTTGGCTACTCCAATCCTCACCTTCAATATTCTATTGGCGAGAACATTTTGTCTGATCTCACTGATTTTAGTGACCTTGGTATCCTAACATCCGATAATTTAGATTTTTCTATGTACTGTCAGAAAATTGTTTCAAAAGCTAACCAGGGCTGCTTTCGTATTTTGAAGTGTTTCGCTAGGTGCAATCAGACATCTTTACTATTGTCCTTTAATGCATTCGTATCCGCTATATTAGAATACGCCTCTCCGGTCTGGAGTTCATTCCGAATGAGGAATATCCGTCTTCTTGAGGCTCCTTTGCGTCGCTTCACAAAAAGACTACCTGATCTACGTACGTTACCTTATAACGAACGCCTAGCGGCCGTGGGACTACACTCTGTGGAGTGGCAACGTCTCGTTACAGATATAAATAAAACTTGTTACCGAATGATTCACGGTTTAGTTTATACGGACCCAACACAACCTATGTTTCATCTTGTCGGTCAATTCTATACGAGAGGTCACCCATGGAGGGTCCATTTGCCAGTTACTCGCCTAAACTCCAGATACTATTTTTATATACAAAGAGTTGAACGAGTATGGAACTCATTGCCATCAACTACCTTTTCCCGGGAGACCTTTGGATCATTTTGTACAGCATTTGAGGCTTACGACTTATCCGGTTTCTTGAAATGTTTTCGCTTTGACTTTTAGTGTTTACTTTAAAGCTTTACTTTATCTTGTAGAGTTCTATTGCCATGTTATCTAAGTGTTTTTATTCGATTTTGTACCGTATTTAGTTGTGACATTTAGTTATCACTCTGGATATAAGAGTCTTTGACCTGTCGGGTTTTAAACTTATAAATTAATGTACATCGAAATATAAAAGCAAATTTTAATGATAATCCATTTGATCCTTTTCAATACAGAGGAAGAGGGTGATTGGATTTTCATACTAATTAACAGAGTTTGGAATACGCCTAGAGAGAAAAAGAGACTAATGAGCAACAAACATAATTGTGGCAGAGAGATAGGTAGACTGGTTCAATGGGTCATTCATTGCGCGTCTTTGTCCATCGATAATTGATGGATTTGTAAGTCCTTACAATGAAAAGAATCGTTCACTATGTTATTCAATAAGCGTTTAGTCTCTTTTCCCATTGCGAAAAAAAAATAATTTTTTGAGTATTAATGAATAAGAAGTTTAGTGTTCATATGGAGTTATAACCAGGTAAAATTTTATTAATACTGTCACTTTAAATATGCTTAATAACTTCATTTTTTAAAACTAAAGATAATTAATGATTGTTGCGCGTAATATTGAACCGGGTAGGAAACTGACGTCAACTAAATTAATGTCATGTTATCAAAAATATTATCCAAGATTTTTAGCGAAAGATGTTACTTAATTTTCCAGCAGTTTTGTACTCAGTAAAGAGTTTAGTCGTTAATAATAACAAATTAATTTATTTGTAAAGCACCTTACGTTGTAATCATGTTGTCTCATCTTAAATATTCATGAGCAGGGCTTGCTAAATAGCAACGAAAAGTACTCGCCAGATAACAGTGGTACTCGTCCGCCTCAAAAAGAAACAAATTAAACTACAACATGCATTTCAAACACAGTGAAACAATAATCCATAATTTTACGATATTCCGAAAAATGCTCAAATTTTGAACCAGTCAACTTCAAAAGTCTAGTCGGCAATAGATACCGGATTTATCCAGAGCCCTGCTAATGCGCATCAAGTGTAATTAATTCCCTCGGAAAGAAAAACATACTTTACGTGTTAATGGAAACAACATCTCGCTCAACATTCTAATCAGCCCGCTCATTTGAGCTATCTAATCAAAATAAAATATATTCATGATAATCTGTGCATATGGATGCTTCCAGATAGTAGGTCACACAAATGCCGTATATAATATCAATATATTATAGTTCCATAGCGTATTATTATATAATCAAAATAGAACGCTTACAGACTAACTCAGTGTAATCCGAAGATAGTTTTCTTAAGCCTAAAGAGGTTCGGATTCCTCAGAAAACTATGGGTTCTAGCACAGAAGGATTTCGCTATCTTGGCGCTGTAAAAAATCGCAAATAAGTTGTATTTATTCCAAACTGAAACAGAGGCACATTCGTTTAAGGGAAAGATTACGAGTTTGGGCTTTAAGGACATAGATCTGTGAATTTATGCTTCTACATATGCAATTTCTTCATTTAGTTTGTAAATTCTTGCCACCCTGCGGAAGATCCACTAAACAGGACTAAAAAACTAATTCTAATCTCCTCTCCGTTTACCTATCATTGGGAAAGGTATATTTATTTACCTTATTCAAAAACTTTTTTAATAAAAGCTTGTCAAGACTTTAGAAGTATTCTCATATGAATTGGTTTAACATTCGAAATTTTATAGTTAATCAACGGTGAATAAAAAAAATTGCAAATAAAATTTTTCCTTCCCTCTCAGAGAGTTGCTACAGTTTATCTGCTACAATAAGTTGTTTACAATATAGGTACTATTTTCCGTTTAGTTTTGTACAGATATTAAATGAGAGGAAATGAAATTTCTATTTTTTTTTTTTTTTGCAAATGGAAAAAAAATTAATTTTTAGAGAACGAATAATATTATTATTAATCTTTTTTTTATCAAATCACAAAATATATATCATGTTTCATTTGAAAATGTAACGAACACCCTGTATAACTCTTGGTAAGAGTTGAGTAGAGATTTGAAGAAACAAAACACGTCAACCTTTATTTGCGGGAGGGGGGAGGTAGTTGGAAAATAGTGTGAGCAAAACTTTAGAGAATAGTACCTCCTAACAACCACAAATTTGAAAATTGGAATGGTAACCCCCACCTTGTGATACATTATTTTAAACAGAAACAAATATGCGGTGCTTTTGCAAAAGTAAAAGTAAATCCATGCATCTGTTTCAGAAATAATGGTAAATATGTTTTGACTGAAACCGCTCAAATTAAATATTTTTTGGCGGAGGCTTTGGTGCTTTTGTCATGAACAGGAAGTTAAATTAGTCCATTAGTAACTAGTAATACGAGCTCATTGTAAGTAAATAGCAACGTTTGTTTTTATAGTGAGACAATTTTTTCCCACATTTTTATTAACGATTATATGTTACCAGGCATTAAAAAAAACCATGCAATAGAAATGGTCAGTGCTTTAAGTGAGAGGGTAGGAATTATTTTCATTTACGGTAGCCAAAATCGATGAATTCACAAAACAGCTGCTGTTTATAATGAAAGTTATCCAGAAAAAGAGAAAGAAAGTTATCCAGACAAAAAAATCTCCCCTCGTTATATTTATATCCAGAATGGAAGTAAATGTTTATTTTCTGTTATTGTCTTACAAAACTTTTGAATTTATCGAATTAATTGGGGAATTTTTTCCGATGAAAATGTTATCGAAATTAAATAGATAATGTACATTTCTTCTAGCACAATCTATTCTTGGATAATAAATTGCTCGTAAAGAAAAGAATGATTTCACGGTACTTAGTGGGAACAGAACTCACGACCACTTGGTATCCGGACAAGTGCTCTTCCAACTGAGCTACAGGCGACCGATCATCCTCCCCTCTGCGAGTGCATTTGAAGCTTCACTATAGTTGCGTTCAGAACTGGGGCAGTGCTTGGAGTTCTTAAAGCAAATCGACTTCAAAAAAGCGAACGCCCGAAAAGCGAAACTAGTGTGATATTAAAAATTATAGTTATTTAAAAATTATTATTTAAAATTATTCAGAAAAATATTCTCATCATCAACGATGATGAGGATGGAGTCGAAGGGAGGATGATGGGTCGTCTGTGGTCAGTTGGAAGAGCACTTATCCTGATACCAAGAAGTCGTGAGTTCGGTTCGCACCAGGCACCGTGAAATTACTCTTTTCTTTGCGAGAGTATTTCAGCAGTATCAATCTAATTACGTAATTTGGGGACGTTATTTGCACTTTGTCGCTATGTCGACATGTTATGTTTTCTTAAATTAAAATTGTTATATTTTGCTTAAACTGGGCGATCGTTCGACAAAATAACCTTTACTTATAGCAGTTTTAACCAACAAAAACGATTGCCGTCAAATTCGCAGTTTTTACTTCCAAATTATAAAATATTTAACATACAAATTAACAAGTGCGGACTGGGCCGCGGGCCCACCGGATCCGGGCCAGTGCGCCCTCATGGGCCATAGGATTCGCTCCTCCGAATAGGAAGGGACTTGCGCCCTCCGAAAATTCAAGGCATGAGCCTTTTGAGAGGACACAGTCCGCCCTGCAAATCACGATTAAAACTAGATGATAAAGCTTTTAACCATCCTTTTAATTATAAATTATCTTCTTTTGAATATGTTTTTGTCTATTTAAAATTGTCAATTTATATTTTTGATAATTTTATTGTTAAATTTTAATGCTAACTTGGCTTTTACATTTTAAAATGTCTATTAAATATTTCTTGTCGTGCAATCCTTACGACTGATTTTATATAAAAGTCAACGAACGAATTATAAATAAACGAGCGATGCATTTCCCAACGATATACACTCTATAACAAACAAATCGACGCACCAAGAAGGAGTTGTCCGATTGCGATAAAAATTGGTGGATGTGAAGAACATACATAGAAAAAGAAACGATTAAAATTTCAGAACAATTGAATGATTTATTGCAGAGTTTGACCGTTACAAAGGGAGGAAGTCAATAAGGCGTTGGTCCACCTCTGGCCTGGATGCAAGCTGTCACCCGGCGTGGCATAGACTGATAAAGATCCCGGATGGTGTCCTGCGGAATTTCTTGCCAAATTGTCTCCAACTGTCGGGCTAAATCGTCAACATTCCGGGATGGTTGCAATCGCCTTCCCATAGCGTCCCAAATGTGCTCTATGGGAGAGAGATCAGGAGACCTAGCTTGCCAAGGAAGTGTTGGGCAAGCTTGAAGACAATTCATAGCAACACGTGCCGTGTGCGGCCGGGCATTGTCTTGTTGAAACGTAAGTCCAGGGTGTCGCAAAAGGAACGGTAACACAACCGGTCGTAGAATGTCGTCTACGTACCGCTGTGCTGTAAGTGTGCCAGAAATGACCACCAAAGGGGTCCGGCTATCAAAGGAGATGGCACCCCCTGACCATAACGCCCTGTTGTGGGCATGTGTGGCGTGCGATAGTAAGGGCAGGATCCCCACGCTGCCCTGGACGTCTCCAGACACGTCTGCGGTTGTCGTCAGGACACAGTTGGAAACGGGACTCGTCACTAAAGACTATACGTCCCCAGTCAGCGCAGTTCCAAGTTGATCGAGCCCGGCACCACTGTAATCGGACTTGACGGTGTAAAGGCGTGAGAGGTAAGCGGCGTAACGGTCGGCGCGAGCGTAAATTCCGCTCTCTCAGTCGTCTGCAGAGGGTCATGTTGGACACATGTGTGCGGGCCACACGTTGGATAGTTGATAACGACGAATCCGGTGCTGTGACAGCTGCTCTGACAATCGCTCTGTCTTCCCGTTCTGTTGTGGCCCTAGGTCGACCGCTGCCGTCCCGACGCTGACATCTGCCGTTGTTGACCCACTCTTGCCAGCACCGTCCAATCGCCGCATCGCTTCGACCCACATGTCCAGCGATTCTTCGATTCGTCCAACCAGCCTCTTTCAATCCGATAGCACGACCTCTTTCAAACTCTGACATATGCTCGTAATGAGCACGAATCTTTCGGCGAGGCATTGTTACAGTCGACGTAAGATATCCGCAGTCAAAATGCAACAGAAATTTTGACCACATATTGAGAATCGCTCCTTATATACACCTGCTGAATGCGCAGTTCCGATGCGCTGGAGTTCCCGCTATTCATTCATTGGACACCAAATTTTAATCATTTGCATGTTCGGTCAAAATGTCTTTGCATACGAAATTTCATTACAATCGGAACTCCTTTGTGCGTCGATTTTTTTGTTATAGAGTGCATTTAAATCGAAATTATCCCAAATGCGATGACGTAAGTTGGCACGTCATTTATAATTGTTTCGGCAGAGACACGCCTTCCTTCCTTAAAACAAAGGAGGAGATTCAACTTCCATAGGAAATGGTCCGCTAAAACATTTCCCTGATATTTTGGTATATGCCAGGGGGGGATGACTTGAAGTATATAGACGTCAAATTCAGGCCCAAGACCCCCTTTAGTTTTGAAGGTGGGGCCTAAAATGTTGGTTGGCTATGATTTTGGATAATTCAAAAACTACAATAGATAATCGCGTCAATTTCAAGGCGTTCGGTTACTCTTCATCCGGAGTATAAACGCTGCTAACCGATTTGGACTGAAGCTTTTACGAGTATACAAGCTGGGCAAAAATCTGGAGCGTTCATTTTAGTTTCAGCCATACGTGTATCAAAGAAGAGGTGTACCACAACGAAAGTGCCTTCACTTTATTAGTAATACTAAGGGCTATCTAAATATTAAGTTTTAAAAAGTCGGCCGGTACATTTTTTTGATATGGGAATTTCCCTATTTGAGGGATTTTTCTATCTAACTATTAAAGGAGAGGAATTAGAAGACCTCTTAGGACTGCACCTGATTGCTACTGAAATAGGAAAATGTTTTTTGGGTATAAATATCGCTGACCGATATTTTTCCCAGTACACCAAATGTACAATTGTCCATTAACTTTTGGCCATACGTGTATCAAGCAACCAGTGTACCACAACAAAAGTGCCTTCTGTTTATTCGTAGTACCAAGGGTTATCTAAAAATCAAGTTTAAAAAAAATCGGCCTGTACATTTTGTTGACATGGGAGTTCCCCTATTTTAGGGATTTTTCAACATATTAAGCCTCACCAGCAATGAAAATAAAAAGAAATTGGTTTTAAATGAATACATTTACAATGTCATTTATGAACTATCAACAAAGGAATAACACCTTCTGCCCTTCCATTTCGACATCTGTTTAGTTGTATTATACAATACATAATGTAGATAACACGTTGTAGTACATAATATCCCGTATGTACATAACAAATACATAATAAATAAATGCATACACAATAGATTATACATTACACACACACACACACACATATATATATATATATATATATATATATATATATATATATATAAGCGCATCTGACATAGCATATATATATAAGACAGATTATACATAATATACATTTAAATACATTATACAATATACATATGGAATAATGTTAGTCACTGCTGTCCTCGTCAGAATCGTCTTCACTTGCGTTATGGAGAAGGTGGGGATAATCAGATTTGATGATGTTCTTTCCCAAATATACTAGAACGGCAGCCACGTGCGAACAACACCCAACAGTTCTCAGGCCAATCTTGCATTGGCAACGACAACCAGTGATAGAACGTAGCCTGCATCCGTTTGGTTCGTACACGACATACACCCTATACTTTTTGCTTTTTTGTGTCTCGATTGTATTCGCGCTGTTATAAAATGAAGAGGAAAAGGGTTTCGCACCACTTCTATTGGGAAGCCATTACTTGCGCCCCGGTGCTCGCGGATGTAGCTATTAGCCATTCGTATTTGGTAAACGCCACTTCTAAGGAACCTCAAGTCATTATCTGTAAGAAGGGGAAATTCGTCGATCATGTGTGCTTCCTTTTCTTCGAACAACCCAGTAGTTTTCTTATCAAGTGGCTCAGTAATAGCCTTCAGAGGGTTTTCAGCTACGGCGTAACGTGACTTCATCATGTGAGCGATGACATCACCATTAGCGGCATCAGTCATTAATGGCTTGAATGTCATGTTGTATATGGCGTAAAGGCTCATCAAGTCGTCTTCTAAGTTGACAATCGTCGAGTTTGGTATGGTATCACGAAATTAATGCCATTTCATTCTCAAAACTCCGTTAACTCGCTCAATCACCTGGCGAACTCTGGGGACAACACGAGAAAGATTCGCCCTGTAGACTGGTAGCTGAGAGCCAGATGTGTATAAGTCAGGCGTGAAGACATGATACCCTTTACTCTCCAGATACGGAACGGCTTCGCGGAACCCACGATCTAAGATGAAGACTGTTTGTACTCATCATTGGGCTCAATCTAATTCCGTAGACTTGAGTCAGTTTCAAGAATTTTTTTTATCAAAATGGCGTCATTGTTTGATGCGTCGAGCACGTTTTTACACCGAACAAGGTACCCATCTGTGGTGTTGATGAAAAATGTTTTTCTCAAATGACGTCCTTTGTGCGAGCTGAAATCAGCATGTTGTTGGGCGTTGTTGGCGCTCTTCTAACAATATACATAAGTCCCATCAACGATAAGGTATACGATTTTCTTTGTGTTTGTTGCATTGACAATATCATCGAACATACTTTTTACCATAAATGAGGTGTGGTTGAGGATATCTTCACCAACTAAAGAAGAGGGACGGGCGACGTCATGAATTTCTTTGAGAGCATTCCTTACTTGATGGATTCGATTTTCAATAGTACATTTCGAGTCCAGCTTAAAGTATCGGCCTGTTTGATCAATGTTACTGCAACTTTTCATCTTGTGCAAGTATATGGTTAGTGCTGTTGATTTCATATGATTTGGACTTGGTTTGAGTTTCTTGGTGCATAGTAAAATCTGAAGGAATTCGTCCTTTGAAAGTCCGGTTACAGCAAGACTGACCTCTGATGACAGTGTTCTCATGTCACTAAAATCGCTAGTTCCAGGAATGGTATTCTCTGACGTCATAATTCTTAGAAAATCGACCCAATCATCACCACTCATTAATGTGTAATTTTCCTGTTAGGTTACTATGTTTAGGATAGTCTTGTTAAATGGCCATCAGCACCGAGATGATCTTCACAGACCTTTGTTCGCTTCTTGACGACAAGACGTTTTGTCATCGAAACGTGAGCCCGCCTGATTGCACTAAATTCCGACAGGCCGTCTTCTGATGAGCACACAACACACCTGCGATGGTTATTTTTGACACAGAGAACGTCAAGAGACACCATACTCTTAGATGATCCATTATCCACTGACTCGTCACTAGAAGACTCGTCTAAATCCATGGACCACGGATTGTTATTCGTATTACAGACTGAGATATGAGCATAAGCCGTTCGCCTATGAGTTCGGCTTTTTCATTTTATCTTTAATATTTGATGTTTTACGGCAGCAGTCAACATTACATGTTGCGCAAAGTTTGAGCTGCATCTTCTGTTTCAACAATAAGGCAAACCGTGACACAATCGCATCAATGATGTTATCGCCGACATTTCGCAATCTCTGCGTACCTTTCCTTTTATTTTGGTCTTGACCAGGCACCCCACAGCAGTCATACGCGTTGTGCCATATCTATTCATAACTTAAAATAATTCATTTAAACAAACAGCAAAAATGTTATTTTGAAAATGACAATATCAGAAATATGTGGAGCTGTTGCTCTGAAAAGTCCACACTAAATGAATTTTATTTGCGTTTATGTACCATCTTTTTATAATGCCTTGAATTATCATTCGGAATGACGCAAAAATAGCATGCTTTCTCATTGGTTGTTGC
>QLNU02015360.1:139218698-139236918 GCA_006491805.2 Dysdera silvatica
AAAGAATAAAAATTTTGATCACACTTAAGAAAATAATTGCGTTTCGTTTTCTAGAGAAAATTCATTTCATATTTTTGATAACTTAGGGTACACAAAGTTAAAGTTCAGGATTTTTATTGTATACGCTTAACGATCATACAGCGTGAACAATTGTTTTATTGGAAAAAACTAAGCTTCATCTGGGATATATAGACAGCGTTATTATTTTCCCACGTCATATAAAGTCTGGGACGCCAAGACTGATTTGGAAATGGTTGGTTGGTTGGTTGGTTGCTTTTTGGTTTTACGGCTCAAAGACTACAGTGGTCATGCTGCGCCGGGACCTACTGTTTTCCGAGGAATCCGAACCTCTTAAGGCCTAGGGAACCAAACCCCGGACTACAGTGAGCAGTGCGATCTTTATGAGATCTCTGAGTAAGCGTTCTTTGCACTGCTGGGAGTCGAACCCGGATTAGCGGCGCACTAGGAGAACGCGTTACAACACTGCGCCACCGCAGGGCCTGTTTGGAAATGGAAGCGTATAAAGTAGGATTTTGTTGTGAAGAAGGATTACCATATGTATATACTGTATATATATATAATCCTATTTACAATGAAGTTTGATGCCTAAACGAATTTGTCCTAAAAAATCATTGATAAAAATAAATCTAATTATACGGTGTATGGGAAGTCGATGAGCTACGCTTTATTATTGTTTCAATGTTCACATAAGTAACACGATGTTATTAAATTATCTCTGAAAAAAAAATCAGTTAAGCTTAAGAAAAGCATGATTTCTCTACTGCCAGCAAACAAACGCAATGAAATATAGCATACTGAAACTAAATTTAGTTAAAAGAAAATGTTCTTCTTCATAATCTTTATTTTGACTAAAACATTCGCTCACACATACGGAACTACCCGATGATTGCGAAAATTAGTATACAGCTATGCATGGGGCAGAGATGCAAATGATAATAGTTTGGAAAATACACATATACGTGAACACGGGAATCGCAATCACTGTTGTGTATAAGAAAGATATACGGAGACGCGATGCAAGTCGTTCTGTAAAATTGCAAAATTTTACGAACTTGAATATCTTTCGAGATATCTGACTGAGCTGGTTTTCAATATTTAAGTATAATACAAAAAAGCAGCTGTAATCCATAGCTCCGTTAGTAACTAATAATGTGGTGAGTTAAAGAAGTTTGATCCATAATTTTATAAATTCTAATTTTATAAACCTTAGTATGAAATTTGTCCGAATTTTAAAGGTGGGAGAAGGTGGCGCAGAAAAGAAAAATGCATACCATGTGGGGGTTATAAAAGAGTAATACGGCATATAATCGCGTCATTTCGCTATACAGCCGCCATTCCACATGATGTTTATAAAATTTTTAATGAGTTTTTAAGTCAGTTAATGCGTTAGCATATTTATAAAATTTAATTACATTTCCTCCCATATACTGAGAATCATGCACGGCTTTGTAAATTATACTCAAATTTTAAACAACAGTTATTATTTGTGACAAAAAAAAATGTCACTTTGGCAAAAGAAAAGACCCTGCTGTGGCAAAATGAAAATCGATTGGCCAAACTTGCCGTTAATCCGGGTTCGATTCCAAACCATAACTCCCTTCCAAAAAATAAATAAAGAAATAAAGAAAGAGAGAGAGAGAGAGCACACACACCGGCTAACTGTTCGCTACCGTCTGGAAGGGAGGTTAGTTAAGAGGCTCAAATTCCCAGAAAAATATTATTTCACCTCACTAGGGTTATTTAAAGGTAACGCCTTCGTTCATCGTGCCACTCTCCCGGATTCAATCCCCAATATTTCGTAGAACTCTTAGTGTCTTCCTGCCCACCGTAACACAGGGTATGTTTCCCTTGTTAGAGCAGAAGTTCGAAATCTTCCGAAAAATATAAGTCCCTGAGCAGCGTGGATTTTGCCCTCCTTGCTCCGTAAAAACCTAAACCAATTATAGAAGATCTGTTCTCCTCGAAAAAATGAACACAAAAGAAATTGGCTGTTCAAGGGGTATGTGGATCCCTTTATCCCAAAGAGTACATATCAGAAAGAGTTGCATAATACTATTAAATATTGGTACAATTATTCATTAAATGATAAAAGACCGATATTTTATTTTTAAAATTAGTTCATTGAAAACCATCAACCTTATTTGTACACCAACAATATGCCAACGTTTGAAAGAACAGTGATTGAGAAAGATATCCAACACGAACTTTAACCAAAAAAAAAAAGAAAAACTTTCTGTTTTTTATTTCTATTCTTGAGCTTCAGCTCAATGGAGCGTATTTGAGGATGAACAGTTTTTTTGGTGTTTTTTTTTTGTGATAGGACTTTTATATTTTCGGAAAAACTTGTCTTTCGAATTCCTTCTTGAATAGCTTGAGTCCCTTTTAAAGAGTTTCCCCTCGTAAAGTCTGTTGTACTTTCTGATAGCTTTTGCTCCCTCGTCAGTTTCAAGCTTGACTTGCTTATATTTGTCTTTTACCCTGTTGGGAATAAATGGTTGTTTCTGTATGTGTCTCTCTTCTCCACAGTTATTGCTTTACTAACTTTCATTACTAATTTGAAATATAAAACCCGTTTCACTTCAACTTTAACCCAATGAAAGTGACAAGAAATATATTTCAGTATGCACAATGGATCATTTATCATTTTGTAATTCACTTTCCTTAAGTCAGTTATAAGAAATAATAGAATGATTATTCTTGTTTTATAAAGTTATAACATACTTTACGTTTTTTATACATTCGTGAAAGATTATCCAACAAACGTTGGTATTTAACCAATCTAATTTAACCAACTTCCTCCAATCCAGCAATTTAACCACAGTTTGTAGACTTCATTCCTGCTTTCGATGTTATAGTGATGTAGCTCACTCCTTTCACTTGTGTTTTGTTTCACTTACTAGCTTGATTAATTTATTGCCTTACGGAATTTTAATCTGGTACATAACGTATACGTCCCTATATTTTTCTTCCTCTCTAGCGTATCCCTTATGCTTAAGTACGTACAAATTCATACATGGTGTTTGATTTCTACGACTTGGTTATAATAATAAGATGACCTAAAGTCAATTGCTTCAACCCTGCAAACAGCGCTTCTTCCGAAATACCAATCTAGTCAATAAATCACAATCTAAAGCGAAGTTTATTACTATCCATATATTTGTAAAAAGCAACCCATGATTATAATGGTATGTCAGTATTATAAGTTATGAGTTACATGTGGTATAGGGAGTATAATTAATCGTTTTAATCATAGCCTATGTGTGTACACCTATACAAATACTATACACAGTCCCGCTAATAACAAACTGGCATCAGTGTGTCAATATCGTGAACATTGCTGTGGGAAATTCTCGTAAATTTGACAGATTGTAGGTTGCTGACGGCTATAATAGCACGTGACCTGAATTCAATGGCTTCGCTTGAAAGATAACATACTCAGCATCGTAAGAAATTACCACGTACTGTAATTGGTATAGGAATTTTTATTTAGGTTCACATCCTACATTCCCTACCAAATCATAAAGATTTGGTTCTTAGATTGGAATAAAAATGTAGAGATCTCATTTATAATTATTAGTAGAGCTAATTTTTATATATTTTGTAATCTGTGAATATGTGAATTAGTTGCGTATATGTACAGAATGAAAGTATTTATAAGCACGCCCCAAAATATATATAAGCTATCGTTAAAGCTTCAGTGGGCTTTGCGGTGGTGTAGTGGTAATGCCTTCACCTAGTTTGCTGTTAATCCCGTTTCGACTTCTATCGGCGAAAAAATAAACTCCTACCGATTAACTATACATTTTAGTTTGTGAAGGGGTGGTACGCCAGATCTTAAGATATATGTATACGCTGAAGGACTTTCGTTTTATTTATCAAAATATTACTTTAATTTTTTTGCAATTAGTTTACTTTCAATTAAAAAAAGAAGAAAAATTGCAAAAATTATAAGATTTTGATAATTGTTAATTATTTACTAAGTATTAGCAGTGAATTCCAAACGCAAGAACGTTAATCCTATTGAGTTTGTGAGCGCAGTTTAAAATGGAAATAACATGTACTTATCCTATCCACGAGATGTACCGGAACAATACTTGTGTTACAAATAGGTTTTTATAATTATTTTTTTATTCCAAATGTAACGTAAAAGCCACTTTTTTTTAGAGAAAACCATTGTTTTTCGTGGTGAAATTAGACATTATTTTTTGGCCAACATTTACAATTCCCGTATATTCCAGGAACACATTCATATGCTATAATATGCATTTACAGTTTTGTAAATCTAGTCATTCGAAGTAAAGATATCACGTTTGCCGTAAACCGGTTTAGTCCCAAAAACTAGTTCTCTAGAAAACGAATTTAAATTTACGTACAAAATTGGGATGTTAAAGATGAAACTATAACCATTCGCAATATTTTTTTATAGAATTATAAAATTGAGTATTGAATTATAAAAACAAAATAGTATGGGATAAATATACATTCAAACAAATAAAATAAAACTCATTAATGTAGGAATTCAAGCGGCTTCTTTGTGTAGATGTCCATATTAAAAAGGGGGCGTGGCACATGTAAAAGAAAATGACTGGAAAATAAATGCAAATTCGGAAAAATGAACCAGATTTAGAAAGCTGTGAATTTGGGCAAAAAAATGAAATTAAAAAAAAAATGTGAAATTTCAAAATTTTCGACTTTTCAACGTATTCGTATACGTAGAGGTTCAAATTCCTCGGGAAAAGGTATATTCATTACCCCATGATGATCTAGTATTGTTCGTTCACGAAAAGAAATCCCCTGGAAACAGTTAGAAATAACGGGAGGTGAGATCACAAACGGGCTAGTTCATTACAGTAGACGGTGATCCCAATTTCAGAACTTGTGTTTGCTGAACGTTTGTCGGCACCAAACTCAAGTTCTGAAATTGGAGTTTTCCTCTGCTGTAATGAACTAGCCCGTTTGTGATGTCTCCTCCCGTTATTTCTAATAATAAAATCAACCTATTATATAAAAACGTTTACTATTCGGTTTAAATACCCTAGAGAACAACATAAATTAATTTTTCTGACGTTGGGGTAAGCACCCTGCATATTTAAAATTCTCTATTAAGCACTTATTTTTATTTCCCAGTCCTATACTTCATGAATATTAAATTCACGATATATATATATATATATATATATCTCAGATGTCAATAAATTTTCCACTACTTACGCTCGTAAACCGGAATAAGTTAGGCCATTCGAGGGTATTTACGAGCTAAAAATTTACGTTGGTGCAATAAATATGTTCATGAGAAAATTTGAGTCAACAAATTCACTTTCGAACATCACTGCAAACACTACAGAAAGGTAAACTTCTTTGTTTCAGCAGCTGATTGTGAACAAGAATAGGGAAATTTTTTGAGCGAGGTTAGCAGCTCCGAGAATAAAAATATCCTTCCTCTAAATATTAAAATCCGGAAAAGCTTTTAAATTATTAAGAGTTTCATGATATGCATAATTAATCTAACCAGCAAAATTAGAATTTGCATTAATTCTCCCTAAAAAATGAAGTTAATTAATGAAGAATTAAGGGAAAGAATGCATTTTCTTTGTTTCGCTAGATTAAGGTATAGTAATTAGAAAATCCCTGTTAAGAGTATTATTTTCGAAAATAAGGAGAGCCTAATGTTTAGTGCAGTAAATGGTTAGGATGCTATTTAAAGCGATTTTTACTGCATTATTTAAATAAAACAATACAGGATGAGCAATTAAAATATTAGAACAGGATCTGAAATTTTTTTTAGCGTGTTGAACCGAAGTAATACTGCATAGTCATTTAGAGTGCAAAAGAAACTGCTCATTAAATTATGCTGCCTGTCACTTACTAAATTTTGAATATCAATATTCACTTAACAATAAACTTGATTTTATGAAAAATAAACACAGAGAAATATACGCATTAATACAAATTAAATTGATCATTTAATATATTCCTGAAACTCTAATTCTTTTTTTGTAAATGCCCTTGTGCATTTAACATACGATTTGTAACAATTTAACAATTAAAACGCAAACGGCGCGATTCTTTATCTGCATGAATCTGTATTATCTAGTTCACGGCTATTGAAAAGAGCGAGTATATGGTTTTGATGCTGTTTTAAAGCAAATGTTTTGACAATATTAATTACCGCGGCACTAAAACCTTGCGATGAGCATAGTTGGGTGGCTGAAATGGGAAGAAAATGAAGCTTTGGACAAAAATAGAATTATAGGTCGTTCAGGAGGCCAGTCTCTGTCTGACTGCAGATTTATTGTGTTTTGTAGACTTTTCCGTACCAATGCTAACAACATTCACCTTTGAAAGATGTAAAATAAAGAATGTATTTTATTTGAAAACAAATAAAATACTCCATCTGAATTTTAACAATCCTATACGCATTTTTTTTTACTTGTAAGTCCTTCCACCTGCTTCTGAAAAATACAGCAAGCATGCCATAGGTTTCCGACCGCTAGGTAAGAATATATAAAAACTGATGAATTTGTTACATGTCATTTTAGGAAATAAATTGATGATTTTCTATCAAATACGGTAAGAAGAGTAGGTGGATCGTAGGTGTAGTGAGCGGTGTACAGACAATTTTTAAACGGACAATGACTGCACAGCCTCTTATATCTCTTACAGAATTATTCAAGATTGGTGGCATCTACGCGTACACATATATGCACGTATAGTTAAAGAGCTAAAATGATAATAAAATCGACATATCAGAAGAAGAACAGGCCAATGATGGACAACTAAAATTCTCAACTCGATTCTAAAAGGTCATAAAAGACCAAGAGAGAACTCAGATTGTATGAGTGGATAAAATGGGAAAACAAGTTAGGGCATATGAAAACGAATTGTTCAGGATAGACGTGCTCAGAAAGTATTTGAAGTGACTTCCATCCAGCAGTGTGAGGATAATGGTGGAATTTTATAACACATATATAGGGTGAGTCAAAATAGATATTGCGGCAATTATCTTTCTATTCCATGGTTAAAGCGAAATGTGCTCAGATTATGTATGAATGCTGAATATTGTATTTATTCCGGAAGGGGACGTATATATATATAGATATATGAAATTTATCTTTTTATATGGGCCCTCTACTAAAAAATTTCACAAATCATGGAATTATTTTCCTATACTAATTAATCAAATAAAAATGTTTCATGTTTTTTAATGAAATATTGGAATAGGTATCTTACATTTCAGATTTTACCATTGTTGCCAAGATGCTAAGGGTATACCCAAATTGCAGAAATAAGAAAGAACTTCGATTAAATTCTGAGTTTGCTGTTCAAAACAAGTTCACGTGCATTGTTGACGCTCAACATCTGGCAATCTCTTGACAACCAGTCGGTATGATTTAGAGCACATTTTGTATTTTATATGTGTGGAACCGTTTGTAAAAAAATTATGCAGTCGATGATGTTACATAATTTCAGCACTTTTCCCTTGCATTTTTCTAAGAATATTGAGTAAAATACAATTGCCGCAACATCTATTTTGAATTACACAGTGTTTATGTGTGTGTGTGTGTGCATATATATATATATACTGTATGTGTGTGCGTAAGTGGAACCCCTGAAAGAACACAATTAGCCAAGTTTAAATTAATTTTTAAAATGACACAAAAGCGAAAATCTAATTTTGTGAAATATTTGAAAGCACAGGGAAATAGCTTCATCTATTTGATGCTGAATTTCCTACATAAATTTATTTACAAAGTTCGGAACACAACCAAATGTACTCAATTTTTATTAGATATATTTTATATAATCGAAACCGCATATATGCAAATGTACACGGCAACAAAATCATTTATATATAAGCAGGTTTTACATAAAAGCCGTATTCTCTAAACTATAGCGTGCAAATAATTTGCTCATTAAATTTTTATTGAATTTTATTATTAAATTATATATTCTTATTTCTAATTTTATAAATCATACACATTATTTCAATATTTATAATGCACAGTACTATTACTCTATTAATAAAAATAACAAGAAGGAAGGTACTACCTGCATAAACTCATATACTGTATTTGTGGAAAACAGTGGACAAATTACAACCATATTCTTTTGTTATTTATATCTTTGTCTTATTATTTGATTTCAAAGAATTTAAAATCGCCAACTTTTGATCAATATTTAAGCAGATATGTCGTTTCTTTTCATCTGCCATGTTCACAATAAATATAAACTAAAAAGTGCAGAAGAAGAAAGCAAAAAACTTGCAAATAGACTAAGTATTTTGTAGACCAATAAAATACGAGACGTGCTATGTTAAAACACTATGTTAAGACACTGCGATAGTTAAAAAAATAAATTTTGATGGTCATTTTGAACATAGGCATATTTATTTTGCGATTTATTGTACGTGGAACTTGCCTAATGTAATGCATAAGCTTGTCTTTACAGATTGTGTGCATTGTATGTCTCCTGTGATAAATAAAATCTATTTATTTATTATTATTATTAAGCGAGGGGGCAAGGCGTAAACAAAGCCATAAATAAGCTGGTACGTGACACTTCGACAAGGGTTGACAGCTATTTTTAATGGGGAAAGCCAATCCTTAAAAATAGAGTTGCCAACTACACATTCACTGTGGATGAAAACTTGTTCATAAAGTTTGTTTGCATATATCCGGTTTAAATTCTATAATAAAACATTCGTTTGGCTTCAAAAATACTTGTACATATTCGGTTTTTGCATGTATAAATCACAATTAAGCGAGTTTAGGTAATATTAAAGAGGTAGGAGAAAATTTTAGGCTTGATATTTTTTGCATATTTGCGGCTTTCTCATATATGCGAGTTGCATATGCGCGCTATATTAGAAAATTCTAAAGTTACGTTCGTTTTACATTAAAAACACATGAATCTTAATACACTATACTTTGATTAAGAGTTCAAATGAACGGTTTATGAAAATTATTATCTAAATGTTAACTGAATTTTAGACTAACTTTCAGGAGATTATTTATCACTAATATTTATTTTATGGATACCATGTTGGCTACAATATAGTAACTCACGAACATTAATACCACATTTTGTAAAAATTAATCGAATAAAGTGTCAGTAGATACAAAACGAGTTGAGACCAGCCCCATAAAATAAGGATCGATATGTAAGATAATTTAACGTAACATTACCCAGATTAGATTTATAAGTGAAGATAACGTTATATGCGTAAGTTAGGTTCAGCAGCTTACTTACGCTTATAACATCGTTTTTACTTATAAATCCAAGGATCGATATGCAATCTTGAATGTTATACACTTGGATATTAAACGGAACGGCAATGAGTGAAGATGATCGATCCATAATACAGCTATAGTTTCACGCTCTTTTCAACGACAGAGAACGTAGCAGCGAAATACTAACTTTTATATATGGCTGGTGAAAGTTTCCTTTCTCATAAAAGCTATGTAATTCCAGTCAGATTGAGGTGCAAGAAAACCAATCATCGTTGAAAAAATCGCGAGAGTGAAAATTCTTCCGGGATTTCCATCAAGACGGCATCGGATAATTCTCGGAACAGTTGAGTATACAAAATGCCATGAATTGATCTCTGTATTTGTATTTTGTATGATTAAAATCTTGTACGGTAAACCAGGTTAATATTCCCATCAATCATATTTCTGGGTTTTTTACTGAAAACTTGGGTTGTTTCTGAATTTCATTGAAAACATCTCAAACAATACGAATATACATCACCCATGTTTGCCCATCCTCTGTAATGTTGCTTTAATGCTCAGCCTTTCCTTTAATTCTACAAATTATCATTATTCTTTTTAGTTTGATATATTAACGCGAGATTTATAAAGGGGCATATTAAGATGTGATCGAAACGACGAAATCTCATTTTTAAAACCTTATTGTATGTATTTGATTTTTTATATACATTCATTATTACGTGTACTGTTCATTCACGAAAAAAAAAAGAAACCCGATGGAACAGTTAGAAATAACGGGAGGTGACGTCACAAACGGGTTAGTTCACTACAACAAAGGAGGACTACAATTTCAGAACTTGTTTTTAGTGAACGTTTGTCGGCGCCAAAATCAAGGTCTGAAATGTGAGTCCTCCTCTGCTGTAATGGGATAGTCCGTTTGTGACGTCACCTCCCGTTATTTCTAACTATTCCATCGGACTTCTTTTCGTGAACGAACGGTAATTATACTGAGGCTAGATATCTATATTAAATTGCTTTTATTTCACAAATTCTCTCTATTATTACATAAAATATATATTATAATGTTTGAACCAATTTGCGAGTTGTGTCATAAAGCGATTTGTTCGATAACTGTTCTTCCTTCGTGCGTCTCTGGTCTATATCCATATTTAACCGCTTAAGGAATTAACCAAAATCATGGAACTTCGAGCAGAGATTCAAAGGTATCATCCATATTATATAAAGCTTTCAAGACAGATATTTCATATCAATTTGACACACAAGTAAATGTTGCAGCAATACGTAAGTGGCACATATGCCATATCATGCATAAAATGGTGAGAAGCAAAGAGCGGATGATAAGTGTTATTCTAGTACGAGGCAGATGCGTCTGTCAAAATTTCCGTCAGCACATGCCAAAGCATGAAGATGGGTAGTAATTACATTTGAAGAGTGAGTTGCATAAGTTCCTTGAAATATTAAGGATAGCAGACTTTACGAATAAATATTAGCAGAACTAGACGAGTAGATACAAGGTAAAACTAGACGAGTAAGTACAAACAGAAATAGACGAGTAAGTACATAAATGGACGCGTAAATATTTTTGTCCCCCTTGAAAATACTTAGTTGTCCCAGATATAATATATAAGACGTCCTTTCAGCGCATCAGTGTGCTATAAAATGGAATTTCCTCTTAGTTGCGAAGACATTCAAGAACTCGCAACAAGTCAATTGATAGTGCTATATATCAGTGTGAGAATGCGTCAGAATAAAATGTATTAGAAATTTTTTATACGAGAGAGATGCGAGTTAAATTTTTTATACGCTTAACATCTTACTATTTCAATAAAGAATTATTTTATATTCACTGCCTAAAAATGCCCTCCATACTTGTTAATGCTGAACAAATCATCCCTATGTACATTGCGGTGTACTTCACACTTAAGGCATTTTCTTATTTCATCCGTCTGTTTCAGATGTTCCCTTGGATTTTAGTGGTATTTTGGAATACAGTCGAGAATTTGAATTTTCCATCGTTTGTCGGTTTTCTTTGCAATTTGCCAAACATATTGCCATTTAGGCTGTTTTGGCTTAAAAATACTATCCTCAATCTTTGTTTGTTTTCTCACCAAGAATTTCTGTTTCGATCTCTCCTTGTCATTCCAAACTCTCAACTCTCCAAGGTTCTTTGTGTTGGTTGCAACTCCTTAATTCTCTTTCACTTAAACTACAAGTTTCTGATTTATAAGAGAGAAGCGCTAATACAAACTGGATGAAAACCTTTAGTTTTGGAAAAAAAGTAATATCCCCTTCAAAATAAAACGGTTTCTTTGGCGCACATTTATTTATTTATCATCATCATCATATTCAACCATTATCTATCCACTGCTGGATGAAGGTCTCTCCAAATGCTTTCCACACAAGTCTATCCTGAGCAATTCGCTTCCACGTCACCCCAACCTGTTTTCTTATTTCATCCACCCATCTAGTTTGAGGACGTTTTCTAGGTCTTCGGTGGTCTCTTGGAATCCAGTTCAGAATTTCTGTTGTCTATCGTTGATCAGTTCTTCTTGCGATATGCCAAGCCCATCGCCATTTCAGTCTTTTTACTTTAATAATTATGTCTTCATTTATATATACATGCATATACTTATATGTAACAATGCGGGTAAGGTCGACCATACCATAACCACATAGCCACATTCTGTGAAGAATTTTAAGCTAAAAACATTAATTCCAAAAATTTGACAAATCAATACTTTTTGTATTACTATATTTTGTACAACTAATCACAATTCAGTTTGTGTTTACGAATGCCTGTCGTTGTCAGTTTAAAACTACTTATATCTGAAATCGCCTGGTTTAATAATCTAGCCAATGCATTTGGTAATTTGAATTCGGAAGCAACTCGCGTGCATAGATCTTTGGCTCAGATAATCTAAGTTTTGATTATGCCCTTTCAAGGGCTTTATGTTTTAACCCAAAGAAAAATTAAACTTCATTAAATAACAATAATTCTTGCCAAAAAGTGTATGCACCAAATAATTAGCAAAATTCTTGTTTTTATCTCAGCGTTGGCAGAATAGCAGTATTTCACATTAAATTTGAAATTAGTTTAGCTGCTTGCAAAAGTAACTACCTCATGGAAAGGAGGAAGCAATGCATGTGCTCAGCGAAAATATATATTTTTGAGCACGAAATATATTAAGAATCAAAAGGCAGTTTTGGATGTAGCTTTAGGATTGAATTCATCGAAATATGATTTAACAAAATAAATTTCTTTAACAAGGCTAGAATAGTACGTTGCTACTAACTTTGAGAAACAAAGTCACAAATATCTTTCTACATCAGAACAGCAATCTCCAAAAAAAATTAGTACACATCATAATAGGTCCTGCAGTGGTGAATTGGGTAGGAGTTCTCACCTTGCATACTATTACTGTAAATTCGACACACAACGATCTCAAAAAAAAATATACATAAATAAAATTGAACGCACACTAACTGCTTAGAACTGTAGATACAAACTTAGCATAATCCTTACTGTCTTTCTGGTTTACAAATCATAAACCAACATATCATAATACTCATTTGTGTTCAATATTACGAGCACATAACAGTTATTTCGACACTGGCGTTAAGGTTTAAAAACGTCGCTTTTCAGGAGCCAACTACTCCCATTGTCAAGTGAAGGCAGAATTCTGCCTTCACTTGACAAAGGGAGCAGTTGGCTCCCGAAACGTCGTGTTTTTAAACCTTACGCCAGTGTCGAAATAACTGTTTGTTATGGAATCTCCTGGTGAAACTCCGTATTATTTCACTGCGAGTACAATAAACAAGCCGAACAATTCCTCCTGAGAAAGTAATTGGAAAAAGTGCTGCCTAGTACGTTTCTTGTACCGGTGGATGATCTTAAACATCCTTCATTCCTATTACCTTTGATTCACCTCATGATCAAATGGCGTAATTAGAGATGGCTCAGCTTCCTCCTACCCTAGAAAATATTTAGCCCCTTTTAGAAAAGCGGAAATTGGAAAGAAATGGTTTGTGCGCAGCATTGAAATGAGCGGTTTAGCCCATCCTTGAAAAAATGTAGCCTCTCCCCTAGATCTCGAGACTAATTATATTTCAATGTTTTCGTATTAATCTTACATCAGACTATAAAAATAACGTATCTGTAGTGGCACTTTTTCCTTCTAATATTCTATTTTTTATTTTGTATATTTCATTTTATATGTTTATATTTGTTTCATTTTACATGGTTACATTTGTTTTCATTTTACATGTTTATATTTGTTTTTATTTTATATGTTTACGTTTGTTTTCATTTTATACGTTTTTTATGTTTTCTTTTGTAAATTTCATTTTGTATGAAATCTGCCTAAAATAAAATTTTATTTACTATTTATTTAAAACACCCAGTGGACTTTCCAAAAAGGTAAGAGATTCAAATTCCACTTCCTGCGTGGTAAAAATGTACGAACGAATATTTGTATAAGAATAAGCTGGTATTGTTCAGGATAGCGCTTTTCAAAATATTATCTGAAATTATCCATTTGTTAGAACATAGTTTTAAAAACTGCCAAGATTGTAAACCTTGCTCTTAATCTGACGTGAAAAAATTGCACGTAGAATGACATAATTAGTTTTCTCACTAAATTTCAAGTGTGGATAAACAACTCAAGCTTTTTATTAAACCAATCGACAACTTGTACTTTTGATAATAAGGAGAGATTTCAGCCATTGGTGTACAACGTTTATTTTCAGAAGACGAAATTTGTAAAATTGCATCATGATTATCTATATTTTAAGTGCCGTTAGTAAAATAACAATTTCTCAGCATTTTTATATTAACACAAATTTTTCGCTTAAAATTCTTCAAGAAGTGTCTCTGTGTTGACCTTGACAACCCTGTATATATAGTTAACTAAACGTATGTGTAAACCACAAAGTCAGCAAGATCTCCGAAATTGTTTTCCATATTTTTAATATCCAACACCTAAAACAGTGTGCAACCAATCTTCCTAAATGATTCAAAGATATCGAAGTCATTCGGTATCTGCAAATTAAGGAAAAGGTTACCATACTTCGCGTTTCATCGCGAGCCAAAAAACATATTGTAGCCAAACTAACATATTCAAGTCCTTTTCACAATAATATATATATATATATGTATTTATATACAAGGTGGTTAGTGAAGTCCTTATACACGCAGATAACTGTCGAACGGAGAGAGCTATATGTATGAACGTGATGTGTAGGTATAGTAAAGTGACTATGCGTTACAAGATGAGACTGCGTGCAGCGCCCCTAGCGGAAAAATTCAGAACTTAGAGCTGCTATCTCGAAAACTATTCAAGATAAGGGCAAAAAGTCAATTACAAAGTTGTTAAGCACTATCTGGTTAGTATGAAACGATTTTTTTCACCACCTTGATATTGCAAAATTCGCGATTTAAGAGGTTTTTAAAGTATCCGTCCAGCAAACGCCATTGTTGTTCAAAATTCCAATTTAACATCAATCATTAACTTCAATTTTCAAAATTCATGTTAACTTCAATCATTGGTTCATGTAATTCCGTAAAACTTCATTTATTACGTAAGTACAGATTCATGTTACGTACTACATACAGTATGGTGAAAAATTTGTTATTAATGCTCTTGTAAAAATGTTATCATTTTGTGTTATCATGATTATTTGGTATGATGCGGTAGTGACGAAAACCCCATTCTGCCTTAGGAGTACCAGTGGCGTAGTTGGTTAAGGCATTAGCCTGGAAACTAATTGGGTTGTCGTCGCAACCGCATCATACCAAATAATCATGATAACACAAATAATAATATTTCTGCAACAGCATTAATAGCATCGAATTTTTTCCACCATACTGCATATAGTACGTAACGTGCCATCTGCACTTATATAATGAATGAAGTTTTACAGAATTACAAGAATGAATGATTGAAGTTAACATGAATTTTGAAAATTGAATTTAATGATTGACGTTAAATCGGAATTTTGACCAACAATGGCGTTGCTGGACGGATACCTTTAAAACCTCTTAAATTACGATTTTTGCCCTATTAAGGTGGTGAAAAAAAGTCATTTCGTACTAACTAGCTGGTGTTTAACAACTTTATAATTGACCGTTTTCGTCTATCTTGAATAGTTTTCGAGATAGCAGTTCTAAGTTCTGAATTTTTCCACTAGGGGCGCTGACGCAGTGTCATTTTGTGGCGCATAGTCACTTTACTATACCTGTACATCACGTTTATATATATGGCTCTCTCCGTTCGACAGTTATCTGCGTGTATAAGGATTTTACTAATCATCCTGTGTATATATATAATATACATATATTGAATTTTAATGTTTTATTTCTAGGGAAACGCTAAAACTGAATTTTTATATCTATGTGAAAAAACGTTATTCCTTTCAAAGATGTCAATTTTTCTTAAGCGCCAGATACAAGAAAGAAAATAAGAACTCCCCGATTTGATTTTTTATCGAAACAAAATGGTTTTGTGTATTTTGAACCGAGAAATAAAATATTGACTGAATTTTTGTCCAAGTTGATACATTTCATTCAGAATTCTATTTATATATCGCGGCATATTTTCGTATATTGAATTTTTCCGGTTAAAAAAGTGGGTTTCAAGATGTATTCAGCTCAACAAGTTGATTCTAAACCTAAAATTGAATTCCATTTCAACAATCTTAAAGATTTGAAACTATAAATATTGAAGAGATGCCGTAATTCATCTAGTTGAAATAATCTTTATTTGAGCTTTAAATGTTTAGGTAAATTCACTAATACAGGCTAAAAGATAAATTAGTTTGAATACACCGTTAAGAGAATTTAGTACGAATTTGGGCGGAATCTCCAATAATGACGTGTGCACACTTCGATGGTAAACGGAAGATTGATTTGATTTTAGAATGCGGAAAAGAGTTACACATACCTTTGCGAGATATATAAAACGAAATTGTACTTATACAATATATTTGTTGCCAGATATGGAAAGTAAAATTATGCACATGCGGAAAGCATCATATAAAAGAACACAATTTGGTATTTTGCCAAATTTAGAAACTGAACATATGAAGATTACTATTCTAAGTGGCAACAGTTAAAAAAATCTGCGAAGTTAACAAGTAGCATTTCTATTGTGGGAGCTCACAATCTAATCTGACTTTTCAGCATAATATAATAATTGTATTATTTTTATCAATGACTAAATCCGAGTCTACTAATCAGAGAAATGTCACTTTTATTCTATGTAAAGTTATGCTTAATGCCAATTGTATAATAAATTTGCAATAAAACATATGTTATGAATTTTAGTTTTGTCCATTGTTTTAGATAAACTACCTCACAACTACGAGAAAATTGAAGGTAGGAGTACATGTTGGCGATTGCATTTCTTCGTCTTACATTCTTAACATAATAGAGATTAATCCAGAACAATTACTAGCCTCCTGTAAGCAACAGCTCCCTTGAATTCTTACGAGGTTTCTGCAAGCCCTACTCCCGCCCCTTTTTACCCTAAAAGTGAAATAATTATATAATATAAATCATATGATCAATTTTTATTAGCGAACTATTTTTTAAAAATATTTGAATTTAAATAACATTAAAAAGCAAATGTAAAAACACCCACCTAACAAACATAGCAAGTACTGACTGAATGGAAATGGAAGTATAGAGAAAGTCGGATATATAATACTTTACTTACAGAAACTTTCTGACAAATTTGCCGCCTTTACTGCCAGTATATCTGCACCGTACTTTAATATAACAAAACGACGTTTTTTGTTCTCCCCATTTGAGTAGAGATCGTTAAAGTTTTACCCATTCTTCCAAATGGCCACCTTATTTCCTAATATTATTTTCCCCTGTTCTGCAGGTTTTCATTATGCACATACATAAAAGGTTTTAATCTTTTACTCACAAATCGTTTTCTTAGATGAGCATTCTTTATTTTCAAGCGTTGTGGGCCCCTAATTGAATGAAGTTCAAACATATTGTAATAAATGAAATACTCGGAAATATTTTGCGGATTTATACACCATTTTTAATTAATTGCATTCAAATTCTACAATGTTACAGTTCAATGATTCATTATGAATCAGGTACCTTAGATAAAAACATATAAGCGTATACAACCGAAACCAGCTCACCAACTCTTTCACCTAATATAAATTTGAATTTGAACTTATAACCCAAGTAATCATTCAATGAAGGTAAATCAAAATAGACTCTAGATCTTAATCAGCTCCTATGTTAAATTATCAGTATTACTAATTGCGGTACATTAAGCATGGTAAAGCATATAAACAGTCGGTAAAGGGAAAGAAACTCACTGCTTTATTGAGATTAAGTCGCCTCCTCTGCCTGAAGTCCGTATTATCCGGCATCAGATACGCAATCACCAAACGACATCACACACACACACACACACACACACACACACACAGCTTAAGCTAATGGATCTAATTGTGAGGATTAGTTATACTCAACTTGGACCACCGTCACCAACCATCAGATTGAAGCCGAAACTTTCAGGGAAATTGGAAAAAAGCATCTGTTTACGTTCGAACTTTTTCGACTTCCTTCATACACTTTCTATGTCACCAGCCGTCCTTACATCGTATCTTTTTGGAAGCGTCTGGAAATGAAGAGGGTTTTTCCACGCATTTATCTAATGCGTTTTCAGATTGGTCGGAGTTTCAGTTCCTCACAAGAACTCAGGGTATAGCGGTTGCCGTCATTTTATGCCCAGCAATATGTCTATCTTCTATTATAAAAATAATTGTTCTCAGGTATACCTTTAAGTTTCAGGTGTACCATTGAAGAGGAATCACTTTTTCCTCTCAATGCGAATCTTCTGTGATGACTGAAGTTTGGAATCTTCGTTTAACTGTAGGTCCAGCTTGCTGAAATATCTGGACAACGTAGTCAGCTTAATGCCGATTCCTCTGTATTTTTTCAC
>QLNU02015360.1:139237018-139255899 GCA_006491805.2 Dysdera silvatica
CGAGATGTCGGATTAGAAGAATGGCGCGTAGTTATCCTTATTCAATCTGCGAGTATATTATGTTATCTGCGAGTGAACTTTAACGCCAAATACCAAGCTTAGGACGTTCAGCCGTGTCTACATAAACCACCAGAAGCCGCTTGCACAATATTGGCTAGGAGTTAACCGTCCAGCGACAGGTATTCCATTGCCCCAAACCACCAGTCTTAAGGGCTATCATGGTGTACATCCAGGGGGCAGTGAAGGCTGGAATGGAGAACTATCCTCTTCAATAATGAGTCTCGCTTCTGTCTCGGAAGCAGTGATGGTAGGAGATTGGTCTGGAGTTCACGTGGCCCATCAGCAAGCCTTCAGGAAAAAACGCCCTATCGGCCCTGCTCCTGGAATAATCGTGTTAGGCGGCATTATGTATGGTAGGTGGACCACTTTGGTCTTCCTTCCTGGTTCACTGACAGCTCAACGTTATGTTGATTGGGTCGTGGAGCCAGTGGTACAACCATTCCTACAAGGTGTCCAAGAAGCCGTTTTTCAACACAATAACGCCAGGCCACATGTTGCTGTTACTACTGTTGACTGCCTTCATGGAATTGACATTCTACCATGGCCTGTCGCATCTCCTGACTTGTCTCCCATCGATCACATTTGGGACATTATTGGTAGGGTGGGTCGAATTTTCAAAAATTGCTCGAATCGAAACGTAATAGTGCGGAAACGTTGCTGCTTGTCGAGATAAACACAGTGGCAAAAGAAGTTTTGGAATCGGATAATATCTTCAGGTCACACATGACCCTCAAAATTTGTGAAATTAGCCATAAATTGACCTTTTTTAGAAACTTTTGAATAGTGCCTTAAATTGGTCATATTATCATGAAACTTTAGCTGTGGCAGTAATTTTAAACTGTTTAACGAGAAATAATACTTTGGTAGACGAAAATGCCCCCAAAGGGAGTGGGAAGGGGATCGCCGTAGGTCGAAAATTGGCCAAAAGTGTGAAAAAAATGAAACATCGTAGATGCGTTCATGACTGTAGAAAAACAGGTTACGCAGACGTTGTGATTATCTATTGCTGTGCAGCTCTTCGCCTGTTTGCATTCCACATTCAGTGTAAAGGAAAACGACCTCGAACTGACCATGGGGAGGTGGCCGCACTCTGAGTACCACCCACGCCCTTCCCGATCTATAAACCATATCTGGAAGTGGAAAATTACTATTCTTTTGATTTGGTTTGGTTCCACATGAACTGGATTTTGTTTTCAAATATTGACATTTGGCAGCGAGAAAGCAAAACTTCTCTGATGAAACCATCTCTGCTGTCACCGCCACATACTTTGCTTGCTGCTTCTGTGATTAGTTTCACAGTAAGTTTAACCTCCTGAGTGTGACATGGAAATTCGTTTATGTTGAAAGTTGTTATCTGCTTGGAATGAATGAGGTTTAAGATTTCCTCGGATGTTGCAGATGCTAGAAGTGGAGGACAGGTAATTTTCGTTGATGACCAACTGATCAACCCCGTGTAGTCTTTTGCATTAAAATTTAAATCAGGAATGATGAACGTACGTACGGATCTGCATTTCTCTGGTATTTCCCTGGCTTTTAAAATGCACCTTAAAGCAAACTCTCTGACATGCTGTCTTTCGTCTTTCACCATAGCCAGAAGACGTTTTGGATTGTTGAATCTGATTGTTTTAAGACGATTTGGTAAGTATATGGAAGCCTAAATACACTGAAACCTGTTTTCGGTCTTGAAGTATTAGTGGTTGGGTTTTGATTGTGAACCATCGAGGTGAGTATACTTTCAGGATGAATGTTGTGATATAAGAATTAAGATGGGTCTGAGGAAGAAAAGTCATATGTGGTGGTCATATTCCATACCCAATAAATAGAGCTAATTTGAATATTCTGTTTCCAATTTTTGATCATTGCTTGTAATCAACATGTCTATCAATACTGAGAATGTCACATTTATGCGAATTTTCCTTCTTAGTGTTGCAATTTCAATCTTGATCAGTGTATTTTTTGAGGACTTGAAAGAACAATTGTGAAAAACTATATTTACTTCTTTTTGTGAGAACATTTTTTTTTAAATAACAAATAGAAAAATCAAAGTTATTAAGCGTAGTTGACATTTTATTACATAAATTTCAATGTGTTTCGGAGGTACTTTGGCCATCCCTCGTCAGGAATACATGTCCGTCTGGCACTGATACAAACAACGAATTGTCGCCTATGCACCCATGAGTTACGTTGCCGGTTATATCCCGTTTCCGGTTAATAAATTGCTATTAAGGTGTGGCATTTGAATAATTGTGACTCTAGTATGTAGAATAATGACGCGTGCCCGGATGACGCACTCTTCAACTTCGAATAAATGCCGTGAGCATGAACTCTCCACATTCACTTGCGCTCTCTCTTCAAATATACGCAATAGCTGCACCAACATCCGAGCAGGTGGCTCAGCATTCAGTAATTTTTATTTAAGCTTAATTAGCAATGTTTTCGTTAATTTTATGTTTAGTTTGCAAATAAACGTTAAGTTTAATTGAACTGCCTGTTTCAATTAATGATTCTGCAACGCAAACGCCTGCACTCTGATCGCCGTGAAATTCCGACATTTGCCCTTGCGCCACAAGCAAAGCCTAAATTAACTTGATATAGTTCCACTGCTTTGAAGGAGCTATAAATATCTACTGCCGCTCCATCTATCGGGAATGAAACGCTACATTGAATCAGGTGGATTGGTAGGCAAAGGTTAAAGAGCTGAAACTAGGTTTCTCCAAGCCTGACTGAAGTATGGAGTGGACCTGTGATCATTTACAATGTCACCAGAATGTTTATGAATAAAAACTGCTTCCAAAAGCTCTAATTCTGCAGGAGACTTGGGTTGATGAATAACGGTGGCGTCATGAAAATTAAATTTATGATTATTGTCCCAGCAGTAGACTACGGTTAAGGTTTATTGAATTCGGCATTTCCGATGTATCTTTGATGCTCTTTTAATTTAAGACGTAAAGCATGCTTCGTCTGGCCGATGTAGGAAAGGTTAAACTGGCTGAAAATTTGATACACTCCTTAGCGCTGCGAAGCGGGAGAATATCTTTAAGTTTAGAGGTACGAATTTTAATAAATGGGGAAAAAATTACCTTAAAGTTGGCCTTCCTAAGTTTATTAGCAACAACTAAACTAATTTTAGGAAAATAGGGAAGAACAACAATACTATAGAATTCAATTTCACGAGGGGTTGATAGCGTAGTAGGAAAATAAGGTTTAGAAAATTTAGAAACGGCTAAAGTCATGATATCTGTGTTATAACATCTATTAACGGAAACAGATTTCAAAACGGTGAGTACTCGCAAGAGAGACGAATGTTAAACAAATTTTTAGGGCTATGTTTACATATGTGCAGAAAGCCGCCATTTTTTGCTGATGTGGAAGACAAGATTTTGCATGAGGCGGGAGTGATACAGCAAATGACTAGCGATAAACACTAGTTGTGGACTGGAACTCTCCTTTTTGAATAGAAACGTCGAGGAAAGATAGGGAGTTACTCTTCTCAAGTTCCAGAAAGAATTCAAAATGTTTATCGACAGAGTTGACAAACGAAAATATAGACGCGATTTGGTCTGGTGGACCTTCCCAAAGGATAAATATATCATCCACGTAACGAGTTAAAAATTTAAATGCTATAATTTCGAAGAGTTTGATCTCGAAATAGTGGACGGATATGTCACACACGCTTTTGTTTGTTCATACCACATAAATTATGTGCAGAAATAATACATCTGGAATAATGATTCAAAAAGTCAAACTTAAAGGAAAATTTTTAGTCAGAATTTACACAATAAGTGCATGTAGTGCCGTCAATCTTCTCTTTATCCGTAAGTCCTTCACATTTCTCATGCACATACTGTAAGCATTGACTACAAAATCTTACGTTGAGCATTGTGCCGCTCTTGCATAAACGACAATACCAGATTTCTTCTGTTTTTCGTAACCCACTTTTGCTAGGCGTAGCATTATAGGCTTTACTAATAGTCTCTTTTGGCTGTTTTCTAAATTTTCCTTCAGTCTTTGATGGTTGCTTCTTCGTCTGCCTTTTGATGATGTTTTCTTCTGATCTTTTGTTTCGAAAATGGACGCGAATATCTTTTGTGCACGGAAGTTTAGGACTCTACTTCTAGAAATTTGAGACCTCTTTGGCGAAGCCTCTGGTGTTTTCAGTAAACCCGAAATAGTTGTTGAAGTATTCTGAGTGCTGCTGAAATCGGTAGATTCATCAGAATTATGCAATGACTAATCACTATTAGACAGGGAGAATGATTTTTCTTCCGGCGAAGTTAATTTTATGCCAAGTGGTTTCTTTCCTTTACCTTTTAGACTAGGGAGTTTGGACTGATTTGCTCAACGCTTGGTTGTCGGCACTTTACTTTTGACAACGTCTGAATGTCTTTTTATAAATAAATTCGATCACTTTCTTCCAGCCATTCCAAGTGATTAGTTGAATCTCTTTTGTATTTTATTTGCTGCACAATATTTATAAACGGTCCGTTTTAAATATTTGGGGGTGATAGGAGCTCAAAACATTGACGAGTCTGTTTATCCTTCCGCATATTTCTTGCACTTGATGTAAAATAGGTTTCCTACCAATTGTTTTGGCTACCCGAAGTAAGATGATTCCGTAATAGTATTCTTGGCACTTTAAAAATTTGAACTGCCATTTGAAAGGACATGACATCCGTAATCACAGCATCATTCATTTGATCTCGAATTCACGTCAACCCAAGCTTCTGGCTCTGTGCAGTCCACAGCCTCTACAGCAACTTTCTTATCATGATCTACAATATTAAAAAAAAAATGATAAATAAAAAATAATGATGAACTTTGCATATGACGATATAACTTAATTGATTTGACATGTTTCACCTAAATTTTCCCGTCACGGGCAACCATAGGAACATGCCTTTAGAACAGGATTTTATATACTAAGTCGCTAAAAGCGTATTGGTTTTTTACAACATATACAAAAGGTCTTAAAGGGAAATAAATAAGCTTTAAGAAAATGGGAAAACTTATACTTTTCACAGCTTAAAAACATGCAAATTTAAATATTACGTACCTCAAAATAAGTCCACTAGTGATCACGATTTCTCACACTAGACTGACTTGCATAAAATAGCAGCCGTTCATCCAAATGACTTATTTTTCAGCCAGAAAACGACTGTGTATAAGGACAAGGGGCTATCTATTAGATAAAAATCAAACTTATGCAAAATCCGTCAATTAAGCCATTTGAAAACACTGGCCATCATTTGCTCACCTACCTTACATGTATGCAGGGTGCTCAACAACCCTCGGATAATAACCCCACAACGGTATTCCTGGGAAAATTTTGAGTTATAAAAATCGTCTTCAGTTTGGTGACCGCTCAATACTTTTTGTAATAGTTACCAAAAATGTCCAACCAATGGAAAAACTGTCTGCATCTGTTAACACCTTCGCAGGTTAGTTTAAGACGAATTACAGAAAACTTGTTTCTGCATGGGTGTAACGTAAATCACAAGGCAGTTTAGTTGATAATTAATTTCAAAAGCGAAACGCACGCCCAGTTTTTTTTTTCAGCCAATTCGATAGATTTCAAGTCAGGCAGGGGCGGACAGGGCCGCCGATAAACCGGCCTTGGGTCGGTGCGCCCTTATGAGCGATAGGACTTGCACCTCTGAATGGGCAAGGATTCGCGCCCTCCGATAATCTAAGGTCTGCGCCCTTTGGGAGTACCCAGTCCGCCCCTGATGTCAGGACTAATGGGTTTAGTATCGTAGCCGTCCAACAAAGCCATCGCACACGACTAAAATATGCAATTCATCTAAAGGTACATTTTTACAAAAAACAGCTAGATCACACTTACGTTCACAGTTTTAAAAACAATCTATGCCAATTAAAATTTTAATGTGAAAAATTATATAAATGCTACGGGAAAATTAAATACATTTTTGCTAATTATTTTAGAAATTCACCTCTAGATATTAATTATTTAAATTTGTTGATAACAAGGCTTTTCTTGGTTCATAATCCAAGCTTCATAATTTAAGCTACGTAAACTATTGTCATTAAAGCCCATCTGGTTGAAAAAAATTGCTGCACATGCACATGGATTTTTAGTGTTAAAATAATAAAAATGTGCTTACATTTTCATACCACGCCTTCTTTAAAAGCAACTCTTCTGTAATTGATTTCAGACTGATTATGAAATGCGTAAACAAATGCAATCTCTGCGGTAATTGGCTCGACTAAAATTGCAGTTTTACAAAAATATTGATTTATCACTATTTTCAGCGTTATGTTGTTATAATAAAATTCGTCAAGGAATTCCTCTATGTGATTTTAAATCGACAATTTGTTCTATGTGCTTAAATTTAACATTTTTAACATGCTTCTAGTTTACCCCTCGTACATCTAAATTAGTATTCAGCAAAACCGTTTGTCTAGCGAACATTATTTACAGTATATGCATTTAATTTCACATGTATATATTTAATTAAGAGGATATGTAAATCTTTTGCCATGGTATCCTTATTTCCTTATCAAATATTGCCTCCAATTTGTGTAAACATCTCACTTGAAAGAGCACTAATCCTTCCTCTCCGTAAATAGTAGAAATTTTAGTGTCATTTCTAACGACCGTAAATTTCCAAGCAATGTAAGAGACACGGAATTGGCTCTAAAGAGATATTAATTAAAATAGTTTGATAATTTTTAATTTGATAAAAATACAATAACACATAATTTCTAATATCATTGCATTAGAGATTGACGAAGTCTTTCTGCGCCTAATTTACGTTACGCAAATGATAACAAATACTAATTTTCAGATCAGTTTCAGTAGATATTAAATGGTATCAATACAATGGGGAGTTCGTTCTTGTTGGTACATTTCAATCGCTGAAAGATTAGTTAAGTAGGTGAAGATCGCCAATGAGGCCTATATCTTCCAAGGGCTGTAGCGTCAGTAGGAGAAAAAGGAGATTCATTTACAAAATAGGAATATATAAAAAAATATGAAAGTTAATTTTTTAATACATATTTTAAATCGCTGTCTAATTCATTTTCAATCAGTGCTTTAGTCAGATTTTTCTATGCCTTTGACCTAATTAATCACTTTCAATTTATCAAAACCGATAATTTATACCTGATCGGCAACTCAGTAGTTGGAAATTAGATAACTATTTAGTCCTTTGCAATATACAGGGTAATTGACAATTAAAACAGAAATTTGTGAATGATGAAAGCAAGGAAAATTACTTTCGTGCTAATTAATCTTTTTCAGCGATTGCATGGAAATGTTTGCATCGATTAGAAAATAACATAAGTTATCGATGTCAGTACCCAATAGTTGTATGTATCGGGCAGTTTTTAAAATTAGAACTTTCAATGATCTTAAACCGCCTTTCTGTTGTTTCGTAATTCATATTTAGTTTTAGTCTTATGCTCGATTTCGCGAACAAGGATAATTTGTTCTCTTAAAATGCTGAATAATTGGCACTTCTGAAAAGTTATGGCGACCCATTTTAAATTACTGCCATGCAGATAACAGCAAACAACATTGATGCTCTAGTGCACAACAAAGGTTCCCAAAAGTGTTAACACGGAATGGGAAGAATCAGGTATGTATTTGATTGTGTGTTTATCCCTGTAGCATTGATATATACACGCATGTGTGGACGACAAAATTGCTGCAAAGAAGACAATGCTTAGGAGTGTGAAAATATGACTAATTATATATAATATACATATACATATGTTTAGTTTAACGGAAATAATTAGCACCCTATTAGATTTTTCATCTCTGTTACCAACACAACTCCTCTCTCAAATTCATTCGCATGCATTGCTCTTCCCGAAAATGTATGATGAGCAAACAATTGCATATAATGCCTGCAGATAATAATATAAAACCTGCAGATAATAATACATTGTATGTAGATGCATCGGTTGATCTAGTCCAAAAGTCTGTAGTACAAGAGGACAACTTAAAGTAGGAAGAAGCAATTTGAAACTCACTCCTTCGTGATCAGATTTTGTGCATGTAGCGTAAACATCAGTGGCACGAAACATGTGACGGCGTAGTTGTGGCCCCAAAGGTCAAGTTGATTCACAGAAATATAACAACAATTTAGCTTTCAATTCTCCATCCATTGATAGTGATATTATTATATAATAAAGTAGTTATTATAATATTATAAAAAAGAAACTTCAGCAGACTCAAAAACGTTTTATTAAAAGAGTTGATTATAAACAATGTAGTTTTAAAAAATATATTACCGAATTTTGTGACAAATAGGAAGAAATTTAAATTTAATTTAACGCACATTTTGAAAAATTCAAAGACGCTAGGAGTAAGCATCTATCCGTACATAATGCAGATTTAAAGAGATGGGCTTATTATAAAATAGAGGTTTTAAGCATTACAAACTGTATAATTTCAAAGAGCTTTATAGATAGAATAAAAAATGTGGATATAGTTTCTCTTACAATAACGAAATATACAATATAAGCTGAAAATAAAGAAGCTGTTCAAAACACAGCAATCGAATTCGTTTTAACATCACTTAATGCATTTGTACATTGCTTAAAAAGCCAAATGTTTAATGCTGATCAAAGTGGCTTGGTATATTTTATACCAAATAACAGAGCATCATCTCACAAAGGTAAAAAAATGCCAAATTTAGTTTAGTCAGCGTTATCAGTGGGGCGTAAGAGTATATGTGTGAGTCACAGATAACGCTGACGAAACTGTAGTTTATTTTTTCCTTTGCGAAATATTCTGTTATTTGGCGTAAAATATACAAAACCGCTTTGATTAACATTAAATATTTGGTTCTTTATGCAACGCACGAATACATTATGTGATGCTAAAAAAAAATTCAATTACTGTATTTTAAACAGCTTCTTTATTTTATTTTCAGCTTATGTCGTATATTTCGTTATTTTACGAGAAAATAAACCCACATTTTTTATTCTATCCATAAAGCTATTCGAAATTGTAATGTTTGTAATGTTTAAAACCTTTGTTTTATAATACGCCCATCCCTTTAAATTTGCATCATGTACGGATATATGTTTACACCCAGCGTCTTTGACATTTCCAAAAAGTGTGCGTTAAATTAATTCATATATTTTCCTATTTGTCCTAAATTCTGTAATATATTTTTTAAACGACTTATTGTTTTATAATCCACTGCTTTTAGATAACGACTTTGACTCTGTTGAAGTACCTTTCTTTGCAGGAATTGTAAAACTCACAATGTTTCTCATTTCTTTCAAAGTACAATTTTCCCCGCAAAAATCATTATCAGATGTATAATCTGAACGGTTTTCGTTATCTAAAGTATGATTTACAGAGATATTATCATCATCAGAAATATAATCGATGTTGCTATTGTTATTTACGTTACATTCATTCTCAAAATCTGACGTTACTTCATTATCAATTGCAGTCAAAAACTCGTTTGAATTCACCACACGTCTTAAAAACTGCACCACCTTTTCTTCAAAAATCATTTCTTTTGACGTGAAAAGTTTATTTAAAAGTTTACATTAAAGCTTTTCACACTTTGGCCAATCAAATGAGGGACTTTCACTACTTGGATTTCGAAATCAAAGAACTTTTACATCTCACCGATCTGTGTGTTAATAATACAGTTTTTTCATACCAAAACAAATTTTGCAAATAAAGGACGGCCTCGCCATAGGGGAATCCGCTCTCTCCCTTGCTCACAGATATCTACATGCATTATATTGAAGCAAAGATTTTGGACCTTCTCCCCTTCGCATGCTGGGTCAGATACGTTGACGATGTTTTCGCGATCTTGACTGATCCGAATGTAAATCTTGCACTGACAGTCGGAATTTTGAACGCAGTAGACACCTGTATCTAGATCACCTTCGAGGAGGAGAAAAACTCGAAATTGGACTTTTTGGGTGTGATGGTTACGAGATCAGAAACGGGTTGAAAACCAGTCTTTATCACAAGCCTGGAGCTGTTTGTCTACCACCGCATGCTAAATCCCAACACTTACAATCCCATAAAATGTGTTCTTTCTATTGGCTTACCTCCCGTGCTCTGAAATTGTTTTCTTCTGAACAAGCGCTCTCCAAAGAGCTTACACACTTAAGCAGTATCGTAATAAACCGGGGATATCATCCGTCAGTTATTGACCAGTCCAGGGTTTCCAATTTCGCTTCTACGTTGTGCAAGGAAACTGCTTCTACCAAAGAATCGATCTGCCTTCCGTTTGTGCCGAAATTTTCTTCAAGAATCCCCTTCATTCTCCGGAAATTTAATTTCTGAGTTATATTCAAGCCCGTTAAAAAACTTGGTGTTTCTCAACTTAAAGATCAGATTCCAGTCCTTTATAACTGTGGTATTTATAAAATCGATTGCGAATGCGGATTGCCCTATATTGGTCAAACACGATGAGCAGCACTTCTATTTAGACTTAAAGAATACAAATCTTGCGTTTAGAAATAAGCATTTGAAAAATCGGCCATTGCAAAACACTTATGGAAACATGGCCATCGTTTTTGTTCTGCTGATGCAAAAGTAATTGAAAAATTCCAATCATACTCAGCTCTTAATTTTCTTGACGCCTACCACATCTTCCGTAATTTCGGAAGAACAATTATTTTCCACCATGCTACAAACTTTTCTTAAATCTATCGTAAATTGGTGCCCTTTTCCTT
The DNA here is from genome assembly GCA_006491805.2 of Dysdera silvatica. Taxonomy (NCBI): domain Eukaryota; kingdom Metazoa; phylum Arthropoda; class Arachnida; order Araneae; family Dysderidae; genus Dysdera; species Dysdera silvatica. The sequence continues at coordinate 139,247,756 of QLNU02015360.1, forward strand.
CTACTTCGCACCCCGCACAATAGATGGCGACAAATGTTTGCCACGCTTGGATATGTTCATTTCGTTTCTGATTTAGTGGCAACGAATCAGTTTGGACAAATTTCTGAAGGTGGACGTTTGTTTTCCACCGAAGCAAAGGTAAATTATCGCTCCAACTCACATTCAAGTGCGTTTATGTATATTTCATTTTTAAATAAGTACTCTACTTAACATGATTTCTTCAAATATAGATAATGATTTACTTCCGTGTAATTGTGCATGTTATCGCAAATGCATCTTTTCCGTATTATTCAATAGCTAAACTTAAAATACCGGCTAGAATACTGATTAAAGTCTGCACATTTACAACATTTATATTAACTATTATAACATTGTTTAGCCCAGTAATGCATTATTCACCAACGAAGTGTTTTTTAATGAAATGTATTAAAGTCGAGAATAACACCCGAAAGCTTTTGAATTTACACGCAAAAATTTCAGTACTCTCACGCTCTTTTGTCCTTTATATGTATATGGTTGAAGCTGTGGTATTTCTCACATAGCTTGCAAGTAACGCAAGGAAGTTATGTTTCAGTGTAATTATATAAATTTTAAAAATTCATAAGAATTCAAAAACTGAGCTTTGCAAACTAATGCTTTCGTTGTTTCTGATTACCCACATAAATTTTTCATATGACATAGCTCCCGATTCAAAATGTGACAGGCACTTGCTGCACTTCCCTTATCAGTGTTGCAGTTCTGTCAGGGCGATTATTACTTTCTTACGTAAGCATGGTTCAGCCTCCCCCCTTCTCGTTGTCAGCAAAGATAAGCAAATCTCAACTCCTTGTCCTCCAAAAATGCTTAAGTAATGCTTGAACGACCCCTGATAAGCCAAAAAAGGTAATTTATGTAAAGACTATTATGCTAATGACATCAAATTTCAGTGCTTTTTGTTCATAAAAAGCAATAACAAGTACAGAATAAATATACAACAGTATAAGTTTATAAAATTATATCAATGAGCTCATTTGCTCTTTACTGTTGTGACACCAATGGTTGTAAAAATTTCGCCTCACCTTTTCAGGCATCAGGACGCTAAGAGCCATACAGGGTGTTCCGTACATACAGGGGAAACACCGTAACTAAGGTATATAGCCGTGATTCTTGTGCAAAATGGACCGTAATGGCCCTTTACATGGGGGGTCGGAAATGAATATCCACAGAGTTTTGCATACTTTTAGATTTGAGAGGTGGGGTCTCTAATAACCAATGGCGCCTTCAAACCAAAAATGAGCCTTACTTTAAATTTGAAATTCGGCGCTAAATTGGTTTTGAGGTGTGTTGGCATTTTTTGTTATTTCCGAAATTGGCAACTTGATAATTGGCGCAATTTCATAGATAGTGATTTCAGGGTTCCTACGTAGGGCTGCAACTTCCAATTTTTCCCGGTGGAGCTCTATGAACACCGGGATGCCCCCTAGGTCCGTGGAAACTCTCTTGGTTCAAAATAAGAAGTTTAGTTTGAAAAATCAAATTTTCAAACCTCGCAACACCGATTAAGGAAGTTTGCCTAAGGAGTGTTCCAATTTTTGCTACGAAGGGTAGGATAGGCGATAGGAGAGGGAAAAGTGAATTGCATTGGCCCCGTGCTGCCAAGGGGGCTCGTTTCTAAAAGGAATAAATCCTCCGCCCAGTACACGTTAGCAAGATCTGTAGACTACGGATGCCTTACCAACTACGGTACTAGGATACCCCTCCCCCTCCCGGCAGTTTAACCCTCTGACTGCTTATCCCGCGATTTCCACGGGCAACATGAAAGTAACAAAATTTACTCATCCCGCGATTTCCCTGGTTGTGCAATTTTTCCATCTATTTAAAAGCGCATCCCGCTTCTCCACCGTTTAACTGTCGGTAATGCATTTTCTACAATATTTAGACTTCTAGTCGTAGTTTGGTCAACAAATGGCGTTATTGTCGCCTAAATTTTCGTATTTGCATAGAGTTCACTAACTGATTTTGCAAGCGCTCCCTTTGTTATCGGTTTTTGTATTCAGAATATGGCTTGTAGGAAACGTTCAGCGAGTGATTTTTATTAGTATACATGCTTTATATTTGTATTCTATAAAGTAAGGGAGAGTTCAATTATTACGTAAGCATCTTTGTGGGGTTGAAATGGCCAAAATATTGCTTACGTAATACTTGAATTTTCCTAAATCGTAATTTAATCAAGATTTATTTTCAGAATTTTTGAATTTAAACGATTACTCTTAAAATTGATTTTTATGAAAGCCTGTTCTTATGCACGAAATTTATATTAAAAAAATCTTGTTTACAAAAATGTGCTACATATTTTAACTCTCAAATGCATGTAGATTTGAAATATGTAATAAAAAAATATGCAATTTTTGAAGCGACTTTGATAAAATGATTAAGCAGCCAGAGGGTTAAAATGACTTTGCGCACTTTCATACAAATCGCCACCCTCCCCACCTCTAGGATTCATACTAGATCCATCAATGTCCTATGCCTACTAATCATAAATATTTATACTCCAACAATTCTTTTATATTCGCTCATGATTTACAGCCAAATATTCGCCATTCTCGCCAAAAATTGGTGACCGCAAAAGATGGGAAATTAAAGGCCAAACTTTCAAATACAATTTTCATTGGCTCGAAATTGTTAACTCCCACATGCCACAGATGCACAGCGAATAAGCTATCCTTTTTTTTTATAATACAGCCCAGATGCTGTGTATTGGATAAATACGTCCAGTTTGGGAATGCTTTTTTTTTCATCCGATTATGCTTTGATATTTGTTTATAGTCATAAAACCCTGGATATTCATTTCCGACCCCCCATGTAAAGGTTCATTATGGTCTATTTTTCACAAGGATTACTTCTATATACTTTTGATACAGTGTTTTCAGAACCCCCTGTATATTAAAAGTCATATTTAAATGAAGAACGTTTAGCTATATATGATTAAAAAGAAATACTAAACTAAAAACGAACTTCAGTAGAATTATAAATCCATTGCTTTCCATATAATTGTATGAGAAATATGTAAGCAGTATACGATCGAAAGCAAATAATAAAATTTTATGCAGTAAATCTCGAAAACATATTCGAATTTTATTCAGATGAATGGGAAGCACGCCATTTTCCAAAGTAGTGTTTTCACATCATGAATATAGTTTCGTAAAAGTAGGGGCTGTACGGGAATAAAGCAGATTGTCTGAATGTCTTTTCCAAAGCAATTGCTTACATAGGCCTGTTGTGAATTAATTTTTATACTATAAATATTGTGTTCGTGTGAATAATTATTGAAAATAACTTTAAATAAGGCGTAGGAAAATATTAGATATAATGTATAATAAAGGAAATAACTGTCTTGACAGCAAAATCTAGAAAGTATTTTTATATTTTTTTCATTTTTATCACTTTTTTATAATTTTTAATTTTTTATCATGTTTTTATAATTCTTTCGCTTTTTAATTATGATTTATAATTTTTTAATTTTTTCATCATACTTTTATCATTTTGACACATTCAGAAAGCATTTGTATCTTAAAAAGTGCTAAAGTAGGTGTGGGTTATAAGAAGTTCAACAGGCAGCAGCAGAAGAAAGAACTTTGGCAAGATTTGTTACGAAAAGCAAACAAGAAACATTAAAGCGTTCGACTACGTCCCCAGAAAAGAGCTCTTAAAAATTAATGAAACCAAAGGAAAACATAAAATTAAGTAATTAGTAACAAAAAGAAGAAACTACAGAAACAAAGTATTACATGGACAGTACACCAATATGTGATTGCGTTCATTTGTTAAATTTAAACGTATTTGATTTTGAAGTAGCTGTAAAGTTATTTTTTTCTCTATTTGTTAAATTGAAGTTCTATATTCTTTTTATTTTATTTCTGAAAGTCATAGCAGAAAACAATTTACTTTAATTTTTATAATCACATTGCAAGTTGCAATTCAATTCGTGCATAAGAGAAGCATTTATTTTTATTTTGAAAATTCTGTAACGAAGTATCGCTTGTATTCTATTTATCCGTATGAGGATAACATGGAACAGACTATAAATATATTTAATGTGGTTTAGATGCTTTTTGAGAAATTTTCTTCGAATAATATGACATTGCCCCCGTTGTTGTTGTTGTTTGTTTGTGGTTTTACGGCTCAAAGACTACAATGGTCATGCTGCGCCGGGACCTACTGTTTTCCGAGGAATCCGAACCTCTTATGGCCTAGGGAACCAAACCCCGGACTACAGTGAGCAGTGCGATCTTTTTATGAGATCTCTGAGTAAGCGTTCTTTGTACACTGTTGGGAGTCGAACCCGGATTAACGGCGTACTAGGCGAACGCGTTACCACACTGCGCCACCGCAGGGCACATTGCCCCCGTAAACAGAAGAAGAAATAAATCTCAAAAATTAAATTGTTCAAGCTTTGTAAAATTATGGGAAAGTAATTGCAACAGGTTTGGTTGTAAACGAAGAAATATTTATATTTAATAATATATTTCATACCAGCACCCGTACTGTCAGAAATACAGCGAATCGCTGTTGTAGATAAACCGTGACAGCACTTATGCTAAATTGCCTACATTACAAGCAGGGGCGGACACAGACTTCGGTTTTGGAGAACCAAGGACAGAATTTGCCATGATCTTGGAATAACACTAATCCAAAATATGAAATCATTCAGTTCCGGTCTATTCCGTGTTGAATAGTCATAAAACCAATAATTAAACCTTTTTTTCACGAAATACTGCCGTAATAAATCTTATACTAATTTGGTTCAACAAATGGAATATCGCGCCAAGTGGGCATGTAATCTTAAAAATAAGGTTGGCCTCCACTAACCTATGATTCACTGAATCAGCAAATATAGTCCGCTCGAAAAAATTAAAAAAACAAAAAAATATAAAATTCCATTTTCCGATCCAACAATGATTTGCAAATGGGCTTATAATAACATAAGGATTTCAAAAATGTATCGGAGGTGCGGTGGATTAAACTCACCCTGTATATATAAGGACCGTTTCTGCAAGGAAACATTCGAACATCTAATTTACAGATGAAAAATATTTTACGAAGGGACAAGAAAGAAAGCCAGATATGTTAACCAAGATTATATGCTAGTAAATCTTGAAACAACATCGATTAACTTGCATCATTTACTTGCAAATAATGACCGCAATCTTAAAAAGGTTATGGAAAATGAAAATACAATAATTTAATGGTTTTTCAAATAGAGTTTCATAAACTACTTCCACAAAATACACTAGATATTATGGCGATTGAAAAAAGTATTTTGTTGAGTGATATTACAGTACTTAATGAGTGACAGATGGATAAAAATAGGATTGAAAAACCATAAACTACAAAACTCTGCAAATCGATATAAAAATACTCTGTATGAAGAAAGTCACAGTTCTTTCAATTGTGGTGGGTGCAATTACCAAAAACTATGAAGAACTACCTCAACGCACTCAAAATAAACAAGTTCTAGCACCAAATTCAAAAATTCGAAATTCATTAGCCTAAACCGGAAGACGATATTATCTTTAATCACGGCAGTAGTTCTTGGAAAGAGCGTGATAATTAAATAAAAGAACCCAAGCATTTTATGGAATGTGAAATTTTACAACACTGATTAATACTTCTTGAAATGTATGTTACTGTACTATTTTTTCTCTTCAGTCTTTTACTTGTAATTTAAATCACAGTCTTTTCTGAATAGCGTCATTCTACTTAGAAGCTATTTCCGTCTAATGTTAGTATTTTACAACCTCAATAAATACTTCGTGGAATCACAGACATTACGATTAATATCTTTAACCACTTAACGACATTTCTTATCCCTCCCTCCCTCCCTCCCTTGAGGTCTTTATAATGCGAAAGCTTTCTGTATATATTTATGGGAGATAGCAGCTCTATATTGTATTTTTCTTATAAGTGATCGATCCTATTTGAGTCATGCCTTAAGTATCACAAAGATTTCTAGATTAGAAGGTTAGTATTATATACAGAAGATGGATTGAATAACTCATTTATTAGGAGTTAATTCATTTATCATAACTCACTTTAAAGAGTTGACTCTTTTGAGTAACCAACTTTAATTGACAAATGAAGGCTATAGTTTCAACGTTGTAGGCTTAGTGAAATTTGTTCAATAAAATTTACTACATTCATAACGGTGAACTTACTGAATATACTTTATTTATTCCGCGTTGTTTTACGTTGTTATATTAGTTCTAACTCATTGTCTTGAAACTGACAGAGATAATCAGAAAAGTTCGTGATTTTTTTGGACAGGCGGAGAGATGAGCTGTAAACTCAGGATCCCTTACTTTTTTAAGTAAACACTTTTGAGTAGCTTAAACTGAATATATACAAATTACCAAAAGCAACTTACCTTATAACTTATCCTGAATGTATTTAAATTACTATGAGTGATTTATCCTGAATATATTTAAAATGTCTTGAGTAATTTACCTTGAGTAGCTAATCAGGAATTGTAGACTTTGGTTAAATTACTTCGCTTAACATACTTTGAGAAACTTACCTTGCTTAATATACTTTGGGTAAATTATCCTGTACACACCAATGTTTAATTTGAAGACAATTGGAAATATTCCTCTTTGATATATAATCGGAAATTTTGAGGAAACGCAAGAGTTCGCAAAATTTACGTTCAAAATGTATATATTGTTTTTAAACAAGATATTAGTGTGTAGAACATTAGTAAGACGCATTGCTGGACTTTTTTAATTAATTTTGTAATTTGAAATTACCTTTTCAGGGATAATCCATTTGAACTAAATGATATTTTAAAAGCAAAACACGTGCAAGTTCAAAATGATTAAGAAAATATTTCATTTAAAAATTAATAAAACATTTTTTATTTAACCCTTGATAGATATAACAGTATAATTTCTCATAACTGATATATTTGAGTCATCAATTTTGTCAAAGTGTCATTTTAGCGGTACTTGCTTGGTGAGATCGGAAACAACACATCACTGTTTTTCCTAACTTCGTCAAATATCGATGGTGACCCGTGATAACCAGCTTGTTAAACCTGAATATTTGTTTTTATTTATGAGACGAATATCATTGGGATGTAGTTAAGAAATGCAGTTAAAAAGCATTTAAATATTTATGGCATTTTTAAATTAAAGAAGGTAAAATGGTTAGTAATTACACGGAAATATAAATTGCTTGGGAGGATTGTAATTTTATCGTTTAATTCATAATAATATTAGCTGCAAGGGTTAACTAAATTTGTAATGATAAAAGATATGTACTCGATGATTGTTTTTATTTACAAGTATTCGCTCTAAATTATGCACGAGTAAATCTTACACATACGTATCCTTAAAATTTCATTATTACTTGTCCAGTAAATCCAGTTGAAGCGAATTTTTACAAACTTAAATTTCGAAATCACAGATAAGACACTAGACCCGCAGGGGCCGACTGTGAATATTGGGGGCCCAGGCTCAACTTGCATTTGGGGGCCCACTGACGCACGTATTGGATATATATCTGAAAAACATACGCACCCTTATTTCCATTTAAAAATGCAGGTAAAAATATGCTTTTTGATCCCACTTTCACGTCAATGTCGGATGTCAAAGGATGCACTTTCGAAGCTAAAGTTATTAAAGTTTTGGTAGAAGTAGCGAATAATGTGTGACACTGACACACAAGTTTCCTGATTTTGAAACTCTGCTCTTTTATTATCCAATTCTCAAAGCTGTGGTTATAGTAGTTATAATAGTTGTAATTATAGATACCAGTTACGATTTCGCGGAATTCGTTAAAAGATTTTTTTATTAATTTACTATTTTATTACATTAAATAAAATTGTCACATACATTTTTGCCCCCCCCCTTTCGCGGGACGAGCGCCGGCCCCGCGAGCCCCTGCCATAATCTGGCCCTGGAAACTCCCGGATTTTTGAGCCCGTAAATGAGGCCTTTTGGATATAATCCGAATTTTGCAAACCAAATCTTTTATGTAAGATAATTTAACGTAATTACGCAAATAAAATATATAAGTAAAGACAACGTTACCTTACTTGGGCTTATAACGTTGTCTTCACTTATAAACCAAATTCTTTTATTTATATTAATATGAGTATGTACATC
>QLNU02015360.1:139279440-139291240 GCA_006491805.2 Dysdera silvatica
GCCCACTTGGAACTAAAAGTTCAATCGTCCTGTTATAAACAGTCAGATAATGCTATAATAGTATGCAGCTATATATATATCACAATAATATATACAGGGTGTTCGGTAACTATCGCATAAACTCCCTGCCACGCGAATCTTCGGATAATTTTAAGACAAAATTGAAGAGGGATAATTTCTGATGGAGTGTTTCGTTTATGAATTATAGCCATTTCAAAATTTGTATTTAGAAGCCAATCCTGCTCCAAGATAGCCTGATTTTACGTTGTTTCATACAAGGATGAAAGTGTCGCGGCCATTTCCACAGCCCGACATTGCCAATTATCTAATTGTGGAAATGTTCCTGTAATGATCCTCTGTAGAACGCAGATCATTGCATGTTAAAGTAATACAAAAACAGATATAAAACAATAAGATAAGATGACAACGGATTTACAATTAAAACACATTTATTCTAGATCTAGCACATAGTTACTAGTATTTCCTAATTTAACCTTGACTCTCGCTGCTAAACCTTCTCCCCAGCTTACTTCCTTCCGAGAAATTACCCTACCTTAACACGGTATTACGTGTTGATTATATATTAGTATCTAGTTTTGCATGACAAATGACGGAAGACAATCAAAGGGACTTACGGCTTGCGGAAATGTGTGTCGTCCAGGCTAGTCCGAAACATACCACCAGACTGTCGGCGTAGATTATTGATATAGTATACTGTGATGATTGAGGAAGAAGGTTGACGTTCGTAGTCAGATGCAGATCTCTTACAACAAATAATAGTTATAATTAGAATAATAATTATAGCATTAAAACTTATGTCGACGGATTATGAGAAGACAGCGGATGCCACGGATCCAAATCTGCGATCGGATCATCCTCATCCGCGAAAAAAACTGCTAGCTTCTTTCTCACAAGACACTCAGAGGTCGACCGCTCTCGCTCACGGCAAAGTTCCAACTCCAACTCTCGCTCAACCAGAGTCAGCACCTCTCCCAGCTCTTGCAATGTACCGATTCTTTCTTTATCCTCTAGAACGTTCTGGAGAAATCTTTGTCTTCCCGACCATTTCCAGAACCATCAAATGGCCCTTTTATGGTGGTTGCTCGTTATGTATTCAGCTGCGAAATCCTCTCTCCTTTCTTATGGCCGGACGCAGATTTTCAGCATCCTTTGTGTCATGATCGTTCCGTTTCGAGGCAAAATCTTGGATGTGTATTCCCCACGGGTTACGTATGGCCGATACCGCCGTCAGCGTGTTGCCGAGGTCAAATCTCTTCGTGGGAAGTCAAAATGGTACTTCGTCTTTGTCTACATATTTCCATCGAAAAATCTAGAAATGATAATGTTATGGAACCGTAGTTCGCGGTGATCATAACACCGGTAACTATCGCATAAACTCCCTGCCACGCGAATCTCTAGATAATTTTAAGATAAAATTGAAGAGGGACGATTTTGTATGAAGGGTTTCGTTTACGAATTATAGCCATTTCAAAACTTGTATTTAAAAGCCAATCCTGATCCAAGATAACCTGTTTTACATTGTTTCGTATAAGGATGAAAGTGTCGTAGCCATTTTCACAGCCTGATATTGCCAATTATCTAAGTGTGGAAATGTCCCACACCTGAACTCCAAAAGTGTGTACTCAAGCCTTAAAGGCAAAAGAGAAAGTTTCGTCAAATAAAGGACGTCGTCGAATAATGCGAACTAGGTAGAAGGCATAGATATAAAGAACTCACAAAGAGTGATACAATTTGGAGGACATTAAAACCAGGTGTAACCGCCTTCTACCTAAAAAAGGCAGTTTAAGAGGCTAACAACCACCTTTTCAAATGTTGTTCTGCAGGCGAATAATGTGTGTGATCTTCTAAGTATCAGTTTTTCCCCTTACGTCCCCTTCAAGATATCCAAGAAAGAACTTTATAAAAAAATGTTTCCTATCACAATAGTGGATCCGAAACTGATTGTTCAAGCATAGCAAAAGTTAGCGAAAACTTTCTGGTCAGAAGAAAGGATACGAGAAGTGATAGTTTTTTAGTGTGTGTGTTATGTGGTTTTAGTTTGCCAAACCCGTCACTAATTAGACGTCGCTAAGCCCCAGTTAACGCAGTGGCAGGGGGAAAAGAAAAGGGCGTTTCAGCTCCATCCCCCACCTGTGATTCGAAGGTTAGTTTACCTTATTAAAATTTTTGACCAATTGGAAAATTGGTAGGCGCTTAGGAAGAGGGCGCTAAGATAGAAAACGAAAAAAGATAATCCCAGGAAGAGAAAGAGGAGATTATTAGGTAATTCTCCAGCAAGGAAAGAGGAGAGATTAAGTTTCATCTTGGTAGAGAAAAAGAAGGGATAAAATAGAGAGGAAAAAATGTAGAAAGGAATAGGAGATAGGTTCTGACGAATATAAGGAGAAAGAGCATGTTCCGAGAGTGAAGGATTCTGATGGACACAGATATGGCTCTCAACGTAACCATGATGGTCGTATTAGTAAGCAGATCTATTTCTCAAGTATTAAGTCTTTTTTATCCCGTGTTGTCAAATAAACACAATAAGAAAATATTACTTCTCGTATCCTTTCTTCAGATCAGCAAGTTACTGCTAACTTTTGCTATGCCCAGACAACCAGTTTTAGATCCACTATTGTGATAGGAAACATTTTGTTACAAATGAAAGTTCTTTCTTAGATATCCTGAATAACACTTTACGTAAGGGGAAAACTGATATTTAGAAGACCACACTCATTACTTGCCTTGCGGACAACATTTGAAAAGGTGGTTGTTGGCCTCTTAAGCTGCTTTTTTTAGGTAGAAGCGGATTACACCTGGTTTTAATTTTCTCCACATTGTATAACTCTTTGTGAGTTCTTTGTATCTATGCCTTGTACATAGTTCGCATTATTCGACTATGTCCTTTATTTGACGAAACTTTCTCTTTTGCCTTTAAGGCCTGAGTACACATTTTTGGAGTGCAGATGTGGGAACATTTCCACACTTAGATAATTAGCAATGTCGGACTGTGACAAACACTGTGGCCGCGACAAAAGACTCCTTTTGATTTTCCCGCCTTCAGAATAGAAATAATTTAATTGGCTATGAGAAAGAAGTTCTTGTTCACGTGCTTTTTAAATTTAGCCCTAAAATTTCAGTCGGCCGTGCTTGAGAATTAAGAGCCTTTTTAATGGAAGAGTTCAGCTAGATTTAAGTGCTTTTCTATTCGAAGATTTCAGCTTGAAAAAGAAGTTAGCGTGTGCAAAATGCTGTTACGTACCTAAATTTAAATAACACGTAACCAAAAAATTCTTTCTTATAGCGATTTATTATTTTTTTATTCTGGAGGCCGGTAAACAAAGGGGCTTAACTTTCGTCATTGGATGAAACAACGTAAAACCAGGCTATCTTAGAGCAGAATTGACTTTTAGATGCAAATTTTAAAATGGCTGTAATTCATAAACGAAGTCCTCAATCAAAAATCGTCCCTCTTCCATTTTGTCTTAAAATTATCCAAAGATTCGCATGATAGGGAGTTTATGCGATAGTTACCGAACACCCTGTATATGTTACATTTCTCACACTTGTAAATGACTATCTGTGTCGGAAATAATTTGAAGCGAATAGCATTGACTCATGAAATTCACATAAAGTATTTAGTTATTTTATTGAAAATTCACAGAATTGTTGGATATTTCTAAATGGAATTTTGCAATTCGGAAAAGATTCATGATTCTAAATCCATATAAATGATTAACTTACGATAACTTTCATAATTAATTTATATATCCTACTCCTGTTTACATTACTTAGGTTTTTCATTGACATTTGTTCAAATTTCGGAATCGCGTTCCTAAGACATCAAGATATTAATCACGGTTTTATTATGTACAGTGGAAATCGTTTATAACGATACTGACTGAAATTTACAACTGCATAGAGCGACGAATTATTATAAGAAATTTGGTTTACTATTTTTCCATATGTTAAGCATATTGTCTATAACAACTTCGTATACTATATATAATATCAATACATTCTATGGTGATGATTTTGCCTGTATGCAGGAAAAGGGATCAGCTATGGAGAGTTACCCTTCTATCGGAATCGAACAAGTGCCCCTTCCGAATAATTCTCAAATCGTATTGTTAAAGTTTAATGTTTTACTTTCGATCATTTCATTATATATGTTTAGAAATATATTTAGAATAAATAAATGTGATACTATATTACCGTACTATCATTTTAAAAAAATAATATTTGTGTAGTGATTATCGGTATGACTGAATCTGTGCGGTCTTTATAAGGTTATTATAAACAATTCCCGTTGTGGGGGGGGTACAAAATTCGTAAATATTTTATTGCAAAATGTTCGTTTGTTTGTTTGTTTTTGGTAGCACAGATACAGAAGAAATTGTCGTTTCCCTTTCACCCATAGCATCTTATATTTTTATTCCAGTCAAAAGAGTTATCTATGATTTTTTAATATCAAAGTTGGCCTTCTGTTTATCAGTGAAAAGTAAAAAAATTGATATTTTTAACAAATTGGTATGTCTTTCAATAAAGCTCCATCCCAAGATAGCTTTGGGATAACTTTACCGTCTTGCCGGCCATCACTTAAAATTATGGACGCAAAATGGATTTTATAGTTTAATCGAAAAATCTTCAAAGTACAGATATTACGGTTTTTATTTACGGCTTTAAACAAGAGTTAAAAAAACCCAGTTTACTAAAAGCTGTAGAAGAAACAACGTTTACTTTAGATAAAGAAAAGCTTAAAGGAAAAAGACATTGCCAAAATAGAGTAAGGAACAGTTATGTAGTCCAAAGGTACAATGGATTTCACGGCGAAAGTTTTTTTATCATTCTGAAAAATATCAAATATGCATAGAGTCATCAATATCGAATAGTTAGTGAAGATTAATTAAAAATATTTCCAGTCCTTTTTATAAGTTTTATATATATATATATATATAAACAGAAACCATACGGGTATTCTTGTCTATTCTGTAATTTAATATAGAACGTGAGAAATAAAGTTTGCATACAATTTGTTGCGAATTACGTTAATAATGTACACTGCTGTTTTGAACATTCTTACCGGGGGAGGGGGTTACCTAATATGTATATAATTAACCCTTTCAATGTAAATTCCAATTGGGAAGCTTTTCAGTGTCCATTCGTTATCAAAAGTTGCGTCTTTGATACTAATCTCAACATGCAATAATTTTTAATACTTTGGGATCATTAACTCAGGTAGCAAGAATGTTCTCAGCATTGGATATCCCTTCTGCTTTGAAATTTTCGAAACCTATTTCCTTCTCTAGTTTATAAAAGTAGCATGCTCTAACATGAAGATTTAACGCCTGTTTGATGTTTTCAGTGTCGATGTACTTCACGTGCAGAGAAACAAAAATTGTGGTGCAAAATTTTAAGAGATGAAAATATTTCAATGCTGAAAATATGAAAGGGTCATCACAAAAGCAAAATTATTGAAGGCTAAGGTTCTTCTGGAATCGCGTAATTTTAAAATCATTTAACTTAAAATTGTCCATAGAATTTTCATACAGAGTGAAGCACTACGTTTACAAAAAATATTTTTGTCTGTGATTTTTGTTTTCACAGGCTACGGAACATTCTGTCGGTTCTATTTTTCTTCGAGGAAAGGGAGAAACACAATTCTCCGAATGAGTGTTCAGTAAAACGTTAAGAAAAAAGTTTAAGTTGTCCGATTTCGCTTGTGTCCTTTTTTTATCTTTCGTTTATCCGTCGACGTTCTTGCTGTCCAAAGCGTTTTCGCATCAGAAACTCCAAAAGAGGATTGCTTCGCTTCTGACGTTGAAGCCTTCTTTGCCTCTGATCTTTTGGAACAAAATGAAATTTTTCGCAATTTTTTGAGCTGGCAAAATCGATCTTGGGGTTTTTGTAGCTACAGTTCTTTGAAATGAACAAAAGATGATTTAAATCAACAGGAACATATCTCAAAAATTGAATCAGCTAGATATCAAAAGCTAGCAAGTTTCAATCTCAGTTATACATATACTAGCGAGATTCCCTAGATTCCTTGTATACATATACTTTCCCCTGAAGAGCTATATATATGCAATGCATGTAAAAATGCATGCATGTAAAGCTGATCTTATGCAGGTAAATGCAGACATGTTAAGGCATGTAAATGCAGAGGCGGATTTGGGGGAGGGGGGTGGCGATCGCTCCCCTTGAATGAAAATTTAACATTGAAAAGATACAAGGTAAAGGTCCAATGAGGTATCATTTTCAAAAATCAAGTCATTAATCGCCCCCCTTGAATGACCTCTAAATCCGCCTCTGTGTAAATGTAAGGTATGTAACATGCATTATGAGAAACACATACAATTGCAAATATGTAATGCAATAAATATATGGTCCCTAGTACAAAATTAGATACGTAAATGATACTTAGTGCGTAATGAAATATTTAAACGATCCATAGTAAATAACTCAATATTTAAAGTGCCCCTAGTTCATTATATATGAACAGTCTCTAATATACTACGTAATATGTGATCAGACTCTAGTGCATAATTAAATATGTGAACGATCCCAATTCTTAATTCAATATACGAACAGCCACTAGTACATAATTCAATGTGTGAACTGCCCCTAGTACATTATTACCGCATCATGAACCAAGCTGTTCTTTAGCCATAAAATTCCGTCTAATCTAATACATAATTTTTAGTTAGGATTTATTAGTTTTGAATATTAAAAATACTGAGCTCATACTGTAAAAATATTTCATGGTATTTTTATAAATATCTTCTAAAATATTGATCATATTTCTCCAATATTTTTATTGCGTTTAAGTTTAACAGGCCAAATAAAATTTATGATGTTCTTCATTTTTAAAATAATATCTAATTTGAATTATAAATTATGAAAATCATATTTGATAAAAATATGAATAGAAACATTAACTTTCTGATGGCAATTGAAACCTTACGGTTTTTTACCTACTGTACAGAAATCTGAGCCCAGTCTGATCAGTAGGTTTCTAAATGTTTAATATTGCTAAAAACGATGATTTAAGGGGGCATCGCATAGTTACAAAAAGTAAAAAAAAAAGTTACTTTATGCTTTAAAACTGTTGTCGAGTGACATTTCTTGATCATCATTCAGTTGGCATATAGGTAAATCTACGTCAGTGAGAAAGAAAAAGAAGAAAAGTCAAAGATACTTTCAGTAAACTTTTTGATCTCAACAGGTTTGATCAGAAAATTGGATTCCCTACCTACAATTTAGTTGTTTTATCATGATGAAAACTCCAGTGCATATTTTATAGAATATCTCGAGTTTTATTAGTCAGAATGACGCCAAAATTTTGGATTAGCCCAATTAAATAGTCTGGAATCCGATTATGATATCAAATTTAGGTGTTTCCATTGGAATTTTCAAAGTTTCTGCAAGTTTAAATATGGAGACGGTCCCTTATGCAAATTTTGTGCACATGAATTGGTAGATTTCATTGATTACTATTTGCATTACTTATTTACATATACTTGATTACATTGATTGATATTTATGATACATTGATTGATATTTATGATACATTGATTGATATTTATGATACATTGATTGATATTTATGATACATTGATTGATATTTATGATACATTGATTGATATTTATGATACATTGATTGATATTTATGATACATTGATTGATATTTATGATACATTGATTGTTATGATACATTGATTGATATTTATGATACATTGATTGATAGATTTACTATCGCTATTGATTGGCACCTTTCGAGTTTTCTGTAGAACAATTATTGTGCATGAATGGAAAACGAATGTTCAGACCTTTATTTCACTGGCTGTATATGATCACTAATATATAATTCAAAACATAGAGGGTCCCTATGGAAAAACACCAATAGCTAATATTGTTGTGCTTACAGAAACGCTTTACTTTACCTTTTTAGTGTCGACAGACATAGATAGACACAGCAAAAACAATAGCAAGTTCAATGTATAATACATTTGAAACTCGCAAAAAATTGTTTTAATTTGAGGTATTTGTTTTTTAGTGTTTCAAATCTTTGATTTTTTAAGCCCATATAAACGATAAAACACTGGGAAGTTAAGAAAAACAAAACTTTCAAAACTTTATCTATATATCTTGTTTTTATGCCAGGTTGGGCTTATCTTTTAAGATAACACGCTAAAAAATGAGTTTTTAAGTTTGCGAGAATCTAACATTTTAATTTGGATAATGGACACATTGTAAACCATGAGTTTCTTGAAATTTATAAATTTCATTGTACAATTTTGGAGTAAGTTACTTAATATTTACTCGATTTTAAAAGGAAAACGATGCACTTGAGAGAAATTTGTCCTTTGTTCTGTAATTTCGAACAGCAAAGGAGTATGTAGAGATAAAGAAATTATGAAATTTTATAGCAAAATGACTTTTTTGCAGAATAGTGTAAATATGCAGGTCACATTTTGATAGGTTATAAAGCATCTTTTGGTTGCGTTGCAAACTACTCTCCTATGAGGCATGGTGTTAAATAACAGTCCGATGGTTTCCTGTGTAGGTTCCGCCTTGAGATCTGCAATTACTTGGTTAGTTTGGCATCATTCCGTGGAGGCTGCACCTGCTTTTCCAGTTCATCTCGAAATTTCGCATGCATTTTTTTTAGACCAAGTATGCAAATGATTAAATTTTCAAAGCCAATGAGTGTTAACTTCGATCATAGCGCGCATTTCTACTGCGCAACTGGCATCGTATAAAAGAGGTAAAAATTGCGAACGGTTTATTTTTTTTCGTTATCGGCGTTGCAGTTCCCTGGAGACGCAACCAGTAATGCCGTTACGACGTTGTCGAAGACCTTATAGCCAATTTTACGATTTCAAACGTGGTCGCATAGTCGGGATGTGTGAAACTGGCTGGTCCTACCGAGCAATAGGCTGCCACCTGCACCGTACGGACACTGCTGTTCAAGGGTGTTGGCAGCAATGGTTTCTGCGAGGAACTTATTTGCCGAATGAAGGTCATGGTGCACGAATTCGAGGCAAGGTCGGTTGGTTGTGGACAGGCAGGAGCTGACACAATGGCATCGTTTTCCGCCATTCAACGTGCTATAGTCACTTCCATACCGATCACTTCCATAACGTGGCACCTTCCACCATTTCACGACGCTTGGCTGAGGCGAAATTACTCTGGCAGCGGCCTTTAAGACGTCTGTCCCTAACCACGCATCACCGACAAAGTCGTCTGAAGTAGTTTTGTAGCCGATCATCATGGCTGCCAGCAGATTGGCATCGCATAGTGCTCAGCAATGATTCCCGCTTCAGCCTTGGAGCAGATGATCATCAGATCCATGTGTGTAGGCGCCAGGGCCAGCGGTCCCAACCACCCTTTGTTTTACAAAGGAACACAGCCATTACCCCTAGAGTGATGGTGTGGGGTGCTATCTCGTACGACAGCAGGAGTCATCCTACAACTTCAACAACTCAACGATATGTTGATGACATCCTGCGGCCGTTTGCGTAACCTTCCGTGACTCGGCAGCCTGAAGCCATTTTCCAGAAATATAATGCCAGGCCCCATATGGCTTGTATTTCTGTGAGCTGCCTTCGTGCTATTTATAATCTTCCTTGCAAGCAAGGTCACTAGACCTTATGCCAATCAAACATGTATGGGACAGCTATGCATATAGGCTGCCAGATTCGGGCACCGAAAATTGTTGCAGATCTCGAGCAAAAAGTGAGGAATACCTGGCTGAATATGTTGCAGGATGATATTAGGCACTTTTTCACCCCTTTCCTAGACCTATAGAAGCATGTATCCAGAGAGGGTTTCACCAACTATTGATTTGAACATTTAATGTGCAATTCCTAAACATTGATGGGTCCCACGGCCTTGAATTGTTTACCATATCCTTACCCGTGTATGTGCTGGATGTACATTTAATTTCAATAACAACAGTTTATATCTTCATAGTTTTTTTTTGCAAAAGAATGTAATTTGCAGAATGAAGGTCGGATGTCATATGAAATAGCTCTCAAGGCAGCCATTATTTGTATTGTTATGGTTTTTTGGTTTCATTTGGTTCGTTTTTAAAGTTCTATCAGCAATTACAAATATTTGTATTTTCTACATATAATATTTTATAAGCTGTAGACAATTGTAGACAGTTAAATTGTACACGATACTCTACACGTATGTATCGCATTCCTTATTTGGATTATTATTGCGCATTAATTTAATCATTATTATTTTTAATAATGCGTCATGTGTATTGGAAATAATTTAAATTCCCTAGCATTAGCTACTGGTATTAGCTGCAGCTATGGAGAACTTTTCCATCGTATTGGATATTCTCGAAATAACTTAATATTAAATAAAAAGATTTTACTAATTAAAGTATAGTATATCATCTCCTCATAAATTTTAATGAATGATTGACTTAGACGATCGCAATATTATCAAGTATGTTATTATATATTATGTGAATTTTTTAAATCTTTTAAGATGAAAGTTCAGTAGTCACAAATGTCAATGGGAACATAGAAAAGTAAAAATATAATTTGGAGTAAAATATTGACAAAGTTACATAATTTTAATATTCGCTTTAAACTATTTTTGCGTACCACCTGTTATTTGAAGTTAGAACGGTTATGCATTTTCTCATATCTTTCTTGGCATGAATGTTTTTGAATGGAAAATTATAATTCAACCTTTTTAACCAATTAGAACATCGGTCATTAAAATACCCTATGATAAAATTTTTGTCAGGGTACTCTGTGAAGATCTCTAACAAAAAACTTCGGGATAAAATTATTGTCTTGTCGGATATTACTGAGAACACAAGAGTAAATTCCATTTTACAATTTAATTAAAAAATCATAGAAATTAGTGCTTTAACTTATGGAGTTCAAACAAGTACAAGAAGTAAAACTTAAATCTAAAAGCTTCAGAAGAAACGACATTTTCTTATCCAAAAGAAATCTATAAAAGGAAGGCAACTTGCAAAACGCAGTGAGGAATCGTCTGAAATAGAGTTCTAAGTTACAAAGGATCTCAAGGAGGAAAAATTTTTATGTTTCTTAGAGGCAACACAAAGATTAATAGCGAAATCTAAGTACATTAAATAGATATTAGTGATTAACCAAGAACGTTTCCACTATTCTATTGGTTAGATGTATAAAAGCTATACGATATTTATTCAGATTAAGACAGAGCTTTAGCATTATAGCTTGTCTACAGTTTGTTACGAGTTACCATCACAATGCAAATGTTAATGAGGTGGTTGAATGCAAATGTCAGAATATCCTCATCTGCGTTTCAACATCCGGTTTAGTATCTGGTAGCAATAATGCGTCAACTATGTGATGGGGAATATCTTTATTTAAGACCTAATTAGGTTATGATAAAGAGGATAATTAACTCAGATAAATAGCTGCAATATATTAGGTATATTTACAAGTATGTACATTTACAAGGGAACCCCTTTCGCTGTTCACTGCACTTTGAGATCAGACCTATAGGAGATGATAGTATTAGACTTCCTGATCACAAGTATGTAATCATTTGTCTGCAAAAATGATATGACAATTTTTTATGAATATTTGAAGTCCAAAAATGACACTTTTTTCGCCAGGTTTGATATTTTTTAATCGCACTGTATGTGAGCAAAAACAGGTTTGAAGTCGGTAAGATTATGAAGGATCATCGTATTTAACGGATAAAAATAAAAAATTATGTCTCAGCTAATTTAAACAGTATAAAAAAATTAATATGAAAAATGAACTTTTAGCATAGATATT
>QLNU02015360.1:139297585-139327469 GCA_006491805.2 Dysdera silvatica
ACCACATTTATAAAATAAATATGTAGAAAAAAGCTTTTTAAATGATAAAAACACAAGACTGTGCAATACGAAATGCAACACCATTGTGAAATTGCGCATGATGCTTCATGACTCTAATAAAAATCTGAATATTAAAAACACTTTAAGTTGAAATATGCAGAAAAATGAAAAACATTGAAAAATACACAAAATAATTTTACTTATATACTGGACGATATAGGATAATCCAAAGCAGGTTCTTGCACGTTTTTGAAAACCAATGGATTAAATTATTAAAGCAAAGCAAATAGGACACAAAAATGAAAAGCTAAGCTAGCCAAACAAAGAAATGAGTAAAGACCAATAGAATGAAGTGTTTAAAACACCCTATATGCTCTTTTTCAAGGGGAATCGCCCACAGGATGTTTCAAAACATGGTACGTTTCTGAAGGAAGTATGCTTGAGAGCAAATACCTCCAGGTATCAGGATCAGGAGATATTTGCTGTCAAGCATACTTCGTTCAGAAACATGCCATATTTGGAAATATCTCATGGGCGATTCCCCTTGAAAAAGAGCCTGTAGGGTGTTTCAAATACTTCATTCCATTGGTCCTTGCTCAGTTCTTTGTTTGGCTGGTTTGGCTTTTCATTTTTGTATCCTATTTGCTTTGCTTTAATAATTTAATCCGTTGGTTTTCAAAAACGTGCAAGAACACGCTTTGGATTTTCATATATCGTCCAGCATGTAAGTAAAATTATTTTGTGTATTTTTCAATGTTTTTCATTGTTCTCCATGTTTCAACAGAAGTGTTACAAAAAGTTTTCCTCATATTTCTTGGCGGAAACAGGCTTTGGGACGGGCAGAGCGCCATGTTCCCAAGCCTCTTTTCCTGTCCCTTCTTATATATATGTAACACTTTCATTGTTCTCTATATTTCAACAAAGTGTTACGTATGTATATATATATGTACATAAAATAGTAGTATCAAAATATGATTATGGTAGGTAATATTAGGCTTAAAATACCAGAAGATCAAAAGAGTTTATGGCGCTGTAGGTTGCTACAGTAGTGGACAAAATTGTGGAAACCTTTTGAAAAAAGTTTATTTTAGAGGTTTGATGGCTAATAACACCACTTTTTTTTGTACCAATACTATAAAATTATATATCATTAGAAAGGTAATTTAATAAAGATTGTAATGCAATAACATTTGTTCAATTATCTGTATTCTATCAAAAGTTATAGCCAAATAACCAGAAAAAAGAAGCACAGCTTGCTTACATTTATATGAAGTAGCTTTCCTTCATTTGAATGTGGCCAATGAGCATGAGTGTTTACAGAGCCAATCAGGTGTCATCTTGTTTTGGCAATGAGCCAATCATGTTTTCTCTTGTTTTGGCAATGAGCCAATCATGTTTTCTCTTGTTTTGGCAATGAGCCAACAGGTTACAGGACATTTATCAGTGTGTTCTGTAATTGCTATCAAGTTGGTTGTTTTTTTTTTGTGCTCTTTGATTTAGTGTGCTTGTAAAACGTAATAAAATTAAAGAAATGGCGCAAAGAGTTGACTGGTCACCTAGGAAGCGATGTAAAATAGTAATATTAAGTGAACAAGGCTACAGTTATGAAGAAATTAGAAGAAATATTGGGGGAAACTTAACTAAAGGTGGCATTTCTAAATTTTTGAAGAAGTATAAGGAGACTCAGTCATTACAAAACCAGACTGGTAAAGGCAGAAAAAGGTGCACAACAGCAAGTGATGATAGAAGAATTAAAAGACAGTGCCTAGGTGACAGGAAAAAATCATCTCTGTGTATACAAGGTGAAATGGCGCAATGCAATGTGAAGTTAAGTGCAAGGACTGTTCGGCGCAGACTGCATGAATGTGGTCTAAATGCAAGAATTCCACGAAAAAAGCCATTTTTGTCTGTCAAACAGAGGTTGAAAAGATTAAACTGGGCTAAAACCCATGTTAACTGGACAACGGAACAATGGGACAGTGTAATTTGGAGTGATGAGACCAAAATCTCACTGTTTGGTAGTGATGGCGTAAAATACGTATGGAGAAGAATTGGAGAAGATTTCCATCCTGAGTGCATTACACCTACCGTGAAACACCCAGTTAGTGTTATGATTTGGGGTTGTATAACATCAAGAGGTGTGGGCAGAATTTGCGTGATCAATGGGAATATAAATGCCCAAAGATACATAAATGAAATACTTGAGCCCAAGCTGCAGCCTTCTGCATGTGATCTTTTCCAAGATAATGAAGCATTTATATTTCAACAGGATTCAGCTCCATGTCATGTTGCTCGTGTGTGCAAAAAATGGTTTCAAGATCATCATATTCAACTGCTGGAATGGCCTGGAAATAGCCCAGACCTTAACCCCATCGAAAATCTATGGAGCCGGCTAAAGAAGCTTGTTAGTCGGAAGCAACCCAGCAATAAAACACAATTAACAGAAGCAATAATTCAATCTTGGTTTCATATTATAACAGCTGCAGAACTAAAGAACTTGGTTCACTCCATGGGAAAGCGTTGTAAGGCCGTAATTAAGGCTAAAGGTTACCCAACTAAGTATTAACTGGTATGGTGAACATTTTTGTATATCTCATTTTTTCTATGTATATCACCTTTCTTCTTTATGAATGCTGTTCTATTAAAATACGATTCATAAATGTTATTGCATTACAATCTTGATTAAATTACCTTTCCAATGATATATAATTTTATAGTATTGGTACAAAAAAAAGTGGTGTTATTAGCCATCAAACCTCTAAAATAATCTTTTTTCAAAGGGTTTCCACAATTTTGTCCACTACTGTATAAACATTATAATAATAAAATATTTATTATATTATATACCCACAAAATCTAACGTCCACAATCTCTCCAAAAAATCCACACACAGTCCAAAGTTCGCAAATCAAACTACAAGTCCCAACCCAAACTCTGCAAATCTGATCCCAAAATCTGCAAATCCCAGTCCAAAAAATGAATCAGTATTAAATATACTCTATATGCCATACACTGCATTAACAAAAACATAACACACTGCAATGCAAGTTACAAGACACACAATGGAATTTAATAAAAATTAGATATAACAATTATTGCTAAGCTGATGAATATTAATGCAGAAACAATACAATAATAATTAAAATTGAATACTCTTAAAATCAATTGAAATTTCGAACTGTGACTCCGAAATTTCATTTCGCGTAATTCAAAGCCAGTCCTTCAATTACCTACGATGGTTCGCAACAGGACTCCACTTTTACAACCGTCCTGCTTTATATTCAATGGATATCTGAACCCATTGCTAGAATTCTCAATAGCATAGTAGTAAAATAGGCTTATAAGCCTCTCTTAACATTCTAACAGTAATTGGTTAATACCAAAGACAAAATATCAAGAGACAAGGCCATCAACACCGTTTACCGTACCCTCTGCTCAGACTGCCACCATACCTATATAGGCCAAACCTCAAGAACTATCGCACAAAGGAAACATGACCACCTCAAAGCCATACAGTTAAAGTAACATTAACTATTCACGTTTATCCCAGCCTGCCTTCGAAGAAAAACACACTCCTCGCTGAGATAATACGGAAGTTTTGCACCGAAATATTCCAAATCTCACAAGCAAACTTTTGTTTTAGAAAGCTGGGAATCCTTCTCACAAGCTTATATCTTAAATATATCTAAATCCATTCCACAAGAATAATACCAGCTAACCCAAAAAACGTATTTAACCAATTTTTTAATTTGACTTATTCTTCGTCATCCGGCACTTAAAACTTTCTCTCTTTCACCCACTTCTTTCAGTAATATTTTTACAATTACTAAAAAAATTTATTCGCCCAAAATAATTACAGTAATATGTTTTTAGAAATAAAATATATTACTTAAAAAATACCTTTTTTAAGTAATAACCCTCTTCGAACTCTACTATTGAAAGAATACCTAAAAAGTGAGAACATCACCCACTTAAACTTTCTAGCACGCTCTCTTGATTTTACCCTCATGAAACATAGATGGGAAGCGCTCGGGAGATATCCCACAAAACGACATACGTCTCCTATAACTGTGCAGGAGCTCATAAAGATGTTGGTGCATGGATAGGAATCCTTACTTCAAGACCAGTTTGATAGTCTTATTTCATGCATGCCCAGACATCGTATTGCATACGTCGTTGGGGTGGACCACCCTACAGTATATTTAAAAATTGCTTCTCCATAAAATATTGGAGTTCTGCATAAGATGTGCATTGCTACTTTTCTTTAGGGAGTTCTTTATATTTAGATCACCATGACGGACCCATTTGTTATTTTTTTTATTCCGGTTTAGTTAAATATGGTGCGTATGTAAACTATTTTGTAAGATCTATTATTACTCTTCTCAGGGTTAACATAATTGCCAACTAATGGTAAATACGCAAAGCCACTGGTGCGAGTTTTTCATGAGTTTTCGTGAGAGAATTGATTATATTTAATAATTTTTTTTTCACACCTACGTAGAAGCTCAAGCTAAAGCGTTTTTTATTTAGGAGAAAAGAGACGCCGTTTCCAACCTGGAGTCGAAGCAGGGTTTAACGGAGGAACCCTGGTTTGACTCCAGGATGGGGGCGGCGCCTCTTTTTCTCCTAAACAAAAAAGCCCTCTAGCTTTAGCTTCTACGTGGGTGTCGAAAAGAAAGTTATTAAGTGTAAATTTTGTTTGCGGTCCTAAGGGCAGAAAAGTCAAAACTGGCATCATCCTTAACTTTTAAGCACGTTATTTATGTACGCACACAGCTACACCATGATAATTATACTGGTTCCATATAGAGATGTGAATATATCATGAAAAATACAGACAGAGAAAGAGAGAGAGATAGATAGATTCAATTTATATAGTGCAAAAATCCGTATATACAGACTTTTTATTTACATTTCGGTAACAAATTTGATCACGTGTTTGGAATTTCTCACATAAATTTTATTTTATTTTAAAATTAATTCAATTCTCTCTTCAACGCTGGTATTTACATTTTTGAAAAATATAAATTTCACTTTTATCCTGCGGCAACTAAATTCGTGACTTTTACAATCGGTACGTATATTATGGCTGCGGCACTAACTGCTTTCCCAAAACATTGGATGCTTTACTTAAACAGAAAAATATGCAAATTAAATGCATTTAGCTAGAGTTTGACAGTCTTTGGATATCCGAAGTTGGATATGGGGAGGGGCCTAATCTAATTTAAGAGGACGCGTTTCTGCTGTGTGGTTTTTTGTATTGAGGCAAAATAGATGCAAAGTTCTGTTTTCTAAAGTATTTTCCCATCGCTATGAATAATGCATGGGAATATTTCTACAAAATCTTGCTAATTATTTCGAAGAGTTATGAAAGGATTTATAATGAACAGGTTATACACAGAATGCTATAATCATCGGAACCCGTATTCGTACAATATTTTTCGATTCAATTGTTTGCTTTAATACTTATTTTTATATTTTTACAACCTCACATTCAATTCGAAATTTACTCTTACGATATTCATCGCGTTTTTTTTTTAAATATTTAGTAATAATAAGCAGTGATTCCAATATCTATTTCGCATTCGTATTATTTTAAAACAAGTGAGGTTTCGTGGCCATGTGTGGCATACATTCACTAAAAATGCCTTGAAGATGCAGATAGCCCTACGGCTAATAACGGCTCCCAAAATACCTATAATAACGATTTGAAAATTCCCTCCATAACGAAAAATATATTAATAATAATAGTTTTTTATTTACTTCCGACGGTTATGGATTACATTTTGCATACATTCATACAAATTTTGCAAACAATTTTTGATCTTTATGTAATTTTTCCTTATATATATATACATATGTACGTATAATCATTCTTCATGATATACCATCTAAACTATTTCAAGAGTAAATATGACAAACTCACGATCGTTTAGAGATTTTATCTTTCCCAGATGTCTCTTATTTAATAATGAGCCCTAGCGTTCACATCATCATTTAATAATTTTTCTCTTAACCTTTTTTTTAATAAATAGATATTGTTTATATCCTTTAATTCGACTGGTAAGTTATTCCATATTTTAAGCCCTTTATAATGATTATTGTTTATTCCATCACTTTTGTTATTTTGGGTAAGTATTCTATAATACAATCTGTTTCAGTTGTGATTCCAAGTGAAGAACTGATTTTTGCTACTAGATAATCGGCCGCTACAGTTTTCTCTTAGATAATTATCTCCTATATAATTGGCATCTAGATTTTACTTCTAGAAAATAGATTTATAAAATTTTCTCCAACATAATTAGCTTCTAATTTTTTATAGATAATTAGCTCCTATTTTGAATCCTAAATAAACCAATTCTATATTTTGCGTCAAGAAAATGTATTTCTAAATTTTACTTCTGGGCAATTTATTCATTTCATTATGTTCGCGCATTTTACTGTAGATTGAATTTTGGTGTCAGATGCTTGAAGTTTGAACAACAGGGGCTGTACTACTTCGAGTCTTACATAACCGAGATGACATAGCATCTCCTTCAAAACATAATACATTTAAAATGAACATGTGTATTGGAGAAATGCATTTAAATTTTGCGATGCAAAAGTGTGCTTTTAACCACCATGCATGCAAATTCCTCAAAACGAACATGGAGTCTTTTCCCGCAGAGACAAAACGCGAGTAAGAGGAAGATTTCTGTTTAATTTAAATTTCTGTTACGATTGCAAAATAATTTTTCACAAT
The DNA here is from genome assembly GCA_006491805.2 of Dysdera silvatica. Classification (NCBI taxonomy): domain Eukaryota; kingdom Metazoa; phylum Arthropoda; class Arachnida; order Araneae; family Dysderidae; genus Dysdera; species Dysdera silvatica. Next base: position 139,304,328 of record QLNU02015360.1, read on the forward strand.
ATAATTGAAATATTTTTTCCGTAAAGGAAAATTGCATTGTGATAAAGCTGTCCCTTCTTCCTAGCGCATAATAATTTATTAACTTATTAAAAGCTATAAATAAATAAAACTTAAGCACTGAACTCTTATTTCGAAACTAATCTCCATCGAAAATAACTTCCATCTTACAAGTGCTATTCACTAATACTCACGTGTTTGTCATCTACCGATGTTGGCTTCGCCTACGTTTTACGCCGGTGTTTCTTCAAGTAAGGCGTTATTTTTCTGTTTTTTGCCACACTACCAAACACTTTCATAACTTGTTTTACCACCGCATCTTTGCCCACGTGTTGCTATGTCGAACGCCAATCTGAATCGGTTCCAGAAACTCAGGATCAAAAAAGTGTTGTTTCGTAACCATCTCAACTTCCTTCAACGTTGCAAACGTAACAATTTAATTCCCAATTTCATAAATCGTGCCATGCATTGTAAATTGTCGCCGTCAAAACGTGTCGACCGCACTTTCCACCGAAGCCGTTTCTCTATGCTTCGCGCCATTATTCAAGATACAAGGAGCATCCTTTCGAACATTGAAAGTGAACTTTATTCACTACATCTATTTCTTGCAAAGAGCTGTAAAAATTTCAACGTGTTAGATCGGCGTTCTTGGGATGGCGCCCAAAAAGTTTCTGACAATCACAAACGTATCCATGAAAAAAAATTTTCTAAACTGTTTGGTTCAAATTTACCTCCTGCCCGGAAACCTAACATCGCCGGCAACATCGTCAATATCACCGGTATCCCACTTTCTGATGTTCAACACCGGGCACTTTCCTATAACTTCAATTTTGCTCAGTCTTGTCGCCCTTCCATTCCTGCCTTACTTTCACCAATTGAATCGACGTTTAAATTTAGCAAAATTTATCCGTCACAAAAAGAAACTCTCCGCCATCTTATCAGCCATTCGATTCAATCTAACTTGCGCTCCAATCTCGTTCCTAATATGCCTAAACCTGAGAAGGTAGCCTTGAACGAATTATTACGTAATGACAATCTATGCATTACCAAAGCCGATAAAGGGGGCCAAATAGTTGTTTTAACCAAACAACAATATCTCGACGGGTCAGCTAAGGTCCTAGATTCAGGTCCTTACAAACACATTTCGAAAGATCCCTCTGAACGACTCCGAACCAAGTATAATAATCTCATCAAATCATCTGTACTTCTCAATCGTCGCCAGAAAAATTCTCTCACCATATCGCACGCGATTCCTGCCCGGTTTTATGCCCTTCCAAAAGTACATAAACCTGGCATTCCTTTCCGTCCGATCATTTCTTGTATTGGCTCCGTTCCATACAAACTTGCAAAATTTCTCGTCTCTATCTTTGCTCCTTTGTCATCTGCCAATTCTTTTACCGTCAAAAATTCCATTGATTTCATTTCTAAACTGCATCAATTCTCACCTGCGAACCGTACCATAGCTTCGCTGGATATCAAATCGATGTTCACCAATATTCCTGTAGATGGCGCCCTTGAATGTCTTGAATGATACGATGCCGCTTAACCGAATTTCATTTCGCGCAACCTGAGATTGATGAACTAATATCATTGACCTCTTTTTGTGTAAACTGTAACTTTTTCATCTTCAATGGTCAACATTTTCAACAAACCGAAGGGTTGGCACTGGGGAATCCCTTATCCTATTACTGTGTGATATTTACAATCATTACTTTGAAACCAACATGTTTTCTTAAATTACGTTTGAATTTTGGATCCGCTATGTCGGAGATATTTTCTTCATTTGGAATGGTTCACCAGACCAAATCAACTCGATTCTACCCACCATCAACTAAATTGATGGTTATTTCGAATTTTCTATTGAAGTTGAGTCAGAAAGGTCTCTTCACTTTCTGAACGTTTTAATAAAAAAGTTGGTCATCAATTCGAGACATCTGTATACCGGAAGTCTTTCGCTGTCCCTTTGTCCCCACATCGAAATTCTTGCCATCCTCTTCAACAAAAAATGGCGGCATTCTACACCTTTGTATTTCGCGCCTTAGATATTTGCTCTACTGAGTCAGCATTTACAGAAGAAATTAACATTTTAAAAACCATCGCCGTGGACAGAGGCTATAGTCCTAGCATCATCGACAACGCGCTTTCTAAACTCACCAAACTCACTCACCGCTCCACTCTCAACAGTAGTTCTACAGTTGAGTTTTCGGGCACAGTCATCCTTCCGTTCTTTCCTAAAATCAGTGCGACAGTGGCAAACATACTTCGCAGAGCCAACTTTCGAGTTATCTTCTCACCATATAACAAAATTCGGCCCTCTCACCTTAAAGACACCATCCCGATGCTACCACGCTAGGGTATATATCGTGTGTTTTGCCAATGCCATTTATCATATGTGGGACAGACCAAGCGGGCCCTACGACATCGTATAAAAGAACACCAAAGATATGTCACCAATGCTTAGTTTCAAAAATCATCCATTGTAGTTCATTGTTGGAATAATGACCATCAATTCAACTTTAAAGAAGCAATGGTCATTTGACAACCTTTTTCGGTCATTGAACTTGACTTCCTAGAAGCGTTTTACATCCATAGATTTGGTGCATCACTTGTGAACGACCATAAATCAACCCCAAGTTTTAGTGGGGCTTGGAAAAATCTGTTAAAACTCTTCCCCATTGCTTCTCCTTCAACTACACCTGCTACTTAACTTTGTGACCAAAATTTACCACTTTTGTAAGTTGGCCGCCTAAAACAACTCTGTACTCCTGAAAAAAGCACTAACCGCTACCGGCAACGTATTAACCACATCGAGTTGGCAACACTCCAATGTTGTTTATTGCACGCTAGTTCCAGACGAGGAGAGACCTTGTTCTCTCGAAACGTGCGTCGAACCATCTTTTAAACTTACAACTACGATAAAAAACGTTGTTATTTTTCCATTATTGTTAATCTCCTTTCTTTTAACAAATTAGAATGACAGACTTCAAAAGATTCAATCACGAGACTTTATTTACGCATTTATCGCAATTTTCTTGAGAATGAGGCTTAAAAATTTTCAGAGATGTTACAATGCTAGTAAATATTATATACCAATCTCAAACCTATATTTATTCGATTGTAGTCCTAAAGGAACACGAGGAGAAACAACGAAAAGAAATAAAAGATATTTATTATTTTCCCTGTAATGCGACCTTCCATTTTAAGATTTAAAATAAATTATTTATGTTCAATAATTCTGGGAGAGAATTTCACAAGAAGCTGTGACGTTCTGTTCTCCATTGCCAGCCTAATCATTGTACCAGTAAGTCAGCAACGTTAAAGAGACGTGGCCAGGTTGGGGCTAAGGGTTCTATTTAAAATAGTTTTTGTTTTCAAAATAAATTATTTTAGAATTTTAATTTTTTGTTTTGTATAAAATTGTACATGAAAATGGAAATTGTTCTTTGAGGTTAAAAATATATTCAAAATAGATTTCGACGGTAGATCTTGTGTACATCATGTACCTCACAGAAGTTTAAGTCTTCGTTTACAGTATAATAAGGACATGGGATATTATAAATTTTAGTTTACCTCTGTAAGTTTTTAATGCAAAATTTAAGTTAAGAAATTTATTCATTGATGTTAAATATATTAGCCTACTTAGATATTTATGTTATTAAATATATTAATAAAATACATTAAAATATTAACGAATTCTAAGCCCATATATCTTTCTAAGCAGCCTGTAACTTTCAGATCCCCCGTAACAAACGTCTAGGTACGGGCATGAAACATCATCTTCCTCGTATGAAACTTATATATATGCATACTATTCTAGTATGTACCTGAGGTTAAATAAAAAATATTATTATTGGTATATATCCACTTCGCCACTATGAAAACGTTACTAGTAATCCGTAAATTTCATTTGAACCTGTATAGAGTATTTAATTCGTATCTCGTAAAAATCTTGCATACAGTTTCACCTTGTTTGGCGCAGAAACTTCCCTGACCTTGCGCCATAAAATACCAATCAAACTTCGATTAAACTGTTTGGAATAGAAAGTGATATGATATTTTTAATATCGAAAAAAGTAGTAAATAAAGTTTTAGGAAAAATTATGTTTGCTGATCGAAATTGATTGATTACTAGTAAAACAGATCGATTACGTTGCCCCGATGAGAGTTTTTGTAAACACAAGCACATCTATTTGAATTTAATAGACACCTGATTTCTATTTCTATTTATATTATAAGCTATTTTTAATATAATATTTGTAATAATTAAATGGACATTAAAATCTTATGAAAAAGCAAGAACTGAGAAAATAAGGTGCATGTCCTGACAAATAGCATCAATACATATCATAAGTCTCAATACAATCACAAATATCTACAAGAACAAAAATACCAATATATTTCAGATTTCGTTTTTTCCAAAGAAAAATTATGATACTCATTGGATAATTCTTTCTCCAAACTCACATTTTTTCTCTCTTGCACTACTCTCCTGAAATATATCAGTTTTATAAGCTATAAGTGTTAATTCTAATGTACTTTTCAAAACTAACGCTCTTATCAGTAAATATAGCATTAACTTTAACAATAGAGATAAAAATCGATTTGTTCTGAGATACAACACACCCTAGAGATCCAGCTGGTTGGAGTTTTTAAAAACGAATTCAATTAATAATTTTATTCCACCTATGTACCATTCCGTTTTAACACACAAACTTTATCCACTCGTATATCACAGTTTTTGAAATGATGCCCAAAGTTCGCAAATATATATCTCATTAATATTTTCTACTCTTCGGTTCACGGAAATGTGGCTTGTTAAATCTGTTAATGAAATAGACAATGCTCTCCGTTCCAGATATTCAAGGAAACAACAAACCTCTATAGAATTTGAATATCATTTCTGGAAGGGAATCCCTTAACAAGTTTCGGCTTTATATTATCTTCCAATTTTAACCCAAATCCTAAAACATAAAATTTTAAAAGATTCCTTCTTCTATATTTCTCATGTCTCTTATGACATGTTCCTCACGAAATATATAAAATTTAGGTTGAATAAATTACTAAATCATTAATATTAATAGAAAATGACAAAATTTTATGATGTCACTTCTTAGTGAATTTCGATGCGACGTTTCTATAAAGGAAAGCCACACGTTGCAAGCAGATTCAAGCTCACGTTCGGTATAATTGACGCACATTCACCTTTCTCTACACATTAATCTATGCATAGTTAGAAAACAAAGTTATTTACTTCGCAGAGATTCTATAATTAATTCTAAAGGGAGCTGGTGCTTAAAGAATTTTCAGTAAGAATGTCCATTAGCTTAGAATTAATGCCTCACAGGATGGCACCACTTCTGGAATCCCTCCGAAATTCCTCTTGATTTCCACGCTGCGATAAATGAGTCGACTGTAGTACGGGAAGTGACGCATACTTGCGTGCAGCGCTACCGTTCACCAAAAAATATAAATTATATTCTATTTCGTTGTCCTATTTCACTCATAAATTACAGGCAGGCATTTCATGTTTTGATTTATGCTATTTTCAGAGTCCTACGTTTTAGGGATTGTTTTCGTTCACTCCTTCAACAAGGATGATGTATGTTACATTCAAAAGCAGGCCGAAGTGTAAATGATCTTTCGTTTGTAAAGTATGGAAAGAGACTAATACTGAAAGCATACATTTTTACGGAAGAGAAACTTGAAACGGAAAGACAAACATTTATCTTGAAACGATCCGGAACTAATCAATTTCGTTCGTTTATCAGCAACGCTATTTTCTCAGCAAATTACCCATAATATGTATTTCCTACTAAAGAGCAACGTTTAATTTATTTAGTTTTATAAACGTATTAGATTGTTTGTTTGGTTTTACGGCTCAAAGACTACAGTGGTCATGCTGCGCCGGGACCTACTGTTTTCCGAGGAATCCGAACCTCTTAAGGCCTGGGGAACCAAACCCCGGACTACAGTGAGCAGTGCGATCTTTATGAGATCTCTGAGTAAGCGTTCTTTTTGCACTGCTGGGAGTCGAACCCGGATTAGCCGCGCAATAGGAGAACGCGTTACCACACTGCGCCACCGCAGGGCTGCGTATCAGATTCATTATACAGAATAATCAATTCCTTAAAGAGTGTATGAACTAATATTCACTATAATAACTACGTTAAATATTATATTTAGATAATATGCTATATTGTTGTGTACAATTATATAGCTTATGGCCGTACAGTACTGAAAATACCGGTTTCTGTTGTATTACTGAATTGTAAGTGCTATTAAGTAGCATTAGAAACCAAGAGGTTGACCTACAGCAAACTGTTGATAAATCCGCGTGCTATGGCAAAAACCGCGGCGATGTCGCGGAAGTGAACGTATACCTCTAAAATGCAGAGAATGGGGGTTTATTTAATCCTATGTGTAATGTGCTGTAGAACGTCTGACGCTTTTCTACAGTCGCGTAGTCCCGAATTCGATTCGAGTAATGGAAAAAATTTACTGAGTTTCGAATTCCTTAGTAACCTGCAGGCATTTTGGGAGTGAGACTACTAACTTCATTGCAGGAAAAAAATGATAGTCCCTGTTACAAGAACCTCGCAAGGTAGGTTAAGGCCATGCGTAAGCCAAAAATATCAATCGAATTTTATTTGTTGGTATATATACTGTAATATGTAAGTTACATGACTGCGAATTGAATATTACCTCCTAACAACGTAACTTTTGAGACGGAGTAGTTAGCCAACCTAAGTAGCATATATAAGGCATCAGTGGTTTCGTAGGCAGTGAAACCCTAAAGGTGACGTATAACTTGAAGGAGTTACCGGACTTTAAAAAAGGTCATATTGTATGGGCACGAAGAGATGGTGCTTCGATTTCGAAAACGGCTGAATTCGAGATTTGTTTGAGAGCCATAGGAGCTTGTGTCCCTAGACTAGCCCTGGAATTGCATAAACCGGCGAAATAACAGCACAGGTAGCTAAACGTATTACTATTCAACAAGTGGCTATTTAATTCATCAGTGCCTACCCAAGAACAATATCTGGCATAACCATGCACCTTACGCTCACACGTATGGGCTATACCAGCAGATTACCAGTGAAACATTCTGTCCTGGTCAGGATTCACGCCTGTACGAGAATAGTCCAATGAAAAGAACATACGAGTTGGGCAATAGACGATTAGAAGAAGGTATGGTAGCCGTATAAGTTATGTTTTTTATTGTACTCCGGGAATTGTTATGTCCGTATTTGGCCCACAATTATGTGGCTATGGATGCAGTATGCATTAGGGTGGAGTGAAAATTAAAGTTCTGATTCTTGGATCGCCTATATGTTCAATAGTTGTCAAGTAGAAAGCTAAAAATATCCTCAAAAGAATTTTGATTATAAAAATTCATTTTCAGGTGTCGTATCGTGCTTAAATTTTAGGTTTTAAGTTACAAAAAAAAAGATAATTGGTAGATGATTTCTATCGTCACGGCTTATTTCATTTATGCAATTAGGCCTTGCGAACAAGGGTGCTTGTAATGGTCATTTACCATTATAGGTAAAATAATAATCCTGCTAGGTATTTGTAGATTTAATAGTAAAAAAAAATATGAATTGACTTAGAGGGCACTTCGCTTTCCCCGGGAAGTCTCCATGTAAAATTCGTCAGTATGACGTCATGTAACAGTATAAAGTTGCCGTTTGTAGTTGTATCAGTGTGTGCTTGCGTGTATCATGGGCTTTGTGAAACCCTGCACTGCCGGTGAAGTACTAACCGTTATATAGGTTCTGTTACAAAGTTATGTTTTTTAACTTAAAGCTACTTGTCGTGAAGAAGCTTCGGAATTGTTGGCCTGAAGAAAGTCTGCTCTTGCTTATCAAACCGTTTAAGAAGAGGTCGTAGAGAAATAAGCCCTTGCTTAAAAGCTAAACTCCAGTAGAAGGTACATTTTAGTCTGAGCTATTTCTAATAGAAACTAGTGAGTTGTTGGTGAACCTAGTGGTTTGTGCCGATTCTACGGGTACATCTGGCAGGACTGATTCTGTGACGCGGAGACGACCAGTTGCGAAACAAGGACCTGACGCTTGAAACGATAAGTACTTTCACTCTTATTTGAAACTAGATGACTGGAAGTCTAGTTGTAGTTTTAATATAGCGACAGTGCGAATGTTGTGGGTAGATACACGGCAAGAACATTTGAAATAGAATTTTGTATTAACTGCTTATTTAATTATAATCTAAGTTTTGTTTTAAAGTACTAACCAAAGTGTAATAGTTTAGAGGTTACAGAGATAGTGGGTCAATAAGAGTTTGTAAATCTCTCCTTTGAAAAATGTAAAGTGTGATTACAGATAATTCTGGTGAAGCGATTGTTATAACTAGGATGATGAGACCATTGATTGAAAGTAACCTCATGGTAATTCCAGGATTGGTTTTGGGCCAACCAGCCCAGGTTAGGAGTTTCGATTAACTCTATAGTTTAATATTAGTATATCTTCAGTAATTAACATTATTCTTTAGAATTAAAAGTTGTTGTACAATTCTATCAGCAATGGTGTTGGTCGGCTGGAGATAGTGCTTCCTTTGCTACCTGAAGTCGTTGATTGCTTTCTGTTTATAGATTTTGTTTATGAGGATATTATCTATGAATGAACAATATTATCGTTGTAGCACTAAAGTATATCTAGAATAAATAGGTTTAAATTGTCAATTGGTTTGATTGTTGTTGTGTCTGATCGTCCTACCCGAAATTGATAATTTGTATATGATGACTTACTTAATTGAATGCTAAGCTTTAGATAGAAGTTTTATCATATGCTCATGCATTTTATTTTTAAATTGAGTGGACTGGATCCACCTGCTACGTGGGCATGTGTTATTGGAGTAGTAATGAAGGGCTAAAACTCGGTCGCGTTGAAATTTTTTCTTCATTAGCAGTGTTTTAAATGTTTAGGTTATGAAACTTTTAAACCCCCAATAATATTTTAATTGATATGCCGATAGCGAGTGATGCCCCTCCTCCCAAAATAAAATTCAGATATTTAACTTTGTGTGCGGGGCTTGGAATTGCAGCAATACCCAAATAATCAATTTTATTTTTTCGTAAGAATTAAAGAAAAATGAAAATTGCAGGAGCCCCCTTTATTACACCTTTATGGGCATCCATGCTTCCAAATATACCCTATTTATTCTATTGAGCGTATCTTGTATGTATGGAAACAGCTATGACGACTATGATTTTTTCAGCGGCCAATAGATGGCAGTCTATTTCGCAGAATTTGGGCGTCATTCTTGCACGCGCAACGCTAGCGTAATGTTATTCTTCTAGCTATGGTTTCACTTTCAGTAATACTGCCAAGCGAGCTTTGATAGAAAAGATCAAAGTAGAGCCAGAGGCGTAACCAGGGGTGGTTTTGGGGGTTGTAACCCCCCATTGCAATGAAATTTTGTATATTTAACATAGGAATATGTGAGTTGTAGCTCTGTAACCCCTCCCATTAAGCCTATAACACCACCTTATGAACTTTCTGCCTACGCCACTAAGTAGAACTGACCATAGGTAGAGTGGATTCTGAGAAAGGTTCCACATCTAAAGAGGAAAAGTCTGAAACCTACTTTCTGGAGAAGCCATCTACTTCAAAAACTCACCAGATGCGGATTCGCTTACCTAATCTAGCTGTTGCGTGTAACGGCACAAGTGTATCGGACAGTGCAGCAGCTATTATTGCTTCTGCAGTACTTCACGATATTGGTATATGCTGGTAGACGTAGCTGCATGGTAAGGAGCATGTTTAATTGGACAGAATTTGGACCCCTGATGCATGTAGAATACACATGATTGATTCCCAACATCGAAACTGCTTTTCGTTTGTTTGCATCCAGCTATGTTGTATTTTTACCTGGATGACGGTGATGTCTTCCAAGACGATAATGCGTCTTGCCATCAGTCAGTTCGTGTTTAAGAATGATTACAGGCACATCAATCTAACTTTCGGCATATCGAGTGGCTTCCCAAATCTTCCGTTCTGCTTAAGAAACTACAAATATTAGGTAGATGATCATAATTCGGTGAACACTCTCAGAACATGTGTGATATAATTAAATTATTTATGTTTGATAACTTTTAAGGAGAATCTCGGAACAAGCCATGGCTTCTTATTCTCTTCCATTTCTAACCTAATCATTGTACCATTAAGTAACACCACTATCCTCATTTGTAACGCATATATGGTATATGCTTGCTACATGCGACTTTTATTATGTACTTCAGATTGAATAAAAATTATTATTACATTTACGGTAGTTACTAACATACCATATATATATACTAGTTTTGATTGGTATATTCTCTACATATACCATCAACAAGAATTTTATAAAAGCAAACTATAAATATTTAAGGAGAATAACAAGTTCTTGCGTCAGAAACTAAATCAGTATATACGGATACGTTTTGCTCTCAAATGCACATTATATTCAATAATTTTATAGATTTAGAAAACTTTGTAAAAGCTTTGTAAGTATTATAGCAGTACGTCACATGATATATTACTATGGAAAAGAAATCGGCGAGAGAAATTCAGACATGGTACAAACAAGAGGAAATAAGTCTGTAGCTTTATTTGATTTTCAATTTTGTTAAGGTTTAAAACAAAGACAAAAAGGAAGAAGATAAGTCTGTGTTTCATAGAACTGATATTGAAATCTTTCAGCTGTTCTGAGTTTTTTTTATGTCATTGGTACGTTTTGCTCATTTTTACTGTTTCACGGTAAACTTTTTTATACTTGCTTTCCCTTTTATTTTATTTCTTATCTCCTGTCTCCTTCTTTAAATTTATCTAATTTATTCGTGTTTTTATCTTTTCCTTGATTTTACTATTCATATTTTCATTTTTATTCTCCCATTTTACTTATTCGTTTCTGTTTTCTTCTTGTTTAGTGCTCTTGTTTCATTCCTTTTGAATCCTGACTAGAGAAAAAAAACTTTACTAGGCATATTAAGCTCCGCTCTGCTGTAGTATGCTTTTCTCATTTGATCATATGTCGCTAAATATGGAAAGTTAAAATTATTAGAAATAAGAAAAATTAAATTTATTTGAGATATAGAGAGTGATTCAAAACTAATGGAACAAACTGAAAGGGGTGGTAAAGGACGCCAAATAAGCCATATTTGGCGAAATCAGGTCCGCAAAGGATCCGATTTGGCTGTACAGTGAAAGTATTATTTACATCCACATCGTCGCTATGTATGAATTACATGAACAAAAAAATTTTTTTGACACATAATTTAAGTGATTGACCTAATAATGCAGCAGATTAAAAAAAATTCAGAAATTCCCTTCCCTGGCCCTGAGTAGTGTTGCCATTTAGTCATCAAAGGTATGGAAAACGATTCTTTTACCATACTGGAGGCAACTGGAAATTGTCAAGCATGCGTAATAGGTGAAGGCCATCAAAAGAAACAACTTTGGTCCAGTGAACCAATGTCCGAAAATGAGCCGTTCCGAATCTACAGAGATATTATTATTATTATTATTATTATTATTATTTGCATCCACATTAGTTAATCATGTAACAAAATTTGGAAAATTTGCCGTTTTAGCCTAAAACCATATTGGAAAAGGTTTCACTACTTACTATAGTCCAAAACAACTTCCCATGGCCAAACTTATACCCCTATTTCATAACTTTGGCCATGGGAAGTTCTCTTGGGCCGTAGTAAGTGGTGGAACCTTTTTCGATATGATTCTTAATTATGGTACAAAACACTAAATATTTTACCCAGCTTATCTGTTTCAAAATCTGGTCTGTGCAAGCACTTCATGATAAATTATGTTTTGCCATTTTTTGTATCTGTATTCATTAGGCTACATCCGTGGAAATTCTCCATTAATTGTAGCAATAAATAATTGAAAACTTACGTAGCAAAATATTTTCCTGGTTTATTGTACGTATGCTATATTGAGTGCTTTAAATATATTATAGACAATATGCTACTATGATAAGCCCATAAGCGAAATAAACGAAATTTTTATAAGTACGGGGTTTACAAAAATAAATGCTTTCTGTGAAGTTAAACCATTTTGCGTGTGGATTCTCATTTACATATATTATGCATAATCTGAATTTGATAATGATGTTAATCTTCAATAATAGTAGATTTTTTAATATCCGACTTCATTAAACTCCTTAAAATAACTTATTAAATTTCTTATTCATTGCAAATGATAAGCTCACGTGTACAAGTAATGAATTTTATAAGATTTTTTACATAGCTTTAATGATCGTTACCTTGATAGCATGTCATTTTTACCATAGTTAAATCGTCCATAATAGAAGGAAACAAGCCAGCTTTTCTTATCATTGAAATTGATTTATTGAATAAAAAGAAAATGACGCCCGATGCGTAAAAATATTTGAAATCGGTAAATAACTGCTTGAGATTTATAAAATGTGCGTTCTGATAATTACGACAAAAGAAAAGGGAAAAAATTAATAGAAAAATGCTTGTAAAGGTGAAGGAAAAAGAAAAAAAAAAAACATTTTGGAAATGGTTTAACAACCGGAAATAAAAAATAGACAAGCAGAAACAACACAGTAATCTGAAAATGATAAATAGTTTTAAAATATATGTTAAATAAATTTGAAAATGGAATTTTACTGAATAGTTACTGATCGTTATGGTTTTTTCCATACCGAATTTCCGGCCATCAGTAATTGCAACAAATAAGATCAGCTCTGCCAATCAAGATTTCCTTTTATTTATGCAAGTTTTCGAATAACACAATGATTAAATAAGTGGTTGATACAAAAAAAGGTCCCGGGCTTTATGTTTATAATTTGTGGAAATATGTATATACAGGGTGTTAAAAAAACACCGCCCTAACTGCATATTTTCGTAATCTTTACGCCATATAGAGCAAATTTTCAAATCATTACCATGGTCGGATATCAATATTTAATAAGATATTCTAGATAATATATTGACCAATCTTCATACGTGAGTTGCTCTACAAAACCAATTGAAGCTTTAAGATTGATTTACTGGAAAGAAAGTTGTAGAGTTTGTTTCGTTGGTTCCTCAAAGCTTTTCGGGAATTCCTACTTGGCGCTTTTGCAAAAACGAAAAGGCTATGTTCGCACATTTTCGTAACCGAAACAGTAAAATATGAAATAAAATATTAAAAACAATTTAGAAGTTTTATTAAACGTTTTTCTCTTCTTGCGGCGGTTTGTGAAATTTATTAGGGCCAGATTTAGTGTGCTACGACCTATACATTTTACCTACTGGACGGATAGTAGTGTTAAAGACATTTTGTGCATGATAATTTATTGATAGATAAAGAAAATCAACTCAAAAATATACTTATTTTGGTTAACGCAGTATATTTTACCCCTTGTGTATAACTGTGAGCTTGAGTTAAGCTTAGCTTTATCTTGTTGAAGTTTTAACTATGTGTACAATATACATAGTATATTCTATTTATTTCTTGTTTACTTTAAAATTGCCTTATAAGTACAAGTAGTAGCTTTATAAATGAACCATTGGGCTTGCCGAGTTATTTTTCTTATTTTTCTTTTGAGTGGGAGAATAATTTTAGAATTGATTATTTTATTCAAGAGTGAAAATGTTTAAACTTGTAGCCTGGGAATTAATTGCTCAAACATTCGTAGATATCATAAATGGATTTTTTTAAATACAATTTTATGCTCAATGCAAAATGATATTCAGTAGACTTAATACCAGTGCCCATAAGCTTTGCCGATCTTTGTGAAGACGTTTTTAATAGCTTTTTCCCCCAACTCCTTTTTTTTTTTACACAAATTTTTGAAAAGGAATGAAAGATTATAATCTTTAGAAGGAATGAAACGTGTTTATATTTATTCATTACCTCATAGATGGAAATCTGCGAGTTCACGGTTCGAACGCGATCAGCAAACCCAGTTTGAACATTGCAGATCAAGAATAGATTTAAGAAACGTCGCTTCCATGAAAACAAAAATTTACTAAGTATAAGCTACCTATTCACAAAGATTAAAAATACTGTGTCTTATTAAGACACATCATTTTTACTCATTCTTAAAATAATTTTCCTTTTTTTTCAAGAAAAAACAAAACAAAATTTCTTCAGATATTCCTCCTCCTTATGTTACTTTTAAATCTTAAATAAAACAATTTATATCCCTCAAGTATACCACAATATTTTTATCCATTGAACTAAACTAACGTCCTGCTCGTCGTCCTGTCACACTGATAATTTTTTTTTTAAAAATATCTCGTTTCTTATTTAATTTCATTTCACGTTTTCATTTGGTAACTTATAACATTTATTAAAATGTTTGAATCAAGTTCTCAAAGAACGACGATAAAGTAAAAAAATTAATTAAGAATTATTAGGCTTCTTTTGTACAACAAGCGAAATCGATAGCAATTTAATGTTCATACTCAACTTTCAAATAATAATTACCCTTTTGAAAAAGGTGAATAAATTTTCCTGAAAAATATTTCAACTCTTTTTTTTTTTAGTTTGATGGTTTCATTGTATCATACACACCAAAAATAAGGTTGCTTTTTTCTAAACCAGATTCTTGAATTTCCAGGTTGACGTCAACTTTAGACAACTAATTAAAGGAAAGTTCGTCCGTTCGTTTCAAGTTTGGCACGTCGCTTATTTTTTTATTGGGCAGCATATACTCATGTTTGTAAAAATTGCAACACCATGAAGGACTCGTCCGAATTGAATGAAATTTAATGTACAAACGACCTGTGTTGATACAAATACACTGTTAAAAATAATAGTTCAGGGTTGAACCAAAATATGGTGATTTGCCAGCTTCATCCATTATTAAGAACTACGTTTCACCACATTTTTGCTCCAGCTATGTTACCAATAATGTGTGCCTGAGGAAGAGCATTCCAGATTGCTTGTATGCAACCCCAAAGTTCATCTGTAGTAGCTATGGGACGAGGATCACGAGCGAGACGCCGACCAACGAAATCCCACACATGTTCAATCGGCGACATATCCGGCGAATAGGCAGGCCAAGGAAGAAGCTGTATCTGTTGTGATGAAAAGAAGTCTTGAACATTCCTGGCAATATGTGGGCGGGCATTGTCCTGTTGAAATACAGCTCCGGGAATGCCTTGAAGGAAGGGAACAACTTCGGGCTCCAGAACTTCATTGATGTACCGGTTGCTGTTAAGATTACCCACAATTCGTAGCAGCTGAGATCGTCCATGATACGCAATCGCACCCCAGACCATAACGCTGGGGGTTCGTCCACTATGACGTTGGATAATGCACTCCGGAAGGTGGCGTTCACCGGTATAGCGTCTAACACGGATGCGGCCATCACTGTACCCCAAATTAAAGCGGGATTCATCAGAAAACACCACTTGTTGCCAATCAGCACGCCAGTCTCTATGTCCATGAGCCCATTGTAGCCGCAGGCGCCGATGGTTTTGCGTCAGGAGGATCCTGTATAAAGGAACTCTTGCACGCAGTCCACGGTGCAGTAGACGCCGACGAATTGATGAAGCACACAATGATACACCTGTAGCAGTGCACCAACGTTCTGCCAACTGTCCAGATGAAGCAAAACGGTCCGTCACCGCCATGCGGACCAGGTGTCTATCATCCCGTGCTGACGTCACCTTTCGGCGTCCACTCCCGGATTTCCGAGTTGTCTGGTTCTCTTGAACCCACTGCTTCCACACTCGCATCACTGTGCTGCTGTTACGCCCCATACGAGCTGCTATTGCACGATAAGAAAACCCTCCTTCACGAAGGCCGATCATTCGTCCCCGTTCAAACTCCGTAACTTGCTGAAATGTCGCCCTCTTTCGTCGTAGAGGCATAGTGACGTCTCATGTAACGTTTACCACTAGCAGATAGCCATACACGCCCCGCTACAGCCCTCTATTTATACGGATCCATCAGCAGTTCAGAGGGCGCTGCTCAGCCCACGCATGCGCGATGACTCTGAAATTCTAATCATTTGAATAGCATACCCTAATTTGCATTTCCTGGAAGTTTCAGCTCAGTCAAGTGATTCCTTCATGGTGTTGCAATTTTTACAAACATGAGTTTATTACCTGAAATACCTTATTAAATATGAATTTCCGTCTATTGTAACCGTTTGCAAATTTGCTTGGTATGGCGTAAGGATTACGAAAATATACAGTTAGTCCGGTCTTTAACACACTGTATACAGTGGGAATTGCCTAAAACGACCACCTTTAGGACTGGATTTCAATGTGCCACCATAGATATGTGATCATTATACACAACAGACTTACGGATGACTAAATCTCTACCAGTTCTCTCTTAAAAATGTGCTCACTTTATTCAGGTTTCAGTTTACCAAGATGGTCACTTTACCAGGTCCATTGTATATGGAAACGTGTGCAGATGCCTATGTGTATATTGTTCGAACTGGGGTTGTCAGTACAACTCACCATTGCAAGATTTGGGGAAACATAAAGAAGAAATAAAGGATCGTCTCGAGCCAGATTCGAACCGGCAGCTACGCTGCGGAGGTCAGACTCTCAGTACCGGCTAGGACAGGGGTGTCCAAACTTTTGGCTTCGTTGGGCCGCATTGAAAGAAAATGAATTCTTTTGGACCACATACATAAAACACACTAATACCAAAGATAGCTAATAGGCAAAATAGCATAGCATACCCTATATAATTAACATATTTAAATTATTTAAACTTCATTAATTCAGGGATTTTTTTATTATAAAAGGCAATCTAGCAACATGGATTTAGTGAGCTGTTTGCCATTACTTTTGAGGCATTATGCTTTGGTATTTGGTTCCATGGAAATAGTTGTAATTCTAAGTGAGTTCTTAAGATGCTCATAAGATATTTTAGTTCTAGTTTTATTCTTTGTGTGCTTTATCCTAGAAAATAGCTGCTCACAAATATATGTGCTTCCAAATAGCAATGATATGAATAAGGCATGATTTTAAAGCGAGGGATATTTTTCTCTGTGAAAATATAGGTCTAATAGATATCTAGTAAAAAGAAGTGATCAAATTTTTCTTCAATTTGAATGTCAGATTTTAGCTCTATGCATTCCATTTGAAAATTGGTGGTTAATATGTTTATATTGATTGAAAATGGAATCCCAAATATACCAAACGATCGGTGATTTTTACGAAATTTACACACACAATAATGCTTTTCTGCAATTCCTGTATCAAATCGAAAAGCAAGTCTAAATAATTTTCGTTGTTCATAGGAATGTGTTTAGCCAACGTGTCAAAATGCATAAAATTGTTTGCCTTAATTTGAGATTGCTATAGTTTCAGTTTTATTTCAAACGCTGTTAGTGTTTGAAATATTGTATTGATCACTTGATTTTTACCTCCAACCCGTGTTTAACTGATTTAGTCGAGCGGTTAAGTCTACTAAAACTGCCAAATCTGTGATCAGTTTTCATCATCGAGTTCTAGCACAAACTTTATTTTTGATTCCATAAAGGACTTGATTTCATTTTGCAAATCATTTTACAATTTTGGGATTCTCTTGAATCGTTCCATTGTCGTCTACAAAGTTTACCCTCGAGAATCGTGCAATCAAGTTACAAAACATCCCAAAAATTTCATAATGTGTTATGTAAGTTTAGGATTTTGTGTTGGGTCGCATTCATGGCTATCTTGGGCAGCATACGGCCCGTGGGCCGCGTGTTGGACAAGCCTGAGCTAGACTAACAGGACACACATACTCTCTCTCTCTTTCTTCCTCTTGAAACTCATTTTTCTGAGTTATTAATTTTCTGTAATTTATTCTTTGTATTCCTTCCTTACTTGTACGTGTATTTTAACGATTGTGTCATTTAAAAGTTGCATTTTCCATTTTATTTTTGTATATTTATTTATGTTGGTTAATATTTGTATTTCAAGCTGGGTTTTGTCTTCTTTATAATACTTACAATTGTCTATGTGTATTGGATACGTACTATGAAATGGTCGAAGTCTCATTATCTACTCCTCTATATGTGTTGTGATCCATGACATCTGAGATGTGTCTTCGCTATATCAAGCAGTTGTGAATTTAATACTTTATTATACCATCTGATAATATAAATACTTCTTTGTATATATTCCTATGGTCGGGAGATATGCTCCTTTCATGTATGTATGGAGAAATCAATGAGCCTCATCCTGTTATCATTACTAATGTCGATTACACTTTGACTTCTAAGTACTGATCTGACTTATTTTTCCTTCCCCAGCTTTGAATTCTTACCACTGCAATCAAATAATACTCATAAGTAATAAGAAATACCCTTATAATCAAGATAGATACTCAGTTCATAATTAAGAAAACATGTTCTTATAATCAAGAAAAATACTCTTATAATCGAAAAAAATACTCTTATAATCGAGAAAAATACTCTTATAATCGAGAAAAATACTCTTATAATCGAGAAAAATACTCTTATAATCCAGAATTAACACTCCTTTATAATCAAGTATAAGTAATCTTATTTATTCTAAATATATTTCTAGACGTCTAAAAAATTCTATATTTTTTCTAAACACAAAAAATTTTACGTTTTATTCTAAATATATTTAAACTCGTTTTACTCGTAACTTATTTATGAAATGGATAGTTTTTTTAACTGGAAGTGATACCAATTTAAAAATTTTCACGATAGCGCAAAAGAGGCTTCTTCGAATGATGACGTTTTTTGCATTAACTGGCAAAGAGCGCTCTATTTTTCGTAATTATATTTAATTTTTTGAAGAATCAATAACATTAAAAGCTGTTCCGGTTATACGCCAGGAATAAATAATAATTTTGTTTCTGCGATAAAAATTATCGTGCCAATTCATAAATATTCCACGAGATTTAAGAAATCTCTTCCTTGGGGTTCCTCCTACTTCGTCCAAATATTAATTTGTTTAATATTTCTTTTTATCGGGCCATACTGTGGAAATCATTAAGTACTGAACTCTTTTAGGTTTGTCTTAGTCGATATTCAAATAAAAATTATTTGTTCTGTTATGGTTACAAATTTGCTAAATGCGATTTTTTTATAAACGTAGAAAAAAAGAGAATACATACCTCATCCCTGTTTTTTCGCTCCAAAAGAGGAGGCGATCTAAACTATTTTTATTAAGTCGCATCCGCATTAAAACTAAAAGTGCATGTTTGTGCGTTTGGGTTTTTCTTTACATTAAGCGTTTCTTTAATTTCCTAAACCTTAATCATGAGAAAGGTATGTCGTCATATGTGTCATTTTTTTACCAATTTCTCTGCCGAAGTTTACTTTCTTAGGTGATAATGGTCTGTATTCCTCGGAGAACGGCAGGCTCTGTCATAGCATTATCTCAACTGTCCTATTGGACTGTAAAATTAGAAAAAATCACAACCTTCTGTCCAAATTGAAAACTACAACTGAATCGGAATTTGTAAAATTGTGCCATTTATTTAATACATAACATATCCCCATTTTACATTCCGATTCAATTGTGGAATGCGTTTCCGTCGAATTTTGCATTGCCTTGCTGCCAATCTGCTTAACAGAAATAAATTATTAACAAAAGATATTATTGGTGACAACGATAATAATTATAATAAATAATATAGCTCTCTCACCATTACTTCAAAATTGATGCTTGGAGAAAATAAATTTAATATGAAAGGCCAGTGATATTAATATTTAATTGGGACCCAATTTGGGTTCTCGTTACAGAAAATTTGCTTGACAAACATGATAACTGTATTGTAGTTGACATTTATACTCTTCGTAGGGAATAATACATGCACGAATTTTCCAAAATTGAAGCTAATTTTTCTGTTTTTGGAAAGGGTTCGAGAAAATGGTTATATAGTTTTTGATCGTATAAAAGTTTAGCGCTATAAAATTCATTGTGTTTCTTTGATTGGGTTTTAACTACAAATTTAATAATCTCACACTTTTCACACATATCATACATAAATGAGTAATAATATTGGAAAACATATGCATTGGCTTAGCAAACCTTGAGGTCTATGTTGGATAGGCTATAGATTCCGCCCCAGTGCTCGGTGTAAATCTTTCGTCTGTAATTTCCATTTTTCTAGATTGGGTTAAATTTTATGGTTATATATTTTTTGGGCTAAATATATATATGTATATAATATGATTACCTTATCCCTTCTAGTCATGCCATGGTATATAACAAGAAATATTTGACAAAGAATAAAGTTTAAAAACTGATGAGAAATATTTAAAAGAAATCTCAAATTTTTCCAATTTTGCAAGCAGAATTGAACAACTACTACCATAGATCTATAGGTAATGGACTAAATGAAAGTAACTTCATGTAAAAAGTATCGGAAAGAATTTTATTTAATAGAGAATATGCAAGTAACAGTAAACTTCGAAGAATTAAACTGGTTTAAATTGTTATTAGTCACGATAACATTTATATAAAAATCTTTTAATTATTAAAAAAGTTTATTATTTATAAATAAATATTTATAGTTGCTTTTGTATTAGTAAAAACACAACAGGCAGTCTACAAATTAAAGTCTGTTCTCAGATTTTGGATAAAGTAAAGTTAAATAACAAATTATAATATTGTGCGCTTTTTAAATACTAAACCTTTATCCTTTCGAAAACCTTTTTATCTTTTTGCATCTATATGTAAAATGAAAATATATATTATACATATTTACTTAAAATTCAATCCCCCAACTAATATTTTAACATGATACTCTCCACCCTCTGACTGCTCAATATTTTTTCTTTTTATAACAATCTCTTCAAAAACTGCATATTTCTTTTTATTCAATATTTCAAATCTACATGTAATTGAGAGTTAAAATATGTAGCACATTTTTGTAACCAAAGATGATGAGAGATGAAAGATGGAAAAATTTCATACCCGCGAAAATCGCTTGAAAAGAAAATCTTGTTACTTTCATGTTGCCCGTGGAAATCACGGGATAAGCAGTTAGAGGGTAAAAGACACATTACTGTTCTCTACATCTTATCGGTAATAGTAATAATACTTCTCAAAATATGCAGCACACTGGTTTCCAAGCGCAATAAAATGCATAGAAGCACGAAAGAACATTTCTGATTAATGCTTTAATAACATTTTAGTCATAAAATGTTTGACTTGAAAGACATAAATATTTAGCGATCTAAATTTAAATGCCGGGAATATTATCCACTAACATATCAACCAATTGCGAGCTGGCGAAATTGCTAACCAACGCTGTAAGAACTGCATATAACAGAAGTTACTTCCCAGCTCCATACCATTTATAATAAATTTGTAAATGAAAGAGCACATGGCAAACTTCCTAATGATACTTTTAAAATAAATTTTGATGGTGTATCACACACACGTACAGATTTCAAACGTGTACAAAGGCAACGTATAATTTATTTTTATGGAAAAAAACGTATGTCAAATTATTATTAGTACAGCCATTGTACAAAGTGAGGCTTTGGAAAAAATATGTATTTACTCAACCCTCACAAATATGGGCAATGCCGGTCAGCGGTTCTCAATTTCTTTATAATCGCGATCCATCTGACTTTATTGGACGTGAGCAGCGTATTTTCCCCGGTTAATTAAAAATTTTGTTACTTCATATGAACAGTATTTGTGCATATAGTATAATTATTTTGAACAGGAACGGGGAGATAGTTTACAGGATCTTGGGCAGTTTAGCAAATCGGGCGGGCTCCCCAACCAACTATGTTTAATGGCAAATACAGTTTGTTATTGAAGTTTCCAGTCGGGACCCTTACGATCACAAGGGTCCCTGGGTATTTGCCCCTTTTTCCCGCATTGTCCCCATCACTGATTTTGAAGCACTCTAGTGGCGTAACAATATCACGTTTGGCTACTACGCGAGTATCCCGGATTTAATTCCAAAAGGCGTGAAGTGCTGGTTGTTTGGTTATTACTTTTTGACAATCACTCTTAAGCCCAAACTAGAGCTTTATGCATAGGAGAAAAAGAAACGTTGCCCTGACCCGGCGTCGAACCTGGGACCCTGGGTATGACCCATTGGGCCTCTACCTGCTCGGCTTTTTTCTCACAGATCCGGGGGTTATCTTCCTTAAGAGAGAGAGAGGTTTTCGGCTTCCTTGGAAATCTTAGGTCTTGGTGAAGTATAAACTGACCTGTCCTTCCGGCAAAAAGGCACAATGAAAGGATTTCAAATTTTTCGTGTCTCCAAAACTATTTGCGAATTACCGTTTGGGAATAAGTGCTGTACAAGTAGATTAAAGGATGGATGGTGGTAACGTATTAATATCTAATTAGTTCCCTCACGATGCCAAACCAACTACTCGGATTTAAATATGCAAAACAGTAGACAAAATGATAATAAAATATTCTCAACAGGCGTTAATTGCAAAATTCCGGTTTTGCAAATACTGTAATACACAACTCAGAATAATCTTAGATTTTTTTTTCAAAAAAAAAAGGTTTTTTCGTCTTAAGAGTGGAGTTTTTTAAAATTTAATTACTGAAAAGATTTTTATTCCTCTTGAGAATCTTAAGATTTACTTCAAAGTCAAAAAATCGAGAGTTTACCCGCACATAAATAATGACACGCAAAATTTGAAAAAAAAAATCCCTTTTTTTTGGTAATTATCTTATCTAACAGTAAGTAACATATTCGGCTAATACTTGTACTCAAAAATTTTTTTTTCACTTTGAAAAATTGGTGGAAAGTGACATTCTGGTATTAAGGTGTTAGAAAAACATCCCAAAACTTCAATTTAAAAGAAAGATTAAATGCGGTTTATGACCATTAAAAATGCTACTAAAATAAGGAATGTTAAATTTTAAAGAGCCTTAATTTTAATAATCTTGGACTAAATGGTACGCTTTTTATGTTTCTAATTCCGTAATGAATATAATAATAATAAGTAATAAAAGCAGTATCAAACCTTAAAATATTCAGAAGTAAAATTTTTCTATTGGTGTTTTAATGATGATATGATGAATTAAAATACCGTTTTTTATTTTCTGTAAAAAATTGGCTACGTTTATATATAAAATATGTGCAGTTTAAAATTTTATAAACTTCCAAGTTTACCATTAGGAAACAAGAATATATAGAATGACTTCGTTAAGAGACAATCAGTTCGAGTTTCGCTTAAAGTACGTGTATATAAGAGTGCATG
>QLNU02015360.1:139327569-139340606 GCA_006491805.2 Dysdera silvatica
CAAGCCATCTTAACCTATGTTCTTGTATTTTTCTTCCTATGGGTCCAACCTTGACCGTACCTCTAATTAGGTTATTCCTTATTTTATCCCTCCTTGTAACACCATTCATCCACCTCAACATTCTCATCTCAGCCACTTCCATCTTCCTTTCATGCGCTCTTGTAATTGGCCAAGTCTCTGCCCCGATACCAGAAAAAATAGTAAGAGCACTTAACAGACTAACTGCCCACTATCGTTCGGCCGTTAGTTCAGTAGGCCTTAAAGGTTCAAATACCTCGAGAAAATGCAAGTCCATTGAACATTGGTGATGCCTAGTGGGTAGAGCATTCATCTTTCAGGTCGTTCTCAATGGAATTGTAGAATGCGTGCCTTTTCTTTTTACCCACGATAGTTCGGGCTTTGGTCCCCTTAGCATAAGGCATTTGGATTCCATAAAAAACTGTGGATTCAGCTATAACGTGACCTCTGTTTGTCCTTGCGTCGTAAAAACATAAACAACTTAACTTTGAATGTTGTGCAGAATCGACTGTGGAAGTATTATGAACATGAATTAAAGGTATCATTTTAAACTTGGGTAGCATTTTCAACTTAAACGAGTATTTTAATTTAGCGGAAGGTTTTAATTAAAGGATTATTTTAACTTATAAGTAATTCACACAGAAAATACATAAAAAATGAGCATTCCTCTTTTATTTAGAGCAAATAAATTGAAGGACTCAAAATGTGAGAGACAAGTCAAAAATGCCGAGCCGAAACAGCCGAAACACATGCATATTTATGCCTATTATTTCTATATACAGAGAAAGTAAAAGTGTAAATGACAACAAAAAAAATCTACGCAGGAAAAAAAAAAAACTGTCATCTTGGTAAACAATGAAATACGCTTAAATCCAGGATTCCTTTATTTTTAATGTTAGTAATTATTTGCTTATCAGGTTTCCCTGGGAATGACTTTGAAACGTACGAAACGAATGTTTTTAATGATTCTACAATTAAATGTTTGCTTTTATAAATATAAAAATAACGTTGTATGCGCAAAATAAGTTTTTGCAATAACATGATGAAAAAACTGTGGAAAAATGTATATAATTAGGTCTTGCTTTAAGCAAAATAATCAATGTTTTGTCTTTTTATCTAAACAACGGTGCTTAAATTTAGGAAAAACCCTATTATTTGTGATTTCTTGTTAACACAAATTATTTTCAAAATTGTAAGGAAATAATCAGTTTATTCGTGACACATGTCACTGATTAAATGGAAATAAAGTTACCCCAAATTTGTTGGTGCTATTGATTTACATCTATTGCGCCAATAAATTTTGTGTAACTTTGCTTTCAGTGTAAGGAGGTTTATTTTATTTATTCCTATTATATTTTACTCTAAATCAGTATTTCTCAAAGTATGTTCGGCGACGACTCTCTAGGGGTTCTATGAAAACCCTCCAGTGTCTTCGCAAGCAATTTTCAAAATATCGCGAACGATTCTGAGAAAATCTTAAATTCTGCAACTTCCCCCGTGGCAATCCCTTAGGTAGAATTACCTAACAATAAGAAATATCCTGCAACAACAAAATCGTATTACCTATATATATATATATATATGTTTCTATATTGACACCTATTTCTTTTTTTATTCTTATATCCAAGCGATAATAAATAAGAGTATTTTAGGTTACTCTTAAATATTTATAAAGGATTACACGGCTAAGCATGTGGTAAGAAAAGAGCTATGCCGATTAAAGAATTCAACCACACTTAAATCATTTAATTTTAAATTTTCTAAAGGGAGCGCAACTTTTCTTTAACCAATTTCAAATTCACAATAAAAAAACCATTTTGACAGTCTCCTTACTTAAAAGAGAAAATATCATGACAATGAATGAAGAAGAGGAAGAAGAGTTGTAAAATATCCCTTCTTAATTATCTTTTGTGTTTAAGAATGCATATCGTCATAAGGTTTAGAATGTATTGTTTTATCATTATCGCATCTTCTCTGCCATAGGGTGCTTTATCTGCAGCATGGTTGTCTACAGTGGAGGAAAGCCGTTTTTCAATGACGACGTTGTCGATTATTTTCCATTTTTTTAACATATCCGTATTTCGGCGTTTCGTTCGAGACAACAAATTTCTGATGCCTCAGAAGATCATATGTCCTACCGCAATATGATCTTTGCTAAACTTGTGCCAAAACAAAAAAAAATAATATTAAATAAATAAAAATAAAAATCCTCTTCGGTTACAACATTTCCTGAAATGGGAGTAGAAGGAAGAAAAATTGCTTCATTTTGAAAAGATACTATAAATAAGAAAATACATCGCAACAACAATAAATGTTACATTGTTCTTAAATGGGCTGGTTGTGTTTTTTGAAAAGCACACCGAAACGCCATATTTATTTTCAAAAATGATCCTTTCTGTTGCTAAGAGATGTATCTTTTAGTGCTTTTTAAAAGCATCCCGGAAGCTTCTGAATTTAAATAGGATATTTACCGTTTCAAAAATATATTTTAACCCTAGCTTTTTTATTTAAATTGTTTGAAAGTAGGAATGTATATTCTTTTGAAAGTGGATTAGAATATATTAAATCCATGATAACTTACTTTCTTGTAAAAGAAAACCATTTAGCCCTTCGAAAAATGATGGCTTTTCTTCCTCTAGATACCTCATCGTCTAAGAAATTTAAATATTGAGTGTTTTCTGTATGTGTAATATATTCGCATTTGCAAATATTATTAGCTAAGTTTTCAATTTTATCCAAATTACTTATCTTTGAACTTTATATATCTTAATAAAAATAGGTATTATACAAATGAGATATCCTAGCCAAAGTTGTTGAACTATGCCCCCTGTTATTTTTATTAGTTATATTCCTCTTCCCAGCTAGTGTTTCTTTGGTTGTTATTTTGGTTAGGGTGCTTCGAAAGAGAGAAACATACAGCCAATATAAGGAGACACGTAGCTTTAGATTCTGAGAAACATACATTTCTAAGAATAAAGTTATTCAGAACTTTTCGCAAGTTTTCGAACTTGTTTAAGCTAGGGAGCCGGAAATATTAGACGGGA
Source organism: Dysdera silvatica (assembly GCA_006491805.2). Lineage (NCBI taxonomy): Eukaryota > Metazoa > Arthropoda > Arachnida > Araneae > Dysderidae > Dysdera > Dysdera silvatica. Next base: position 139,330,632 of record QLNU02015360.1, read on the forward strand.
ATTGTAAGCTATGTGGGGATTTTGTGTAACTTTATATTCTTTATTTTTTCAATACGTCGAATTCGAACGTGATTTTCTTCTTCCACAGAAATTCAAATTAAAGTTTAGCCAAAAGGAAAATGAACACCCACGTGACGGAAACGGGTATACCGTACTTGAAATCGGTTTGACAAGTCAGCAAAGTGAGCACGTTCAAACAGTATATTGCCTGTGACAGATAACCGGGGACCAGCCAGAAATCTAGATTCTTTCCCTAAGAAATAATATATATCTATACTTAAGCGATTATGCATAATGTTACCTCTCGCTTTCGTACTACGTAACTTACTCCTATACAGGGTGTTTCAAACTTCCTGGCACGCTTTGTTGAAACAAGGTGAACTTCAAAATATCTCAATGATGTGAATGTATTTTTTTACAAAGAATAGCAATAAATACAACGCTGATACTCCATTAATCCAAATACTAAAAAAGTATTAAATAAAAATTAAGTGGATACACACAAAATTCAATTGTTTAATTAACATGTTCCATATATATGCCAAAATATCCTCGTGCACAGATCTGGTTTAACTAGGCGGTTCCATAACAACCGTTATTTCAAATTTTTTTTTAAATTGAATACAGTTTATCTCCTAGTGTTTCACATCGTATACCACGAGGCTTACAGAAGTAATTTAAAACACTAACACACATATCGAAAACAAAGAACTAAATACAATAAAAAGAGTAGCTAAAAACATAAAAAAAGGTTAAAACTCCAATTTATATACAAAAGACCGAAATGCAGAACAAGTCTCTTTCGACGTCACTAAATAAAAAAAAACGACGGTGGCCAAGAAATAAACAGTTTCTGTAAGGTGGCCTGTAGAGCGTCTTTCTGCGGAAAGTACACAGCACAATTTAAAATAATGTGCTCAACATTATCTTCGCCGTCACCACAACTGCAAAATTCACCTAAAGGGAGTTTGAAACGCTTCAAGTAGCTTCCAAAATTTTCATGTCCAGTCAAAATTTGAATGAATTTGAAGTTTGCTGTGAATGCTTTTAATTTTACCCGGTGGAAAATAGTCGGAAAAAACTTTTTGGTCCACTGAGCCTTGGGTGATCGGAGATATTCTGCATTCCAATTAGAGGTAGCATTTTTCACGAAAAAGCCTCTCCCATGGAAAGCAGGGACTCTTAGGTGAAGTTCTATATTTAGATGGGTGGCCAGCTTTGCTAAGGTGTCAGCCCTTTCGTTGCTAAAATTTCCGCAATGGGCATGAGCAAAAGGGATGTCTGTATCCAAATTTCGCAAAGTTTTTAAAATTGTTTGTACTTCAACAACAAGTTTCTCTACAGTATTAATGTTCTGCGAAAGCTGCAACGAAGAAAGAGAGTCACTTCAAATCAAAAATTAAATTGATCCCAAAACGAAAGTGAACTCATGAATATATTTCACTGAGAGATTTAAGCACAACAACTCAGCCTGAAAAACAGAACAATTATTGCAAATTCGATATTGCTTATATTCTCTTTCTTTTCCATTTTCATACACCACAAAAGCAAGGCCAACTCTGTCATTCACTTTACTTCCATCAGTGAAACAAATTAAATGATAATTCTCGAGAATATCGTCAGAATAAACAACAGTTGATATGGGGTCTCTATTTATGGGATGCGGCAGAGAGGAAATGGGAAGATTACCATTGAGGAAGGAGAAAGAGTGAGAACTGGAAATTGATTCTCTCATAACAATATTGCTCAAAATTTCAATGTCAATGGGAGGAATACCAGAGATAACAAAAAGGGCCTCATACCTAACAATTCTGTAGCCACGAACAATTCTAAGAAGAAACCTTCTCTGAATTTTTCTAAGGTGCTTACAGTTAATTTTCGTCTCGAAGGAATTCCGCCAAACTCTTGATGCATATGAAATAAAAGGAATAATGCCTTGTTTATAAATTAACCTAAGAACATCCATTTTGAGTCCATAAGTATCCCTAGGGACTACAGATTTTATACAAAGTCGAAAAATTTTTTTCGCATTTATTTAAGAGGTATGAAATGTAATTCTTCCACTGAAATTTTTATCCAGGATAACTCCCAAATATTTAATTTGCATAACTTCTTCGATAGGAACATCTCCAAGTGATAGGCTGATTCTGCAATCAGTACTTAATATTTTATGCACCATCATAACTTTACTCTTGAATGGATTAAATTCCAGTTTATAATGTATTGACGAATGAAAAGTAACATCCTAAATATCTTGAGATAAAGGAATAAGCATCAGCAAAGTTTTTGCTTTGAACAATTAAAAGAAGGTCATCAGCAAAAGCAAAACCAGAACAATTCTGGAAAGAAGATAATTTACACAGAAGATCATCCATAATGAGATTCCACAGATGAGATCCACCACATTCATAATGAGATTCCGCATTTCAACATTGGTAGAAGATCTAAGAATACGACGTTTCTGGAGTCAACTATCCTCTTGCCAAGTGAAAGCAGAATGTAAAGGAAGAGAGAATGAAGAGGTCAACTTTATATATCCGCTTGATCTAAAGCTTACAACAGTTTGTGGCATCGACCATTTCACAACCTGTACCACATCCTTGTAAGATTTTCACCAACAATCTATTTGGGATTGGTTTTCTGGTGTTAGCCGGTGGATAGAATTAAATCTCTGCATAGAAATTCTCCGCACTGCGTTTCCATAAATAGCGATTCAGAGCAAGCGAGTTCAGTCGAACTCGTCTAAGTACACATCGACGTGGCAGCGAATTCCATATAGTTACGAGGTTTGTGCAATTAAACGGACTTTTTAAAATACTACATGTATTTTTCAGCTAAATATTTACAGTAGGTTTATATTATTAAATTACATATTCCTATTTCTAAGTTTATAAATCGTGTACAGCATTTATGTATAGTCTTTATAATGATAATTATACAGTATCATTAATTTATACATAAAAGCAGGAAGTGCAGTAGTACTTATGTAATTAGTAATTTTATTCTTTGATAAAATTTTTCAAAAAGATAACTTTTCCCTTCCTATTTGCTATGGCTAAATTCGCTATGAACATAAACCTACGGGTATAAATGCTCAACAAACAAGGATGTTTTCTGGTCACCAACTCCTTGCAAATGAACGAATTGTGGGAAGTATGATACAAAAGGATCAGGTGTTTCATTCCTCATGCAATACACGAAATTCCAACGTAAGTGGATAAGTGCTATTTCTGGTGTATGGGAACGCCGTGACATTTTTATGGAAACGCAAGTTGGTTCTTGTGTATATCACTTTGTGTATTATCAGATTTAAACTCCGTAATAAACCAGTAGTTTCGCTTAAGAATATTTTCTTTATGCGGCTTCTGTATTTATGGATATGCAATCAAGCCAGTTTAGAGAACAATAAAAGGATATGAATAATTTTAAGGCTTCATGCAGTTATGCTGTGTGTACTTAATGTAGGTTCGACTGGATACAAACTTAAGGTTTGCTTTCTCCCTCTTTCCATTCTGTCTTCACTTGACAAAGGGAGTAGTTGGTTCCCGAAACGACGTGTTTTTAAACGTTACATCAGTGTGCAAGTAACTGCTGTTGCAGATCTAATTCTTTTAAGCCTATTCAAGACTAAAAGAATTATGTTGGACCGATTTTATGAAATCTGGATATAAAGTCCTTCCCCAAAATTACTTAATGTCCTCTTTTTATACCATTCAGTTCCAAAAAATATGTTCATGCCCATCGTTCATGAATTATAAAAATATCGAAAATCAAACCAATAGAAGATGTAAGAACGATTAATAACAAAACAATAAGTTTCACCAGAATATTTCATAACTGCAGTTATATCGACACTGGCGTAAAGTTAAAAAGAATGTTTGTTTTCTGCCTTCACTTGACAAAGGGAGCAGTTGGCTCCCGAAACGTCGTGTTTTTAAACCTTACGCCAGTGTCGAAATAACTGTTGTTAAAGATTATGACGTATTGCAAGTACTTGTGTTTTGAATAAAAACATGCATATACCATTATGAAATTCGCTTGAGAATCGTCCTTTTATAAAAGAATATGCAGTCACTGTTAGGGAACCTTCATACCACAAAACTCACATTCGAAAAACTTTAAAGACGTGCTTTGAACGAATTTTGTTCCATAAATTTAGAATAAAATTAAAACTCAAAAAAAGTGTTTGGCAGGTGATGATTTCCGAATCTGAAAGACTCTAAATTCAAAATAATTTTCTATTAGACAAAACTGCAATTAAATGTTCAAATCGATGGATAATATAATACACAATAAGCACAGTTTTTGAAACCAAAATTTATTCAGCTTTAAACGTTTTTCGAAAACCTTGAGCTTTCATCGAAGAAGCAAGAAACCCTAAGCGTACATCGCTCGTAAGGGCGAGTGTACGATTGTTGATTGTACAAAGGGTAAGGTTATGGTCGATGTCCGTGAGTTGGCGCCTTCTATCTTTCGAACCAGATGAACGTGGACTGTAGGAGGAAAGTTGACTGCGTGAAGGATTGTGTTAAATGATAAAAATTGTAATGTATGTGATAAAAAATTGTAATGTATATGATAAAAAATTATTGGTGAAATTTTAAGTGGAGAAAACGCGACAACGCCGGATGGATATTGGCCGTAATTGATATATCATTCACCAGGTGCTCGGTGTTTTGATGGATTAAAAATGTTTCAAAAAAATTAAGATCAGCGGGAGACGGAGGTTTGTAGATTAACTTCGCTTCATCGAAGTTAAATTTGTGGTCCAAAGACCAGCAATGAACGGCTATGGGTGATTTAGTCAATTCTTGTTTTTATACGTATGCCCAGTGTCCTCCAAAAAACCGGACACCCATCTTTCTCCCAACAGCATTCCTATTCTACAAACCATCTGCTTACCGTTCGTTCCCAATATCAGCACTAAAATTGCTACTATTCTTAACAACTTTAATTTTAAAGTCTCTTTCACGCCCATCAATAAACGTTGTATTTCAAAACTAAAAGACTCGGTTGCGGATCACAACTCATGGGGGGTATTTATGAAATCCCATGCTCGTGCTCAAAATCGTGCATCGGCCAAACTCGTCGTGCACTCCGCTTCAGGATTAAAGAAAACCGGGCATACATACAAAAACAAGAATTGACTAAGTCATCCATAGGCGTTCGTTGCTGGTCTTTGGACCACAAATTTAACTTCTATGAAGTGAAGTTAATCTACAAACCTCCATCTCCAGCTGATCGTAATTTTTTTGGAACCTTTTCAATCCATCAAAACACCGAGCACCTGGTGAACGATTTATCTATTACGGCCAACATCCATCCAGCGTGGTCACGTTTTCTCCTCTTAAAATTTCACCAATAATTTTTTTATCATGTAACACAATCCTTCACGTAACCAACTTTCCTCCTACAGTCCACATTCATCTGGCTCGACCGATAGAAGGCGCCAATCCACCAACAACCTTACCCTTTATACAATAAACAATCGTACACTCGCCCTTATGAGCGATGTACGCTTAGATGTGCTTCTTTGATGAAAGCTCAAGGCTTTCGAAAAACGTTTAAAGCCGAATAAATTTTCGTTCCAAAAACTGTGCCTATTGTGTAATATATTATTCATTGAGTGTTTAGTACAGTGAGTCGATTTACTATTACATAAATATCCAAATGTTATTATACACTAGTCTGCACTTTTGTTATTGATAAATACTGCCGTTATAAATGTTTTTTCATTAAATGTGTAATTACTACGAAATCTGAAATACTACTGAAGGGTTATTCTCTCATTTATTTTAAAATATGTACAAGTTCATCCTTACAAAATGAATCGGTATTTCATCAGTGCGATAAAATTACTTGATACAATTTATCATTGAATATTTCGCAATATATATCGAGATCGGATTACATTTCCCGAAAATAGTTTTTCTTAATATAAATTGATATTTCCTCTTATTAACAGAATCTTCTCTATTGCTGCATTGTTTTCTAGTATTCTATTTTTGCAGGGAGTATTTTTGGTTTCGCTTATTTTATATGAATGATGATAAGGAAAGTGCAATTAGTTATAAATTTTTGTAACATTTTGAATTTTTTGACTAATTTTCTACGTTTGTAAAAGATAATTTTCTATGATAAAGAATTAAACCCTGACCCTTTCAATTATTCTTCCATGAAGAGGCAAAGCCCAACCCATCCTACTGCAATCCACGTATGTTCTGTGCACTTGAACGTCGTCTTGTTAAAATTTCACAAATTTTGGTTCGTTTACTTAAACACCATAAACATGTATCATTATCCATTTTTATCATATAGTTTATAATATGTATTTTTATATACTTTTAATATAAAATTTAACCTGCAGCATATATACAGAGGGTGTTTGTGCATATTTATAACGAATTTGACAGCGTAAATAAAATACATATAATATAAAAATCTTCTAGCGTGCTCTATCTGATAGCCCTGTCTTTGAACTATCATATTGCATCTAGATTTTTACGATATTAAGGTTTTCATAAAATCACATGCTGGATTTTTTTTCTTGTTCCTGTTTCACAACTTTCCACGGTCCATCCAAGGTAGTGGGTCGGCGTTTTGAAAGAGATTGTTTTAAAAGTCCAAATGCACAATAAGCCATCGGTGCTACATCTGGAGACTGGGTAGGAATATGGCTAATTGGTGTTGACTTAATTCCAGTTTCTTGTCTCATTTTTTCTAGAAATGCGGTTGTACTTTTGGAGGTGTGGCTGCTCGCTTTGTCCTGATGGAGTTCCACAATTTGAAAGTAAATAGGATACAATTTTGGAATATCTCCTTTAAAAATAGGAGTCAGAACATTATTTTGATAATATATAGAGTTGAGTTTTGGATTTTTTCAACTTTTCTTATTTTTTATTTTCCGTTACAAGAAATGCCAGCGATAACCATAAATCATTTATAGAAAATTTCTTTACTCTCTTCGAACCAAAATTTTAAGCCTCTCGGGCCCCGCTTTCAATAACAAATCGATCTGTTTTTATTACAATCATATAAATAAATCCAAGCTTTGTAAATTGTAACAATTTTTTCCATCTATTTCCTGCTAAGTGACTTTCATATAAAAATCTGTCTCTAGTGGTCCATTCAGCATTATGCCGAGGTAAAAGATGATGAACTGTACATTTTTGTTTTAATTTAATTCAAATTTTTATTAATTATATTATGTATAGTTGATACTGATGTATGCAAAACTATTTCGTGCTTTGAGGTTTCGGATTTTTTTGTAAAACCATATAACCCACTTTAGAAACATTAGAAAAGTATGAACCTGTTTGAGATATTTCCTTTGTTTGTTTTTTTCTTCTTGACATTAACGCCTGGCGATTTTTTACTTTTACATAAATAATATCGCTTATTTTATATTTTGAAACTGGAAAACTATGCTTGTTGCATTGTTTTTTAATTATTGAATATGAATATTTCTCTTCGGAAAGGGTAAATATATAACCTTCAAGCCACAGGTCCCTTTTGTATGCCATTTCACAGCGCAAACTAAAGTTTTTGTCACAGACGATTTTTCATTTTTCATGTAAGAGCGTGTTACAAGGTTTTTTCCTGGTCGTTGATAGTTTTTTTTCTAAATTTAAAATCAAATTTGTTTATATATCATTTAAAATATATTATATGGATTATCTAATATATAGGTGTTTAATTAGAATATCGTAGAAAACTTACCAGTACGTATTAATAGCCAATTATTCGAATAGTTAAATCATGCTTTAAAAATTCTTAGCGAAATTATAATTAGTTTTGCCTCAAATTTCTCGATCATACTGAGCTATCTAATGGAGAATGCCCATGTTAATGCAAACCAAGAATTTACATTAAAGGACAAAGAAGCTGCGTTGAAACGGCTTTCTGGATTTTTGTCGCAAATTTTGCAGCGATCAGACTGAATTAAATTGAATTTCCTACCTCTCATCCTCTAGAAGTCATCATTTTACTTTTTTCAGTTGCTATTAAATTCAGAATTCTCGGTAAGAATACGTTTTAAGGCTTTTACGTCAATTTTATTGTCCATTTCATCTTCTTCAAAAAAGAGAGAGCTATTTCCAAACATAATAATAATAATATAAGAAAAATTTAAAAGGTGCTAACTTAATAGTATTGAAGGAGAGAAAGAACGAGAGATGGTAATATTAAAATAGCAAGCATCTTTTAACGGCTACATAAGGCAGGCCTAGTCTATGAAGGTCATTATTCATAAGGTAGTCAGTGAGTTAATTTGTATGTTTTCTGAAGTTTTGAGTATATGCTTAAATTGAACAAAACAAATTCGGCAATTCTAACTTTCTCCCAAAACAGGGAACGCTCTTTAGTTGAGGGAACGCAATTTAGAGTTGTGTTTTAGAGTTAGACTCCATCCTAAGGTGGTCATAGTCATGTCTTCTCGATAAGGAAACCCAAATGCCACTGGTTATAATCTACGTTAAGATATGGCAACTTTCATTTCTTCTCCCATATTTATGAGTTGATAAATGTTTGTAGATTAAAAGCCCAAAGTTTACACATTCCTCGAAGTGGACCAAAAAGCAGTAATCTATGTGCATTGGCTGAATATAAATTTACTTAAATTTGCAAATGTTGTGTCTCTCTCTCTATAATGTTTTAAATTTACTTTTTTTTGTAATAAACTACCGCGTCATTAAAATCTGCCTAAACACAAGGGTTAGTTGCCTTTTACTAGAATTTTTCCATATACAGGAATTTAATATAGGACAAGGTATTTTGAACCCTCCTGTCGAAAGCTACTTGGAACCAAGATTTTTTTTTTTTTTTGCAAATTTTGGTTTGAATATGTTTTCACGCAACTCATGTTAAAGTCACATTAGCCAGCACGAGAGAATGGATCGTTCTTCTTGATAAGCTAGTACGTTCGCGGCTTTGTTGGATGCTAGGTACCAAGCCAAACTTAGTGTGAATAAAGAAGGATCATTTGGACACGCTTTCTTTTCCTCCACTATAATAGGCTAGGTGATAGGCTAATAAGCTAGGTGATGATTCATACGAAACAGAACAGAACAATAAACTCCCTTTCCTAGACGTTCTTGTACACAGATCTCACGATAACTCAATCTTCACCTCAGTTTACCGTAAACCCACACATACAGACAGATATCTCGATTTTAAATCGCATCATCCAACATGCCACAAAGCTTCCGTTGTTAAAACATTAAGTCTTAGAGCGAATTCTCACTGCAGTAATGAAACACTTTCAAACACAGAAACAAAACACATACACACGGCACTTAAAAATAATGGATACCCTAAACGATTCATTCTCAGAAACTGTAGACCCAATAGTACATCTTTAAACAATACATCTCACACCCGCATATCTATTCCATATATTCACGGCATTTCCGAAACAATCTCTCGCATCCTTAAAGAGGCAAATATCAAAACATTCTATTCCCCTGTCACAACACTTCGCAAACAACTTACAAAAGTTAAAGACCCAGTTCCACCAGAAGATCTCACAGGCGCCATATACCAAATACCATGCAAAGACTGCAACAAACATTACATAGGACAAACAAAAAGAATGATCAAAACAAGAAAAAAAGAACACAAACAAGCACTCGCGAAAGGAGACATAGCCTCACGTCTGGCAGAACACGCTTTACAACACGGACACGAACCCGACTGGGACTCAACAAAAATACTACACCGGCACATCACAAACAAGAATAGTAGACTCTTCTTAGAATCTTGGGAAACTTACAAACTACATGGGAAAGCCATTAATACATCACAACCACTTCCAGAAACTTACAAACAACTCTTACTCTGAAATGTATGGGACTTCCCCAACATTAGGTGCCCCGCAATATAGGTTTCTCATTGGTTCCCATTGGGTTTTTCCATGATTTCTATTGGAGGCCTCCCATTGGTTCCCACTAGGTTTTTCCATTCTGCGGAACTACTCTG
>QLNU02015360.1:139340706-139357465 GCA_006491805.2 Dysdera silvatica
CAGAGGCGGATTAAACCTATTGGGGGGCCCCTGGCCGTAAAAATTTCGAGGCTTTGAGACCCAAGCCCTAAAACAAAACAAAAAAAATTGTGTAAGGAACTGAGGATTTTTTTCGGGAAGATTTCAGTAGTAAATTTTTAGTGAGTTCCTTAAACCGGCAATATGTAACTAATAATAAACTCAACGTTTCAAGAAAAATCAGATATTTATTCAAAAAATTTAATAGTAATAAATTACCTTAGTGCTTAAAAAATGTTTTGTATATAAATTTGTGTCTTGGTTTCTCTTTAGCAGATTCATCAATTGTTTTTGTAGTATCTATTTCATCCAAAATTTTTTGTTCTAGGTATAATATGGCCATGTTGTTCAATCTGTCTTCTCCTATCGTACTCCTTAAATAGCATTTAACGCATTTTAAAACTGAAAAACGTCTTTCACCTGTTGCATTTGATATTGGCATTGTTAAAAATATTTTCGAAATAATATCTACATTAGGAAAAGTTCCACTCTCTTTATACACTTCGAACTATTATTCAATAGCACTTCTGGCTATTTATTTATCAACACTTCTGATTATTTATTTATAAGTTTCTCACGTTCTTATTATTTCTCATGTTTTAATAACATATATTAATATTCTTTTGCAAATGTTCTTGCAAACTTCCTTTATCATTTATAACTTTTTAATATCACTTGAGATATTATATCGGGCTTCCAAACATAAATTTTTTACCATCATTAATCTATATAATTATTATTTTTCGTAACTTCTGCAAAAATAGAATAAATAGTACTTACAATTCGATTGGACTCTTTACGTCCTGGTATATATATCCAAGCGATAAATACTTACTAATAAATACTTCAATAATAATTATTAATAATAATAATAATTCACCAATAATCGCATTGATCATTCACCCCATAATAGACAAATACTCTCTTTCCCCCTTTTTTTTTATTTCTAAGTTTTATTTATTCTACAATAAGGATTATCTCTTTAAAATGATGATATTAATAATAGTTCGACGGGAGTTTTAGAAAAATTAATACAGTCGGAGCAGGACATAAACGTCCTCTCGTCCTCGAAGATTTATCCAGAAGATCCGATTTTCGCGCGGAAATATTTTTTAAACAACGATCCAATGACGTCCAATAACCTTTCAGCATTCTAGCGCTCAAGTACGTGTGTGTGTACATACACACACAAGATAAGTATTAAGGTGCGTGCCTAGAGGTTAAATCAAAGTCGTTCTTCTCCTCAGCTTTTTATAAGAAAAATGGCGTTGTTGAGAACAGGGTTTCCGCCATTGCAGTTTTAGTCCGGATTATATGCACTAAGAAACCAGCAAAATATGCACTGAGCCTCAAAATATCCACTTAAACTTCATAAACCTGCACTTAAAATGAATAAATACGTATTTAAAAATTTTTAACGCTTGAAAATCGTATATCCATATTTTAAAACAAATAGATTTATTAACAGCCAAGTAGAAAAACTCGATATACATTAAATCATATGTTTTATATATCACAAATTCTATGACTGTATATCGCAATGTATCTCTCGTTGTTCTAAGCAGTTAAGCTTTATCTTCTATCATGTAATAGCATTTTTATGGCCCAAAAGGAACCTTTTCAGAGCTACAAGAGGTATTGAACAGCACATACATTTTTGCTGGTTTTTATTACGAATAGTTTATCGATGATAGAACGATGTCTATCACTGAAGGAAAATGGTGTGGAAATTTAGAATAAGTGTTTGTTTTAATTTGACTTTCAATCAATTTCCAGCCAAGCACAGTAAAACTCAGCTTTGGTCTTCATAACAAGGATGGTGGCTATAATTCAGCTACGACAACATTTTGGCGTCCTAGGACATACTTAAACGTGTACATTTACGAATTCCATTGCCTTTCCACTCAGATAAGAAGTAAGAAGAAAGTTCAACTTTAGTATTGTGGTGAAATTTTTCAGATGAGGGAATAATAAAATTCTTAAAATTACTAAAACCCTTAAAATATGCATTTATTCTGGAAATTCATGGTTTTTGTGCATTTATATTCAAAAACACTAAAAACAGCTAAAATATGTAATTTCGTATGCACATCTGCAATTGCATATTATGCAGGCTCTAGTTAGTAGCATTTCAATCATTCTATACTCATCTTTGCAATGGCGCACACGAAATATTCCCAAGGAGGGGACCCAGTAGTTCAAGGAATTTTTGGTGGAAAAAATGGCCAGACGCCATATCAATTACGGTTGTTTTTTATGTTCATTTATCATTATTAAATTGCTACTAATTTGACAGTGCAATATGCTTAAATGATTAAAAATGGTGGATTTTTTTGTACAATTTTACAATGGCCAGCTTTTGTTTTCCACAAAAGATCACTGTTTTAGTAATAGGTTTAAAAATAATCCTATTGTGCAAAACTTGCTTTTGCTTGCCCTCTGTCCACTACTTGATCTACGGAAGCCTTTTTTCCTTTTGTGACCTTTAAAAACTCATCGGCTTTGTGAACTGAATCCTTATGATAGAGAAAAGTTCTAATGTTATCTGAACTTCTCCAAGGTCTTCTTCCAATTATTAAATTCTTTTGAAACAAGTTGATGTGTGGCTTGTGTCGATCTTAAACCGACTTCATGGGGTGAAAAGAGAACACACAAAATTTGCTATAGGCACTGTCTTCTGCATTTAGGCAAGTTATGCTTACTCAGTTCAGATGGACAGAACTTCTGACTGTGGTGAGATTTTCCTTGACTTTATACAGCACTATTGTGACTGTCGTGAGAAAATTGCAATTTGCATATGGTTACCAAAGATTTTTTAGCACTGTTATCCTATCTTGAATGGTGAGGTTAGATTTCTTGACATAATTAGAAATATCTGCAGTCAGAATTTCCAATTTAATTGTTTTGGACTACCTTTACCTCCTGGAAAGCATTTGAAGACAGCCCCAACTCACTGCTGTTGCTTACCTCAACAGCAATCTCATCAATGTCACAAGAGTTCAGGGAAATGTTGCTGGGATCGTCATTACTTTCAATTTTACTACTTTCAAAAAAAGAATTTCAGTGTCTGTTGGCGTAATAATTTTCCACTTTGTTAGCCCAAGGGGTGCGCGGGCCCCCAAGGTAGGTGCGCCAGGGCATGTTTGAACTAATATGATTTTTAATTAACTTTAATTTAAAAAAAAGAACGTTTTGTACTTATATACGTAAAACACGGGACTGATATTAAGTATTGTATCTTTCGCTTTTTATGTTGTGGTAGTTTTTAATTGGGAATTTCTCGAGCTCGGGGCCCCCTGGCGGCCGCCAGGTCCGCCAGCCGCTTAATCCGCCAATGCTTCGTTGCGAATTGAGAGAATTATCCAACAATCGGTATTTTCCGCGATGGTACACATAGTATTCTAACTAGGTACATTTAATTCTAGTACAAAAAGAATTTTCAAGTAGCTACTCGATAGTCTATTTGGCATATCTGCATTGGATATTTTAAATAAATCAACGACAGGCGAAATTGTGTCGAAGATTAATTGCAACGTTCTATTATGTGGTATTTCCTGTTCCTTGTGTAATATGCCGTTTGAACTTCAATCCAAACTACCTCATAATTGAAGATTGGTCGATAGGATTTTGATTATACAAACCGTTCAGAGATAATCCCAGTAAAAATTTCCCAGTTTAATTTTCTTGAAATTCTCAAATGTGTTCAAGTAACTTACTATTTCTTCTTTGCGATTCCCGGAATCCCCTTTGAAAGTCAGCTGTTTTCGTAAATAATTCATTACTTTCCAGCCGCCACATCGCGAATTATTTCATAGTTATTATTAACAATATACGTTAAGACCCTCGCCTCCTTTTTCGGAACAATTTTTCAGCTTCATTGTAACAAGGTTCTGCCTTCAGAATCTTCCGCTGTGAAAAGCAGCTTTGCGTGCTCTTGTTCTGACAGTCTCAATTATCTTGGAATTTTGTTGACCTCAAGACAAAAAAATAATGACTTCTTGTTCTAGCAGAACGTTGAAGAAAACAAGAGTCTAACAGCGTTTTCTTGTCAAGATATCAAAAACTATTTGACGCCATTGAAAAAGATAAAGATAAGAAATATTTTTCTAGCAATATCGCTTACATTTTCAATAATATAATGAACTCATTTTCCAACTGAGAAATATAATATTGAGTCAATTTGTCTTCACTTGCTGCTGCAAGCAAATATTGAATCCTACTTGTCATGCTCCAAACATGTCGTTTTTCCAATAAAACAACTTTTTCCGAAATTGCCAAATGAAGAAAAATCCAACCGTCATACATATTTTCTTGCTAAACGCAACTAAATAAATAAATCCCCTCGATGTCTCTTTCGGTTCTTTTTGTTTCACTATTTTTATTAATAACTCGCTTTATTGCTTTTCATTCAAGAATTACTTGATCTGTCAGCCAAATCTCACTCTTTTTAGAAAAATTCAGTCGCATAGTACTAATAAATTGTTTCTTAATATCAGTGGGAATAGTACTTCTTGTTTACCGACAATTATCCCACTTTTTAAAAGATGGCCAGAAATCTTTTATATCCAATCATTTCTCATTATCCATTGGAAGATACGCAGTTGTCGTTACGAAGAATATATTGTGCCAGAGAGATAAGGAGGCAGAATATATTTTGTCAGAAATTGTTAATTATATTTAATTCTGTACGAAAACTTCACAAAAACACACCCCAGTGGCATCATGTGTTGTCTAGTACGGCAATTATGTTAACCCTGCAAAGAGTAATAATCTCCCCATGATAGAAGAATATGTTAGAGATTTCAGATGAGGAAAACTGGGGGTACCATAGAATGAGCTAATTGCAAATGCATTATATCAACCTAAAGAGTGAAATTTTATATAATTCATTCTGAATTACTACGATTTCATCCCCTTAGATTATGCAATGCTTATACTATAAGAAAAAAACCATGCTTATACTATAAGAAAAAAACCATTCTTATCCTGCAAACACATACATGTATAGACTACTCGTTAGATTTTAAATTCATTAGAACAATGAAATCACAGTTTTTTTTTATGTTAAACCTGTGTCTGGATTTTTTTTTTCAAATATTCGCAGTATATGATGTCTAATGTAGTATTCGTCATAATATTAAGCAGTATCTTGATATGATAATAATAATAGCAATAATAATAGCAATAATAATAGCAATAATGGAGTCCCGGTATTTGATCTTGAACGGGAGAGAAAGCATTTTTCCGGACGATTTCCTTTGTCACCTTACGTCAGCACGCATTAAAATAAGACATCCGCCAAGTACACGTTTTCCTGTCACGCGTAAAAGAACTCAGGTCGGCATCAGAAAGGAGTAATATATTCTGCATTTTCTTATAAACCAATTCTAACCTTGGGAAATTTGGAGAAGACCCCAAAACCTCTTTCTTGTAAGGCCACATCAGTTCGATCTATACCCCGCTGTTCCATGGAACGCCGCTACCAGCCGTTGATCACATTTGCAATAGATCTGTCAGAATGAGGACTAGCTCCGTACGAGAATAGGCTCACCCCATGTTATACTAAGCATATTGCATGACATCTCAGTTTTCCCCTGAAATCCCCGTCGTTTTTCCCATTCATTGAACATTTAAACTGCCTCCAAATACATGTGAAAAGACAGTTTAATCTCAAATTTGCAACTAAAGTCTATATTAGGAAGCTTCTCTAAGGCAATATAATGAAAATTGTGTAAACTTGATAGTTGCAAGAGAGAGAATATGGCTTCCCAACGAAATAGAGATATATCATATATACTTCAATCTTGTTATTACTTGTCGAAATATATGTGGGTATACATTCAAACCTCGTTAAGACGAACACCAAGGGGAACAGAAAATCTGTTTTCATTAACAGTAATTCGCCTTTTCCAGAAAGCATAGTATGCTATACAATCTGACGGGACTTCAGAAAACGGTTCGTATTAAAAGTAATTCGTCTTAAGCGTGTTCGTCTTAACACAGTTTGACTATGTATGCCAATAACTGTTGCAGTTTTGTTTGATAGGTACTAATAATACTGAAATACTCTGAGTGGCCACTTTGTTATGCGCATGAATATAATAGTACATTTGGCTGGCTTTAAACCTGAGTACTGGGTAATTTCTTCTAGTTATGGATTTGATGAGGTGTTCGAAATATTTCTAGAGATATGACGCCAGGTTTTCAGAATGACGTTGCGCAACTTCCTCATATTTTATGGTGTGTGTATTAGAACAAGGCCGAACATGTCTTTCCACCATATTCTACAGTTTCTCAATTAAGCTGACATTAGGGGAACGAGGTGACCGCTGAAGAAATGTAAAACCCGTCATGCTCATCGAAACATTCTTTAACGATACGAGCCTTGTGGAAGGGAGCATTTTCTGATTGATTACACCCATCTTCCTCTAAATATACATGGTAACCAACTTACTGGGTAACGTATCGATGCGTAAATACCCGAAGACTTTTAAGTGTTCGTTAAGAGATAGCAGGATTACTAATACATGCCAAAAGGATATCCCCAAAACCAATACACTGCCTACATCAGAAAACTAGACTTAGTGATGTCATGCTGTTGCCGAAGCACACTGCTTCTGTCATTGACGTGGTGCAAACAAACCCTTGATTCATCTGACTGTACAACTTTTATGTGCGGTCATTAATAGTCCAGTTTCGGTATTCTCACGAGAATTGGAACCGATATTTTCCAATCTTTGCTAAAAAAGTCTTTGTCTTCGGCTGTTGTGTTCTGATATAATGTTTTATGCGTTGTAGGCATTATTATTTATTAGTGCATTTGTATTTTCCAGGCTTGTTTTTGCAGCACTTCTACTCAGTCTGCGTTTTCACCTTTTATGAACACGGTTTTTCCTTCTTCCACGCATCGATTTACTGCCTTACATTTTTTAACTACCAAACCATTCATGGGGCACTGTTGAATAATTTTACTGGATAACGAAATGGGAGTAATTGTTTCAGAAATGCTAGTTTCATCTCTTCTAGCACTGACAATCATGCCACGTTCGACAGCGGATAAATCAAGTTGCTTACCCATTTTAAAACAAAAATATATATTTGCAGTAATAACATATATCCTGAAACACTCTCTGTATATATTTCCACATAGATAATGTGACGTCATTTCGAAAGATCACTCCATTTGGCTGAAGTAAGATTGTGAACCTAACAGTGGCCACTACGTCTATGATATACTATGTGTAGAAATAAATATTGAAATACGTGATTCAAAAGGAAACAGTAATACTTATTAGATGAAATCAACACATAGTTCACCTATCTTTGGTTCTTATGAATACAGCTATCTTTTATATAGGCATCTGTTCTACCAACTGCCCGCATGACCCTACGTGAATATTCTCTCACCACTACTTGCAAGGCTTCACCCAGAACTACAAAAAGAAAAGCCCTACAGCTCAACAGGGCTGGTTCTACCGGGTGTGCAGCTGCATGCAGGCAGTCAATTTCTAGGGCAGCCGCACTTGATTATGTACTTCTATATTACAAAACTTACTTTTTACGATTTAAAAAAAAAGTACAAATAGCCACTTTTTTGTGGTACTGTAAATAGCGAATTGCACTTCAATACAGACCCAGTAAAATCACAGCCAGCCCATTAACAGCCGCCCCCACCTCCATTCGTTTGCATTGACTCGTTTATTTAACGTTATGCTCTCATATAGTTAACAAATGAACATTTCCTAGACCACCCTCAAGTTGCTATCCTTACCGATCTCTTAACCTTTCACACATATTTGAGCTGTAAAAATCACAAGGAACTTCCCCCGGAGTCTACAGCTCGGCCGCCTTATACGAAAGTTTACAAATCCCCTTTGGGAGAAGGTGCATCCACTCTATCCAACTAAGCATTTCATACTTGCTCTTAAAATGGTGGGGTTTCCGATAATATGCACCCATCGCTAAATCTCGTCAACCAATCGTTGCATCTATATTTCGACGACGTCATACTGTGCATTTTCCGGCAACATTTTAAAAACTATACCAAAACAATTTTTTCATCAATTTCTATGCAAATAGCATGCATCTAAACACCTGACGTAATTGTGATCTCTGTAAACATCAACAAGCAAATAAACGTGTCTTTGTACATTACTCAACCGCATTGGTTTTGGAATATGATCCAAATGAAAGATTTAGTGATTTCACGTATGAAAAATTATCTAACCTTCACAGCCGCCTGTGAATTTCCTGAGAAAAATTAGAGGTAAAAATTTTATACAAATTGTAACTAAGTCAAATTAATTAGATAGCAAACCAAGAAATTAAATAAGCAAACATAAGCAGAGTTGCAAAGCAAGGAAACCTTGGGGACATCAAAGTTAACGAACCGGGTGGGAGAAAGTGACTGAAAATTATGAACAGAGATTTTGAAAAGTGCATGCATTTGAAAATTGTTGAAGGACAGTGCCCTAACATGTAACCTATCTAACCCAGTGGCATAGATAGATATTATTTTTGGGGGTGGCTTCAACTCTTGAAAATAATTACATATTTGTATGCTGACGAAATATTTAAAGTTAGAACTAATTTCATTTTTCTTGTTCTGGGGTTCCAGACCACCTGGACCCCCCCTTATCTCTATCATATAAGCTGAGCCTAAAGACGGGGCTTTTCAACCTTTTTCAGTCCAAGGGCCAATTTTGCTTATTTTTGTAGACCGGCGGGCCGCACTACTGTATTAGCAATGTTAAGACTGAAAAAAAAGGCGAATCCAGGGGCGCGCAGGGGACATCCTCTGGATCCGTCTTTGTTACATCGGTTTTGCGCTCCCACCAGAAAATATTTTCTAGATCCACCTCTGGGACTAAATGTATATATTACAATGTAAAATATGTATGGAAAAAAACATTTACAATACTTTTAGTTATTAATGTATATGAGGCGAAAACAAAACTAAAATGTTTTATGAGACCTTTGGTACTGCTTAATTTTAACAAGCCTGTCAATATCGGGTTTATTTTTGATATTGAAACCCTAGGAGTGTTTTCAAGGCGGACGTCATTCTGCTCCTAACATTTGATTTTACCAACTTCATTCATGGAAAAAAAAAAAGCCCTGTTCCCAGACGTACCGGTATACGGGGGAGAGGTGGTGGGAATTGAAACACCCATTGCGATGGAATTTTATACATATGGAGTTGTGGCTCTGTAACAACCCACTTTGTAAGGCTGTAACCCCCCTCCACTTATGAAGTTTCTGCGCACGCCTATGCGCAGATATGTGTACTCCCGAATAGCAACATTTTCAGAGCATGCAGTCAGATGGTTAGAAAGATGTTCTTAGCGACACATTTAAAATAGAATTCAATGTCCTAAATTGATTTTTTTAAGTCATTGTTTCACCGTAAATCAACAAAACTACCTCTAATGACGATATACGCTGGACAATTAATGGAAAACAATTGAGGAAAGACACGTCACGTATTACTTTAGTTCTTTAGCGTTTTAAAATAGCTATTACGAAATGTGAAAATGTGAACAGAATAAAATACACAGATTTAAGACTCGGAGGGGGCTAAAAACGTTGTTTTCCTATGAAATAATTTGTATTTTTTCATGAGCCGACGGGCCGCAAGTGGCCCACGGGCCGTCGGTTGAAGATCCCTGGTCTAAAGAAGTAAGTTATCTAAATAAATAGATTAATTAAACGCTAATCGAAAAATATCTGATGGTAATAATGCATGTTACATATTTCTGTATTAGGTCATCTTACATTGTTGGCATAGGCGTACACAGAAAGTTCATAAGGGGGGTTATAGGCTCAATGAGGTGGGGTTACAGAGCTACAACTCACATATTCCTATGTTAAATATACAAAATTTCATTGCAAGGGGGGGTTACAACCCCATCAACACCACCTGCGTACGCCAATGGTTGCTGGTAAGGTAGAGCGAGATTTCTTTTAGTAATTTTTTTTGTGAAGAAAAGGGCTTTATTTACATCCCCTCCCCCTCTATTTCATTTTTTATAATTCAATTTGTGTTTCGTTTTTCTCTTTTTAAAATTTGCAGTTATGCATGTTTTATTAAGTTTAGGTAAACACTACAAATATACAAATGGAAGCAAATTTTGATTTGAACAAATTTTGAAAATTTAATTAATTCTGGGTGGTGTTATTTGATTGGGCACGGGTATCAAAATTCTTTTTTTTAATTTATTTTTTAATTTTAAGATAAACATAAGAGATTCTTTTACTAAACAAATATATCTGCATTAGAAAGATATAAAATGAAAACTGCTTTATTCTTGGTTAAAAAAATACTAACAGGCCTATGTTAATATTTTTTTAACCAAAAATATTTTAAGGTACTCCACCCAAAAGTTAGTTCATTTACGTCATAATTAATAGCAGACACTAGATTTGGCGATTTCTCGTGCAAAACCACTCATACCACGCATGGGAAGTATACGGATCGAATTGTGCAGTTTGCCAGCAGATTCAACCACTTTTCTTCTTTGTTGTGGGAAAAAATTATAATTAATAGTAACTTTTTCTTATTTTGTAAGTAGCCGCGTCCCAGCGACATTTCTTCGCGTGCCAGTCTGACAGGCTTGCGATGTATTTGCTATCAACAGTATAGTAAAGTGAACTCCAGACCCGCGCCTCTGCCCTTGAAATACATAATCCGCCACTGCCAGCGATTCCAATATTTTGAACAGAACTAAAATTGAAAGTCACTTGGTTTACCAAATTCATTGGCGGTACCGAGTTGTTAATCAACACCACCCCCCTCTCCATTTGGAGTAGGTTCATGCTGCTTCTGAGTTTGCCATAGGCTATTTCCTTCTATTTGGAAACTGATGATTTTTATTTCATTTTTTAAAGAAAATTTCATATGATTAATTTTTGCCTCATTAATTGTAAAATAATAGATATTTTTTTTTTTCTCAAAGTACTTACTATAAGTTTTGTGGAAAATGAACAATGACGAACTGGGTCCTTTTCCTCTCGGGCTTTCCTTACTGCAGAGGTAATCAGTACGCCACTGCTGTCATATGATATGCGAATACAAAAACAACAGGATTAAATGCCGGGAAAAGGGGCAGATGGCTTCAAAATGGCTATTCCCCTTCCTTATTGCCGTAATTCTTCTCACTTTTCATAAAAAAATTACCCCCCTCACCCTATGATAGCTGCTATAGGAGCGTTCAAGTATTACGTAAGCAATATTTTGGCCATTTTCAACACCACCCCCATTGGTAAGCAAGAATTAATATTGGCTAACAGAAATAAGCACAAAAGCCACCCACTCCCCACCTAGAGGTGCTTACGTAATACTTGAACTCTGCCTATGCCAAAGGATACATTTTTTATAAAGTTACCAGATTTAGAAAAAGATTGGTATTCCATTGGCTTTCTTTGGAGATGAAAAAACTTTCACTAGGTTGCCATACTTCGGAATTCCAATGACGTATTTGGACACTCAACTAAATTTTCAGGTTTGAACTTAACGAATTAGAAAGCTTGTGCTTAGCCGTGCCTCTCCAAGAATTTCTTTGGTTTGCTTTTCTAATGATGGGCGTGTCTGGAGCGTGATTCGTTCATCTTTGGCCTTAATTATCTTATTAAATATTGATTTTAAGCAAAAATTACACTGGACATTTTTTATTCCTTTTTTCACAAGGAATCGTGTAGTGAACTTTTTCCGCCATTTTGTATACACCCTGTATATATTCTACACATCTTAAATGGAATAAAAAAGGTCTTGAATTAAAATTTCAAAATATCAATCGCAGCTTCTTCATTTGAGTCATGACTTCAGTGAATTTGTTTACCGGTTTCTCTTTTTCTCTTTTCAATAGCGTTCTTACGCACGATGGAATTTTATGGCGAAAAACTTAAAATTTCATTTATATCAATTAATTATCAATAATATTTTAGGTAAGAATCGAAACTAATTGCCTCCCTACAAATTCTGAATTCTTTTTCTAAAAATTCGTGACAGCTTAAAATATGTTAAACATTAATTTAAAACATTAAGTTGAATCAAAAGAATAGACTATTGCACGAAATCGGATTGAGCATGTCGTAGGAAATAAACCGGTTCTATATAAGAAAGTGATTTGTTAGCTTTAAATTCAGAAGCAATTGATTTCATAATACAATTTTTCCATTCACTTCTTTAATCAATCCATTTTGAGGAAATTAACGAATTGAAGGAAAAACATAATTTCCATGAGGACTACCAAAAGTAAAATATCAGTCAGTTGCAAGCAGTCATATTTTCGCTGTCGATATTAACCTTCTTAATCCATTTCCGACGATTATGTATCAGTTGTTAGTTATTAATTTTTATACAATGTACGAAACATGAATTTTAAAATATATTGCAAATGGAGAGTTTCCGTATAGTAGAGACGATGTAAGACTTTTGATGAAATCGTGTAAAATCAGGGATTAAATCAAATTTGTACCTTATGCTTGATATTTTTCTGACAATCCCCATTTTGAATTACATATCTTAGTCGAGAAAGTTTCGAATTCCTCGGAAACATGTAAGTCTTAGAGCAGCATAGACTTGGCTGTTCCTGACCCAACTTCCTAATGAAACGTAAACGAACAAAACATCTTTACAAAATTAACTTTTTAATTGCAACAAACCAAGAATGGGTGAAACCAGAAAAACTTTAAACCGAACCATTTAGACCAGTGGTCCCCAAACATCTTCAAACCGAGCCCTACTTTTATATAGTAGTCAAGTAATCCGCGACCCCCTTTTATAGTAACCAAAAGATCTGCGACCCCTCTGTCCGCCGCCGACACATTTGCATAATAAAAGCATTTTTAACAGAGTAAAGAAAACACATTAAATATAAAATTATATATATATATAAAATATTATTTCACATACATTATATTAATTATATATAATATATTAATGTATGTTATAAAATTAACAACCATTAGTAGAATACTGCAATATGTGTGGCCACGTTGAAATATGAAACTGTTGACAACGTTTGGTATGAAATTCCTTATAAAAATAATTGCAACTAAAAATAGTTGCGCGACCTCCAATTTAGGGAACCCCGATTTAGATAAAATAAAAGAATTCATGCTTAACATAATCTGAAATGAATACTTTGCCCGTCTATTAGATTTGTCATACCGGTGCATTTCAAAATAAGTTGTGAGATAAAAACTGACGATGATTCTGTTTAAATTCGGAAGACAACTTCCCTCAAAAGAACTCTACACCTAAAACAACGTCATGGTTCAGGTTCGCATAGGACTGCGACAAAATAAAATTCAGAATGAAGTTGATTTAAAATCAAATTCACTCAAAATAAAATTAAGAATAAAATTCAATCAAAATGGAATTCAGCATAAAGTTCGCTCAAAATGAAATTCAGAAATAATACTAATTTTTAGCCTATCAAACATTTCGTAATTGCTAATTTTCACACAACCATTTAGATATCGCTATTTATTTGATGTTTCTATTCTGGCACAGAGTACATCAAAATTATTCCAGAATTATTATATGGATGAAATA
The DNA here is from genome assembly GCA_006491805.2 of Dysdera silvatica. Taxonomy (NCBI): domain Eukaryota; kingdom Metazoa; phylum Arthropoda; class Arachnida; order Araneae; family Dysderidae; genus Dysdera; species Dysdera silvatica. The sequence goes on from QLNU02015360.1 coordinate 139,354,283, forward strand.
ACACAATGTATTATTAAAAAAACGTGCGTTAATGATTTTTTAAAGACAGCATAAATTTAAAGTAAGTGAAGTTTATTGTTCGGAAACCCTATTAAACAGTTGGCAAAAAATTCTAGAAATTGACACAGTTAATGAAGGAAATGAACAGGGAAAACAAATATTAACCTAAATTACGTTACCCCATATTGTTGGAAATCTGTCGTATTTGTATTTAATATTGGAATTAAAAAATTAATGAGTAATTTTTATGAAATGCTGGGTGCGGCGTATTATTTGAAAAAAAAAACTATTTTTCAAACGGGGGGGGGGGAGGAGAGAAACACTGTCGCTTCATTAACTGTCGCTTTTACAGGAAAAGATCAGAGGCATTAATTATTTCGTAAAAAATAAAGACCCTGCTTCAAAGTGCATAGTAATTAGCCTTAAGAACATTTGGTATTAGAATAAAAGTTTTAAAACGCTGCTTTGGTGAAAATTTTCGCAGAGATCGCATTTCTTTCTCCTTTATATGTTAAGCCCGCTCTGTTCTTTTGTTTGCAAAGAAATAAGCGTGGTCTTTAATTACAAACATTAGTTTCCTATTTTCTTGTCTAATTCAGGGAGAAAGAGTAATTTCGTACGGAAAGTAAAAACAATTTTTAAAAGTGCGCCTCTGTCTTCAAATCGTGGATGATTTAATTTAAGAAAGGTTTTGATGCAAATAACGAAACAAATTTTGATTTTTCCAGAGAAATTATTTTAATCGTTAGCGCACCTTTCGCTATTTCTTTAAATACATGAAACTATGGAAAACAAAAAAGAAATCTGTGCTTAAACTTTCAGGGAAAAGCTTTTTAAAATGGGAGGGAGCGAAAATCAGTTATACAGACATTTGTCAGGCTAAGAATATTTGATACTACCTTTCGTTTGATACAAATTTTTATTCTTTTTAATAAAAAGAATAAAAAATTCTTTTTATTCTTTTTATTAAAAAGAAACTATCGCTTTTTAACATTCAATCAGTGTAATTTTTATGTTTTCTTTTTTTGTAAATTGGATTTGTGGAATGAGAGAGCAATATTAACTCAAAGATAATATTTGACGTTTTGAATATGCTTGAAATTAAACTCATGTCCAAAATTGAGGTTTCAATGGGAGAGGCATATATTTTGCTCTTTAACTCTTTATATGCTTTATTTATAAAAAATCATTTTACAGAAAATTAAAGAGCTATAAATACTTAACAGATTACAACAAACCAATTTTTTTCAGTTACCTATAAAGCAGAATCCATAATCAAAAATGGTACAAAAATTGATGGTGGAAAACAAAAATTCATAAAAAACATACTTAGGATAAAAAATGTGCTTACAAAATAAAAGTATATGTAAATTGATTAAATATCAATAATCCTTTTCCAATAAACTTATAGGTTTATGTGAATAAAATTGTTATTCTAAATAAATTTTTTACGAGCTTTTGTTTTTGACTTTCAATACTTGCATCAAGTTCAATCGTAGATTCTCCTTCGTAAGATGACTGAAAATTTTTTAAATCTTGTAATTCCATTAAATGTTTATATCTCTTTAATTTTTTGTAAAATAATTTTTTATGAATCAAATATATCGAGAGTTAAAGAGCAAAATATTTACCTCTCCCACTGAAACAACATTAAGTGCAACCTTAATTTCGGACCCAAGTTTAGAATAATTAATTCAATGCTTGAAAATGCACAGTGAATATGCATAATGGTTATGTTGCATTCAAGCACGTTTGGTGCAATGGGCCAACGAATAAAATTAAAATGTCCCCATATTGGGCGATCACCTTTCTAAAAGTTCGCCTCTTAAAAAATCCTCAATTACTTGGAGTAATTTCACTAGAATTAAGCCGGTATTCCACGATCAGGTTGGAACTAATACCCATGTTTTGGATTATAATACCCAGACAAGAAAATAAAATAAATTAGAGTGAACTCTGGTTTGACTCGAGCCAGAGATCGCCGGGTTTCCGTTCATGCGCATGGATCGCTAACTCGCAGAGTGCAACCATATTTCTTTTCTCCTAAGTATGTTTTCAAAGGAAGTCCTCTTAGGTAATTAAGAACGTTGTGGCTGTATCAGTCATCAGGGTTAAGTCTAGCATTCACAAGTACGAAACACAAATAACACAATAATCGCAGCTAATTAATAAATTAAAATTTAATTAAAAAAGGTGATAGCTATATTGGTGGTGATAGCTATATTGGTAGCGATAGCTCTCTTCATCAGACCGATACAAAATAGTATTGTAATACACATGCGTAAAACATTCACGGTGGCCATCACGCCCGGTTGAAAATTGGATATGAAAATAGGCTGTGGGCTCAAGGCCGTGTCTCCGGCTATAGGACGAGAAATTAGGTGCTACGGGTTACTGACCGCGTCTCGAGCCATTGAAGAAATGCTATTAAAAGGAAGATGGTCATTAACAGTGATAACAGCAGAGTTGGATAGGATGTGGAAGGCTTCATAGAAATCCAGGTCCAACAGAAAACGGAGAAATGGGCTTTTTCAATTAGTTGGGCCTTATCGAAGGAATAACTGTGGCCAACTTTCCAGGCGTACTTAGACAGAGTTGATTTATTTGGTTCTTGTTTTCGAACATAGGCTTCACGTACTTTCAAACGGAAACAAAGAGTCCGTCGTGAAGAGCTTTCCGTTTGAAAAAATATGAAGATGTTCGAAAACAAGAACTACATAAATCAACTCTGGTTAAAAACGGCTGGAAAGTTGGCCACAGTTCTTCCTTCGATAAGGCCAAACTATTTGAAAAAGTCCGTTCTCCGTTGGACCTGGATTTCTATGAAGCCTTCCATATCCTATCCAACTCTGCTGTTATCACTGTTAATGACCAGCTTCCTATCAATAACGTTTCTTCCGGTTGGACAGCATTCTTCCGTCCAATGGCTCGAGACTCGGTGGGTAACCCGTAGCATTTAATTTCTCGTCCCATAGCCGGAAACGCGGCTGTGAGCCCACAGCCTATTTGCATATTCAATCTTCAACCGGGCCTGATGGCAACCGTGAATGATTTTCGCACGTGTATTTCAATATTATTTTGTATCGGTCCGCTGAAGAGAGCTATCGCTACCAATATAGCTATCACCGTTTTTAATTAAATTTTAATTTATTAATTAACTGTGATTATTGTGTTATTTATGTT
>QLNU02015360.1:139357565-139368701 GCA_006491805.2 Dysdera silvatica
GCTACCATTGGATGGTAGCAATCCGATCGATGAACTATGGATATGAATAGAAATATAAAAAAAATTATTTACATATTTTCTCATAGGTAAATGTAAAAACAAAAAGTGGTCGGTGTACGGGTACAGCCAGAATAACTTCTCTCCGATATTTTAATATTAGAACACGGCCACCTTATTTTTGGGTATATCTTTAAAAAGACTCAACATTTGAAAATTATTTCGCTTCCCTCTATTACCATTAAAACATTAAAATTATTTATTTTATTAAATGTATTTTTATAAGATCATATGTTAATAAATTATAAGAATATGTATTCTATAATTCGGTTATGACATAATCTACTTTTGCAAACGAAAGATTTACACCACTCCGAATGAAGAACTGAAATCGATATATCCGAAAATGTGGGTATTCTATTTCTTGTTCTATTGTCAGTATTTAACATTTGTGCATCAAACTTTTCCCCTAATATTTCGTACTTTGTCCCATTCACTTACTTTTATATGTCTTAGGGAAATCTATGTATATGCTCTATAACAGTCTACTTACATTTTCTAAAATTATATTTTTGTGTGTTCCAAGATTATCTGTTCCATATAAATCCGTTTCTGAAGCATAAAAAATCAGAAATTAAAGCGCACTTCTAACTTATTAAATATTTAAAAATATCCCTTCGTTTAGCCAGTTTTTAGCTATATTATAGATCATTATTTGGGGGTAATTTTTCATAATAACTTTCGGTAATTTTCTCAAAACAGCGTGTTTATTCGCCGAGTAAAAAACACAGGTTATCTAACATATAATCATCCCTTTAATCTCTTCAACAATCAACCGCGGAACGTAAGTTTTTTAGCTGGCTCGTAAATTCAAAATATTTTTTAACTTAATTGATATAATTAACTAAATCGATAAGAGTAGTCATCGGTAATCGCTTAATAATAATTAGCTTTTAAGTCGATTGATCTCTGTGCTGCAAAAACTGCCCGCTAACTAGCAACGAAGGGATGAGAAAAGTAGGGCGAAACTAGCGACGTTTTTATTGAATACCTGCTTCTCAACACTGATTACGTTAAGAGCTTTTTATCTTCGGCAAAGACATAAAAGACATTAATAGTGTTTATGTCAGAAAGGTGTCTCCCTTGTTTTTCTCAGCTAGTGATGACAGCTTAGTAGCTTCTTCGTCTTAAGATGAATTCATGGTTATTAATAAAACAAAAAATTGTGGCAAATTATCCGTTTCCTGCGTATAAACTTACCTAGTTTCTAGCACTCTGATCTAATTCCGCATATAAAATAATGACTTTGATCTCAAAATAGGAACACGTGACCCAGTCCATTGACGTGAAAGGGGAGGAGGTGGTAAGGGTGGCTTAGTTGCATCTAGAAACTTCAATCGCTCCAAAAAAATGAAACTTACAAATGAATGGTATGTGCCGAGCACTGGAGTGGGGACTGTTACCTCACCTAGATAGACCCCTAGGCGAACTACGCTAATGTCTATACTATACTATGAAAATTCGCGATGTTTTAAAAATATTAAGAACGCCTATGAGGTGGATTATTTAAGAGCTGCCGTGCACTACGTTGATAGCAATTATTAAAATATTTGTCTAAAATTATTGTGGAATTACAATCCATTTATAATATAAAGAAATTTTGGTGATTGTAATATGATCGTTTCGTTGGTTATAGAATGCCCATTAATTGACGAGAGGTTCAATAACGGCGGAGTATCTTTTACACAAAAGGTTGCTGGAAGAAGCGATGAACAGGTCCTGGGTGCACACAACGAATAAATATATATTGGGTCGTATAAAGAAGACATATTACAGAAAGCGAGCACAGACATTTGCATTTACATAGATGTTGTAGGTGCATACATTATAGGTAACATTGACTAGTTTCCGGGAGATGTTGCATACATAGTTGAATGCTGCGTTGACTGCAAGCTTAGCGAAGGAAAAGTGTCCTCTTACATCTACAAAGGAGGCTAAGTGATGTTTTCTTGTCGAAAATAATATTGAAATAAATTTTGAGGTGCATTGTTCTGTAAGCTGTTGGCGTACGAATGTCATATGTATGCATATTGGGCCGGGATTGGCTGAGATTTTACATCGGGAATTTGATTCATGCACTTGAACTGTTGTCAGGAGAAGCCATAGTGTGAAAAAAGAGAATATATTTGTATATACTATTACTGTCTGTCTGGTTTAAGCTTTTGCGTTCAGAGATATCCAATATTCCTTACATGGAATTTTCACATGAATTTCAGGGCTACTCTGGAGGAAATTTTAGAATCAGTTTAAGATAGCCTACATCCTCAATAAAATAACATTAATGCGTAAGTAAATACTAATGAAAAATTTTATAGTATGAGAAAATGGGGACAACTAAAATGTGACAAGCTATGTAGCTATAAATTGAACAGCCATTCACCGTCCACAATATAATCGAAATACACACAAAAAACTGACGAAGTTATATATATTTGCCTTCTTCAGAACTCCTTGTTTATTCGAGCCTGTGTTCTGAATAAGGTAGACCGATGTTTGCTAAAATAATTTTAAAATGTTATAATAATTCATGTAACTGCGTCAGAGATTTGTTTAAATTTCCTTCAGTTAACAATGTAGACCTTCCATTTATTAATGACAGTTTCTTCGAGCCTGTTTTATCTCGTATCGATTAACAGGGACAGGTAAATAGATTTTAATGTAATTGTAACTAATGGCTATAAATTTAATGTCAGTATAATTCATATTAATGCAATTAAAGCTCCTTTAGTTTTTATGATTATTTTTTTATTAAAACATTGATATAAACAATGAATTTTCAGTGCAGTTTTAATATCTTCTTTAACTAACTGTAACCAGAAAGAAGAAAAATAGAATCTAACTTTTGGTCCAAGTTTGCTTATCCGTGATTATATTAAAATAAAGTGTGACCCACAATAAGTTTCCTGAAAGTAAAAATTTATATCTAGAAAACCAGTTAAGATAATAAACCCATATTTTCGAGTTACCCAAAGTCACTATCATGAATTTTTTAAGTACAATCACGTCATTAGTTTTTCGTCCGTTAAGGGGATTATTCTACTTCCCCTGAATATATATCAAAAGCCGAGCCTACGTGCTGCCCCTATATACATTGCGGTATACAGAGGCAATAACATGTAGAGACGATTTTTAATGTATAGTTTTGTGTGTGTATATATATTATATATATTCAGGAAAAATAGAATAATTCCCTAAATAGACCCTAAACGAATGATGCAATTATACGTAAACAAGTGCGATATTGATTGTAGTTAATCCCAAAATGTCGGCTTATTATCTCAACTGGTTCTCCAGACATAAATTTTTACTTTTAGAGAGTTTATCGTTGGTCATCATGTATATAGCAACATTAATACAGTTATATTAATACTCTCTATATTTAATCAGTACACACATGCAATAAATATGTTAAATTGCACGAGAGAATGGTTCTGTGGTCTATAGTTTTCGGTTATGGAGTTACAAGTTGATTGCCATCAGACATTGACAAAAGCTTGTCCGCTGCTGGTTCAGATCATATTTGCAATCGTTTCTGTATTTACGAGCTAATAGCGTAATTGTATTATATCGCTCTGTTGACATGGTTTGAACTGCACGGGATATAACTCCATGAGTAGGTGCAACGGGGTAAAACAGCGTACAATAGATACGCAGATGAAACGGTGGACTTATAGTTACCAATAAAACGTAATTAATTTATGAAAAAATAAATATTATTCATGCTTATTTAAAATGTAAGGAACACAGAGATGAGAGAATATATGTTCTGTAAAATATAAAATGTTTAATTAGATTGTAACTATCCTTGTTACAAAAATATATTCCTGTATTTCGCTATATATAACGCCATCAGATATATTTTGTGTACCAACTTCTAATATTTTGTACACACATTGATGCTTGAATCTTAAAGCATAATTTTCAGAATGGTATGACATACTTAATGCCTGTTACGAAATACCATGTTATTCGTCAGGGGTATATACGACTGCATAATTCATGCAATTTAATAAAATAGTTTTATAATCTTGGATCTTCTATGCGTTTTTCAACTGGAAAGGATACTAGAAGGGTTTGATATGAAATAAGTATTTAGATAAAATTTGATTATATTAAATTTTGTATTGATCATTGTCAACATAACAAGATTAATATCATAGAATAGTATATTTTCAGATTCCGTAAATGAACTCATATAATAATAATAATTATTATTTTATCGATTACGATGACTAATATTGATAAATAAAAATAATTTTGGAAAGTAATGCTCATATTAATCTAACAACCCTGGAGTTGGAAACGTAAAATTATATCAAAAATGGCAACGGATTAATATCTGACTTCTCAAGATCTTGGAATGACGGGCGTGTGTTATATCGATATTCGCATGTTAAACATGTTTCTCAATAGATTTTAACTTGTTTCTAGATTAAAAGACTAGTTAAAAGATTAGATTTTAACTTGTAACCTGTTTCCATTCATTTTCAAGATATATCTTCGCAACTACAGCTGGCGAAATAAATATAGATTCACAGATATAATTAATTATATAGCCTGTTCGAAATATAAAATAGGTCTTTTCGTGTATTTGATAATTTGCTCATCAAGTGATAATAAGCATCCAGTGGGATAGTAATTCTCTTTCAATAATTTTTATTTTGCAAAATCATAATATTTCATGCGTAAAATATATGGATGCAGCTTACTGAAAAATATTTTTATTGTAAAATAATATAAAAATTAAATATTGATTTTGGTAATATTTATTGGACAACGTGTTGTTTATTTTATCTCAGAATACATAAGGTTTAACTAAATGTTCAATTATTTTCAAGGAAATATTCAAATGCCTCCTAAAAAATCGTTGGGTGCGGAAGAATTGATTTAAATTCAAGCCTACAAAGATTGCGATCTAATCGCCAAACTGCGAAAAAAATTAATAGGTCATCGAATGTGGTCAATAAGCTTTTAGCATTAGGTAATAATTACGGCACAAAGAAGAGAAATGGTCAAGAACCGATATCGACTGAACGAGACAAGTGTCGTATTATTTGGCATGCGTCTTTCAAACAAATGTTTGCATTGGAAATCAAAGCAGAATTATCGTTGTCAGTTGGAATTCACCTAGTATAATAGGTTTTGTCGTCTTCTCATCGCTTACAATTTTCTAAAAGATAGAGCAAACCTGCGTTGACCAAAGTGAAGAAAGGAGTAAGATTGAACTGGGCTAAAAAAATATGCAATGTTCCAAAATTGGGGAAAAAATTCTTTTTAGTGATGAAAAGAATTCTAATCTTTATGGCCCCGATGGATTCCATTGTTATTGGCATGACTTGAAAAAAGACCGAGAAATTCAAATGAGCCGAAATATTTCGGTGGTGTTTCTGTCATGATCTGAGGAGCTTTTTCTTATGCAGGGAAGTTACCGCTGGCGTAGATATCTTCTCATAAGGAATCTCAAGAATATATCGACATACTTGATATCTCATTAGTCAAGTGTTTTGAGGAATTAATATTTGTTGGATTAATATTCTAACAGGACAGTGCATCAGTATGCATATTGAATTTCACCAAATGGTGATTTGTGTAGAAGAAAATTGAAATTTTTGAGCGTCCTTCGGTTAGTCCAAATATGGGTCCAATCCAAAACCTATGGGGTATAGTGTATGCAAATGGTTGGCAGTTCATTACAATCGAAAATCTCAATGTTGCCATTTGCGTAGATTGGTCGGAAATCAAAATCGATAGTCTTAAAAAATTAGTCTCATCGATGCCCTAGCGCCTCATCAGTGTGACTGAGTAAAAAGGAGGTAATACTAAATATGATCTTTTAAAAAGCACATTTTTTTGATGCGCTGCTCAAGGTGAATCTAGAATTATTAAACGCCAGTTTTTTGTTCAATCGACTATCTAATCCACTGAGAATTATTTACCTTAATTAATTTGTGAAATGATGTTTTTATAAACGAAGCTTTACTATCGATTGAATATAGATAATATATTGCCTTATTTTAAACAAAAAAATAAAATATGTATGTGAACCTATGTTTATTTCGCGGACTGTATCTCAGGCATGTGATAATGTATATTTTTAAATTATTTTCCATATTTAAATTCAATTGCGGAACATGTGTGTTTATTAGATGTTAATACACTAGGACTCTTAAATAACAAGGACCTTGAGACCAGTCAAAATGCTTGCTAAATCTGGTTTTTACTAAACTCGTTTTGGAATTTAAAGCTTAAAATTTTAACCCTAGAATGTATACGTGGGGTATACGGTACCCCAAGGATAGCGTCATCGCTCCGCGCTTGAGCAGTTTGGCTGCTAGGGGCGCATGATCTGTGACTTTTCATTTTAGTACTAGCTCTCTCTCTCTCTCTGTGAACACACACGCACATTTCTCTTGCTGTCCAGTCACGTGATATACGACGTTTGGGGTACCAGAAACCCCAAGTATACTGTTAAAGTGTAGTTTTTTAAACGAAGTGGAATTATCGATATTGTTTCTTTAGAATGCGGCGCAGCAGGCCTCTTTCGGATTCTGAACTTTTCGATCTATTGATGAGGGATTCAGAAGGTATTGTAGAAACCGACACCCAAAGTGACGATTCCGGATCCTTAGACGAGGATTTCGTGTTGGAAGAAACACATCAAGTGATACTGATGCCTCGGACAGTAATGTCGATGGTTAGCCGGCCACATCTTAGTCGAAGAAGCAGCTAAAAGGTCGCAACGAGCACCAGTGGAGCACTGAAAAGCCGATATGGATTGGTAGGACCCCTGCAAGAAATATTATCACCTTTACAGCTGGGAACAAGCTCGCTGCGAAAAATTGCAAATCCAGTTTGGATGCATGGGCACTGCTTTTTTCCGATAATATAATTCAGAAAATTACCGTGCACACCAACGAAGAAATCGCTCCTCAATGGACGAAGTATAAAGTAGAGAATAGATTCATAGGGCAAACAAATGAAATTGAAATAAGAGCCTATATCGAAATTTTGTACATGGCTGGTGTGTTTAAAAACCATCATCTCTTATATCCCAAAACAAAACAAGACAGTTGTTTTCTTTCTACGATGCACAGAGATGCCACCATTGACGCTGCTACTGGGAAACCAGAAATCATCATGTTCTATAACAAAACGAAAGGCGGCATCGACACGTTCGTGTCACGCTTATTCAACAGTTAGAAAGACAAAGCGCTGGCCGCTTCGATACTTCTACGGAATGCTAGATCAAGCAGGTATCAACGTAATGATCCTCTTTGGAAACGCCAACGCTGATTGGAAGAATGACCGCAACAGCAGCAGACGCAAGTTTTCGAAGGAACTGAGCCACGCTCTTGTAGAACCACATATTCTGAAACGACAGGAGCAGCAGTGCATATCCAGAGGATTGCGAATGCTGATGACCAAAATTTCTGGAGCTCCACCTGTGCAACTTCATACAAGTAGCCATTCCTCCTAGAGGAACTTCTTCAAAGAAAAGATGTGCCATCTGTCCCAGAAGTAAGGACAAAAAAACTGTCTCAGAATGTAAAATTTACAAGAAACCAATGTGTCCAGACCACAGTGTCATGGTGTGTATTGACTGCGACGAAGTTTGAACAATAACAAACATTGCTGAATAATCAGATAAGTTTCATTTTGTACTTAATTTGTTGTTATTAAAAGACATTAACTAATCCCTTTTGCATTTTATGTCGAAATAATATATGGAGTTTCCTGGACCCCACGTATACGTTTCTGATCGTAATTTTAGAGTATACATTCTAGGGTTAAAAATAAAGCCTGTATAAGTAATATACGTATGTGCAATAACGAATAGCTGTGAATTTACTTGAAGTTTAATAAACCACATATTATATTACCATTTGCAGATCAATCCAATAAGCTAAATAAAAGAAATGATTTTACACTTGTCATTTACGTTTGAATTTGCATGTAAATTTGAATTTGCATTTAAATTTGAATTTGCATTTAAATTTGAATTTATATTTAAATTTGAATTTACATTTAAATTTGAATTTATATTTAAATTTGCATTTATATTTAAATTTGCATTTACATTTGAATTCGACTTACATTAAATTCGAATTATTTGCACCCGAATTTACATTTAAATTGAATACATTTAAATTCACCATACCAAAATGAATTTACATTTGTCATCATTCCCAAAATAAGCTTTATTTAGAGATACTCAAAACATGGGCCATAACTATTTTCTTTGTTTTGCAGTGTTTATGTTCGTTTAATTTCCATCTTAAAACATTTATCGCATTAAATACACAGTCAATAATGACAACAACGTACAAAGATTGACCAGGGCTTACCATAACTAGTAAAATTTGACACTGGTCGGTTATAAATATATAATTATATAGTTATAGATTTATATGTGTATATACAGAGTTATATATTTATAATATATTGTTTAGTTATAATCACAAGTGCAATATATAGCATCAAGAGACCCTTCGGTAGTGTAGTAGTAACACGTTCGACAAGCGTGCCTTTAACCCAGGTTGAAATCGTAATGGTGCCAAGTTTGAACGCTTACGGACAAACTGTTCACTATGAACTGGAGATTGGTTACCTAGGACTTAAGATTTTTGGATTCCCCAGAGAACCTTAGGTCCTTGGACAACCTTCACTGTCCTGCCCTTGCGCCGTAAAGCAAACAATCTAACAAACGGTTATCGCCTCATGAGAACGGTCATTGTGAACTTTTTATTTCGTATTCTGCGAAAAGGCGATAAGAATTCTCAGAAATTCTCCGGTTTCAAGTACTGGAAAGTCTATTTCATTATGTTCGCCTCACTCAGAAAGACGTCCTCAGTTCACAATAATAATTTGCATAATATTTAGAATTTTCTACGTTCTGCTTAGAACTCGCCATTATTTTCTTGTTAAATCCGTTTCTCGCGAAAAGTCGTATTCGCTCAAAATTATTAAATTATATTGCAGTCTTTATCGTTAAACCAAACAGAAGTTACATTTTTCTCTCTAACTTGGGAAACTCACCAACTTCGGGCTCGTTATAAGTGTAATTGTACCTTCATTCGTGTAACCGTTTTAGTCACAACTAAGGCAGCGTTGGTTTCATCAGATATGGAAGCTTTTACCTATAATTATCCCGAAGAACCAATTCAAAATCAAAAATGCAGATGACAAAGAAAAGTATTTGCATGTAATGCGAAATAAAATTACTATTTGGATAAATGGTTTCGATGAATTGGAAGTAGTCTCGTAATTCAGAGATCAAATTTCACGAGATTCCTGATTTAAGGAAATAAAGGAAAGCATAACTACTTTGATGTAGAAACAAGAAGCAAATGAAAGTGCTCTTAATCTTACATTAAAAACATATGTTTCATGTGCGTAAAGACTTCTGTTCCAACAATCATCTCTTTGACGATATAGTCACTACCTTGTATAGTAAACTAGTTGGTATAGTTGAACTATAATAGGGTTCGTACGCCTTGCAACCAAATTCGAATTGAGTGAATTTTTGTCGTAATCGTCGTAATTATGTTCGTTCCTTAGCCTTTCGCGTCGTCTTGTCACGATTAAATTGCGTGCCACCTTTGATAAATGAAGGCAGCAGCAGCCATACCAGCTATGTAGAGGTGTGGTTCCTCAAAATAACGTTTAAAGCTTATATTATTTACCGTTTTTCGGCATTTTTCTGATTTCCGAGGTACTTTTTCTTCCTTCACGCTATCCAACGCTTAGTGTAGTGTGGATTAAAAATACCTGTACAGAGTGTTCCGAAAACACCGAATCAAATGTAGGATGATTATAATTAAAGTTCAACTTTCAAAAAGCTGTAGAAAAAAGAACCACTGCTCAGAATGACCTGAAATTTGAACTGAATATACTCGAAGGAGGAGGAAATGGTATGGAATTAGAAAAAAAATAGTTCTAAATTTTAGCAATAGATGGCGCTTTAAGCGTCGTAATATGCAAAATAAATGTCGTGTCATGCGCACGACACATTGCATTTGTTATAAAAACGCTGGGTACATGGCGTTTTCCTCATATAGCGTCTGAGAAGCTCGTCATGACTCTCTCAATGAAGGATCGCGCTCTGCTTGTGAAGCTCTTTTACAAGAACGGTGACAGTGCGCCAGTAGCTCTAACGAAGTTCAGGACAGTAAAGGGTATGAAAAAAGATTGTGGGGTTGATTTCTGCCAAGGGTCCGGAGAAAATGATTAAGAAATTCGAAGCGACAGGTTCTTTTGAAGTGAAATCTGGCAGAGGGAGGAAACCAATTACTTCGGCCTCAGTAGAAGATGTGCTCACAGCATTCCAGGAAAAGACGAGCAGCGGTGTGCGAACGTGCAGTGCACGGGGAATTTCCCGAACTTTGGACATACCTGTGAACACGGTGCATAAAATTGTACGAAACATCCTGTATTGCTATCCATACAAAATTACCCATGTTCAGGAGTTGCTTCCTGCTGACCCGCCAGTAAGACACACTTTTGCTCTAGAATTTCTTGCTCACATGGAATTGGACAATGAATGGCCATGGAACATTTCGTGGATCGACGAAGCCCATTTCCATCTCCAAGGACATGTCAATACTCAGAATTGCAGAATATAGGTAATGGAAAACCTGTTCTAACATGAACCAATACCTCTTCATTCTGCAAAGGTAACTGTGTGGTGCGGGTTGACACCATTGTTTATCGTAGGGCCATTTTTTTTCGAGGAGATGGGTCGTGCGGGTCCTGTTACCTGTACCGTCAATGGTAAACGCTATGAGAGTCTTTTGCGCAACTACATCATTCCAACACTTCAACAGCATGCATGTGTGGGTAGCATTTTTATGCAAGATGGCACTCCTCCGCACATTGCAAAGCCAGTGAAGCAGCTGCTGAAGAGGCATTTTGAAAATGATAGAATTATCAGCCATCATTTTCCAACAGCCTGGGCATCAAGATCGCCTGATCTTAATCCTTGTGACTTCTGGATGTGGGGTTACCTAAAAAGTGTTGTGTTCAGTGGTCCGATTGCAGACTTAGCTGAATTGAAGGCACGCATTGCGCAACACATTCACA
>QLNU02015360.1:139368801-139381163 GCA_006491805.2 Dysdera silvatica
CCTACGTAGGGCTGGTATCTTTCCTCAGTGGTGCACTACGAACATAGGAGGCCTCAAGATCCGTGGGAGCCCTCTTGGTTCTAAACAAGAAGTTTAGTTTGAAAAATAAATATCTCGAGACTCGCAACACCGATTAAAGAAGTTTACCTAAGGAGTGTTTCAATTTTTGCTACGAAGGGCAGGGCAGGCAATAGGGGGAAGGGGGGATTGCACAGGGACCCGGTGCGGCCAAGGGAGCCCGGTACTAAAAGGAATAAACCCTCCCCACCTCTAGGATTCATACTAGATCCGTCAATGCCCTCCACCTGCCAATCATAAACTTTTATGCTTCGAAGGTTCTTTTATTTTCACTCATGTTTTACCGTCGAAGAAATCAAAAGTCTGTCCTGCAGGTAAATAATAAATAGCTTGATAATAAAAGTTAGTATCGAAAAATTACCCTTGATCCAGTAGCGTACGCAGAAAATTCCTAAAAGGGGTTGGTTCGAATGAGAAGGTTTACCTCTATATCATAGCTTGGGTACAATAGACCAGTGGTCACCAACCTTTCGGACCTCACGGACCACTAAATTCATAATTTTAAATCCCGCTGACCATAAATACTTTTTTTAAAAGATAAATATGGGGCTCCTCCTGGTAACCGCATTGCGGTAAGTGAGGGTTTTTTCACTAATTGCCGATAATTATCTCAAGTACATTATAGATATAAAAATTTACAATTAATTATTTTAATAGAAAGTTAGAAATTAGTACTTAAAAATTTAGGAACCTATCAAGTACATTTCATGAATCTAGTGCAATATAATCGCGACAATTGTCATTCAGAATATTAGAATTTCTTAAAATATTGTTTTTGTTTTATTATTAATAAAACATTAAAAATGCAAATAATGTCAAAATTTTTCCATAATTCTCTCCACCGGTTGGCGACCGCTGACGTAGACATATGTTTAATATTCACCCAATTGCGGGGGTTTTGTTCTACATAAACCCCCCCTTACGTAGGCCTATGTCTTGATCGATTCAGAATTATGTCTATGGGCGCTAAAGGTTCGGTTTCAAAATAGCTTGCCAAAAGTTCGCCATTCCCGCCAAAAATTGGCGACGGCGGAAGTTGGGAAATTAAAGGCCAAACTTTCAAATATAATTTTCACTGGCTCGAAATTGTTAACTCCCACATGCCACATATGCACAGCGAATAAGCTATCCTTTTTTTTTATAATACAGCCCAGATGCGGTCTATTGGATAAATACGTCCAGTTTGGGAATGCTTTTTTTTTCATCCAATCATGCTTTGTTATTTGTTTATAGCCATAACTCCGTGGTTATTCATTTCCGACCCCCCATGTAAAGGGTCGTTATGGTCCATTTTGTACAAAGATCACGGCTATATATTTCGGAACACCCTGTATGCGTTTTTCTATGAACCTGGTTATACGCAGAGCCGAAATCTGTAGGCCCTGTGTATATTTTCACGCTCTGGTGTAAAAAATGCCCAATATTTGCATAGAGAGCTGTTTTACCTGTTAGTTTGTAGGCCTGAGTTTTCTTCACTCTCAATATATTTCTTAACGACCCTCACTACTGTAACCTACCACAAACGTAGTTTAGTTAAGGCTCATTTGTTGCGAGTATATGATAATTAACTGTGGTCTAGGTAAAATTGAGTTTACGTGTTACTTTTGTTCTTTGCTTTAAAATGGCTAGTTAATAGGGTTAAACTATACAGCGTCTTAAGAAAGCGAGTGATGTCTATTATTAATTTTTTTCGAACCTTTGTATATTGTTTATAAACAAATCAGCCGCCGCTTACCAAAGAGTACCCCTGAGAATAATTTCATTTTGTAAAATGCTACGGATTGGATATTTCTGGGGAACAGCATTGGAAGAAGGTATAAATATACCCTGTTTTCCCAAGAGCTCTTCGAAAGATAAAATTGTTTTCTCAATTTTCTTAAATAAACTACAAAAGTAGTAACTTGCGGCAAATTTCATGAGAAGTCAACTTCATTGATTGAAAAAAAGGAGAAAAAGAAATTTATCCCAGTAGTTTGGGATGTGATCACCAATGAGTTTTTCAGTAAATTTATTAGCAAGCGTGTCATCGTATTTTTCATGTTCTTCTAGGATAGCTAATGAAATGACATCATCGCCCCGCGAACTTCTTTTCACATTTTTAATTGTTTAAGCTAAGTCTGCCAGGATTTGAGTTACTTTCCTCATATTATCTTAATATATTTTACTTTCAGATCTTCGTTCCTCTTAGACGTTCTATTTAAAAAAATCTAACCGCTCTTCTAAACACATTTTTACCATATTTTCTCAGACTAGACACTTTTTTATACGAAGATCAGTTTCTTCCCAGTGGATAAGAATCTTTTAGAGTATTCTTGAGTTTCTTGTAGATTTTAATGTTATCCTATATTAAGCTATGCGCTGTGACTTTTTTTTGTATCTCTCTGTCTGCCTTTGAAATTTGTAGTCAATCAAAGAAGAAATGTTTCAGTTATGTCGGATTTACTGCCGCGCGCTTAAATTATTTAATTGAGTTTTGCCTTGCCTTTCCTTTACGTATTATTTATTTCTTACAGCATTTCCCTTCCTCTTCCTGCACTTCAAGTTTCCAGGTTATTATAATATTAGCGCCAGAGAATCACATAAATACTGCCTACTATGGCTTGTGGTTATTTTATGCACATTTAGCTTTTTTGGCGCGACTGGATAAAAAAAAAATTTTCACGATGCAATGAATGCGTGTAATGGTTCATGTAATTTTGCATTGTGAAAACAAAAATTACTCCAAAAAAGGCCAATATGCGTATCCCACCCACAAGTCTACTTATCACGTGTTGCACACATTTACATATCATGTGCTAGAGTTAGTACGTTTTTAAAATGTGTACTATTTCCCGTGTGTTTATTGAAGTTTAAACCGTGTATTTCTCGTGTGAATGTTTACCGGAAATTGTTATTAATAAACACAGTGTGTGTTTGTTTATTTGGGCGCAAGGAGAGCAAGGACCATGTAACACCAAGACCTACAGTTTTCTGTGGAATCTAAACTTCTTAAGGCCTGTGGAACCAACCTCAAGGCTACGGTGCGCAATTAGTCAGTACCCAGAAAACACAGATGTGTTGGCAAATTGACGGCCAGGAGCCGGTACTGGCAGCAATGTGTCGGCAACCTGCATTCCATAACCGGCGAAATGCTGGCACTTAATCGGCATCCATTTTAACGGCAATTTGCAGATCTCCCGGTAGTGGGCCGATGGCACATTTCCGCCATCGACTTGGAACCATTCTGCCAAAAGCGGCAGGATTCGTAGAGACATAACTTTGCCGTAATCAATGACTCTGATGCCAATAAGTGAAAACTGCGCATGCCTGAGGGCATAAACTACATAGGTCTGTCTGTGTCCCCTTGCAAGGGCAATTTTTATTTATATATGGAAAAAGTAATTACCTTTTCCATATACATATAAGTTTTCCATACATTCATTTCAGAGCTCCACAATAATTAGTTAATTATGGATAAAATAAATAATTTCGTTTGGCAATGCTTACAAAATGTTCATACTAAAGAATGTGTAATTTTAATTATTGGAATATTTTAAAATACATTACACAGCCTAGACTTATATGGGGCCGGAGCCCCCAAATAATTTCAAATAAATTGCAATATACATATATTGTTATGTATAAATGTTAATAATGTGATTGTTCCCCCCCCCCCCAATAATTTTAAAAACTCTACGTTTATATAACACAGCTAAATCAGTATTTACATGAAATTAGTTTTATCGGCACGTATTTTATCCACCCTATGCTATCGGATAACCGGGGTTCTACTGTATAAACAAGTAAAACGTTGAACGAGTGTCCTCTTAAAAACAGTAATATTGTAGGGCATTTCGATTAAGCGAAGTTCGGATTACCGGGGTTATCTGTAAGTACAATATTGAACGAGTATCTACTTTAAAAAAAAATAGTATTACAAGACATTTCTGTTACGCAAATTGCGGATTACTGGGGTTCTACTGTATTTACAAGTAAAACGTTGAACGAGTTTCCACTTAAAAATATTATTACAAAAAATAGCATTGCCGAACATTTTGGTTAAGCGAATTTCGAATTAATGGGGTTCTACTGTATTTACAAGCAAAGGAACCCCTAATAAATATATTGCAAATTATAACATAACAAGTATGAGGCAATGAATTGTGCTCTCGACGAATTGTCTCACAACGAATTGCGCTTACGACAAATTGACACGACACCCGCTCCCCACATGTCTCTGACCAATTTTTAGTTAATTTAATTGACTAAACTCCGTCAAGTTCACAGTAAGTGTAATCCCTTTGAAATTACACCCAGATTTCGCAGCTTGTTGAAAGTATGTTTTAATAAACTTTTGAGATGTTTATATTCTTAGCCAAAATTTAGAATAGAAAGCACCACCTTGTCTGGTGCAGAATGACCCTTGCTGTCCTTGCGCCATAAAAATACAACCAACCAACAGAATAGAAAGCTTATAAGTTTTCTATAGTAAAGTAAAATTGGATTCATGATTATATATGCAATTCTATCAATTGTAGAAGGACTTAGGCAAGTAGTTGTCTCTTATGACTAATATAGAAAAGAATCCCTGTAAATTATAGAGGGTGTGGGAGGAAATTTATTATACGATAAATGTTTTCCATCACCATAGCAATTTTAAAACTATAACTGAACTAACTATAAAGATGCATGAAAGATTTTAACACAAAATTACTTGAAATTGACATTTAGCATAGTTGCCATGGGAACAATTGATCATTAATTTAAAATCTGCTAATAAAATTTTTAAATTAATTCATTGATTATTAAAATTAAAAAAATACTATGGTACTTTTTATTTCTTTTCAGTATGTGTGTGGCAGATCGGTGAATTTCGGGAGACAACCCAACAAAATATAGAAGATGCCTTCAAACGATGTTTACTCAATGCTAGCGACCGTGATGCTGGTCGTAATAAAAGAAAATCCATGCAATTTTCTAGTGACAAATAAATGACTTGTTTGTGACTCTGCTGTTTTATTCATTTAATTGCATAATGTGTAGCCATTACAACAACTCGGTTGATATGGCAAAATTCATTTTTCTTGGTGAAAATTATTAGCAATCATATTTGCACATTAAAATTTCTGTAGCAAATTCTAATTAAAATTTGCAAAACTCTTTAACTTATTGCAGAATATATAGAGGGTTGGGAAGAATATATACTAATTTGGCGTTCTCTATTACGCCTACAAATATTTAAACATTATTTATCTTATATTTAGTATAAGGATGGCCTTGTATTAAGGATGTACAACATTTTAGTAGTGGGCAGACTCCAAGTAATCGTAATCGATTACATTTTCGTGAAATTACTTTTTTATAATTTTAAGTAATTGTAATCAAATTTTAGTTACGAATGTAATCGGAAAATGTGTGTGGATTAGTATATGATCATATATAATTACACAAATGTAATTTAAAATGCTGATTTTCGATTTCGGTTATAACTAATATAATGAAAATTTTCATTATTTTACGATGCAGACACGTTGAACAGTTTAAAAAGACATAACGTGTAACGATCGTAATAGTTACAAGTTCTATTTGATTTTCTTTAACTGCTCAATGGGAAAAGACATCTGTTCATAAAATAATGAAAAGCGTAATAATTATTTTATACAGATTTAATTATGTGCAATGTATTGACCAACGCTGAATTATAAAGACGTCAGGCCAGTAACGGCATTGCCGACACTGAATTATAAAGATGTTTGGCCAGTAACGGCATTGCCGACACTGAATTATAAAGATGTAGGACTAGTAACGTCATTGCCGGCACTAAATTATAAAGAGGTAGGGCCAGTAACGGCATTGCCGACGCTGAATTACACTCTATAACAAAAAAAATCGACGCACCAAGAAGGAGTTGTCCGATTGCGATAAAAATTGGTGGATGTGAAGAACATACATAGAAAAAGAAACGATTAAAATTTCAGAACAATTGAATGATTTATTGCAGAGTTTGACCGTTACAAAGGGAGGAAGTCAATAAGGCGTTGGTCCACCTCTGGCCTGGATGCAAGCTGTCACCCGGCGTGGCATAGACTGATAAAGATCCCGGATGGTGTCCTGCGGAATTTCTTGCCAAATTGTCTCCAACTGTCGGGCTAAATCGTCAACATTCCGGGATGGTTGCAATCGCCTTCCCATAGCGTCCCAAATGTGCTCTATGGGAGAGAGATCAGGAGATCTAGCTTGCCAAGGAAGTGTTGGGCAAGCTTGAAGACAATTCATAGCAACACGTGCCGTGTGCGGCCGGGCATTGTCTTGTTGAAACGTAAGTCCAGGGTGTCGCAAAAGGAACGGTAACACAACCGGTCGTAGAATGTCGTCTACGTACCGCTGTGCTGTAAGTGTGCCAGAAATGACCACCAAAGGGGTCCGGCTATCAAAGGAGATGGCACCCCAGACCATAACGCCCTGTTGTGGGCATGTGTGGCGTGCGATAGTAAGGGCAGGATCCCCACGCTGCCCTGGACGTCTCCAGACACGTCTGCGGTTGTCGTCAGGACACAGTTGGAAACGGGACTCGTCACTAAAGACTATACGTCCCCAGTCAGCGCAGTTCCAAGTTGATCGAGCCCGGCACCACTGTAATCGGACTTGACGGTGTAAAGGCGTGAGAGGTAAGCGGCGTAACGGTCGGCGCGAGCGTAAATTCCGCTCTCTCAGTCGTCTGCAGAGGGTCATGTTGGACACATGTGTGCGGGCCACACGTTGGATAGTTGATAACGACGAATCCGGTGCTGTGACAGCTGCTCTGACAATCGCTCTGTCTTCCCGTTCTGTTGTGGCCCTAGGTCGACCGCTGCCGTCCCGACGCTGACATCTGCCGTTGTTGACCCACTCTTGCCAGCACCGTCCAATCGCCGCATCGCTTCGACCCACATGTCCAGCGATTCTTCGATTCGTCCAACCAGCCTCTTTCAATCCGATAGCACGACCTCTTTCAAACTCTGACATATGCTCGTAATGAGCACGAATCTTTCGGCGAGGCATTGTTACAGTCGACGTAAGATATCCGCAGTCAAAATGCAACAGAAATTTTGACCACATATTGAGAATCGCTCCTTATATACACCTGCTGAATGCGCAGTTCCGATGCGCTGGAGTTCCCGCTATTCATTCATTGGACACCAAATTTTAATCATTTGCATGTTCGGTCAAAATGTCTTTGCATACGAAATTTCATTACAATCGGACAACTCCTTCTTGGTGCATCGATTTTTTTGTTATAGACTTTGTAAAAACGTTTGGCCAGTAACGGCATTGTCGACGCTGATTTATAACGGCGCTGGTATTTCTCTGGGCCATAACATAATAGCCGGCACTTCATTATAAAGTCGTCGTGACAAAACGGAATTTGCGCATATGATCTACAAATTTCCGGTTATTTGCCGGACCAGTAACGGGCATGAATGGGTTACCGGAGCCTGCCCGCATTCTGGCCTGTCGGACATTTTACAACGAAACCGGTGCCGGCTATATTAACCATTTTAATGCGCGGCTAATCCGGGTTCGACTCCCAGCAGTGCAAAAAGAACGCTTACTCAGAGATCTCATAAAAGATCGCACTGCTCACTGTAGTCCGGGGTTTGGTTCCCCAGGCCTTAAGAGGTTCGGATTCCTCGGAAAACTGTAGGTCCCGGCGCAGCATGACCACTGTAGTCTTTGAGCCGTAAAACCAAAAAGCAAACAAACAAACATAACCATTTTGATGGCAATAGTTCCAACACGCCGACGCCGGTAAGCTTTCTACCCAACAGTTTTGTATTTCCTGGGTTATAATGCTAAAACAAAGCGCTGCCAACATCAATTTTGAGAGGTAGTATTACAAGATCTACAAGATTAACAAACTGGCGAGCTCTTAAATTGCTCGTAATTATTGACGTAACTTAAGCGGTAGGCTAAAAATGGCTTCACCCTCTCTAGAAAATTATAACTCCGCTTCAGAAAGCGGAAAGTATAAATAAATGCTATGTGGGGACATTAAGGTGTAGAATAGAGCGCTGGACTTCAGGCCTAGCTACACCACTGCCAGGAATGCACACACTAGACTAGCAATATAGCCGATTGATCCCCAGATCAATACGCCCCCTGTCCATCTATGCACTGTGCAATACAGTTGGTTAGATTATCCTGTTCGTCACCTTCATAAGCATATCTGGCAATCGTCAAGACCTAAGGAAAGGCAAGATTCGGCACTAAAGACGACTTGACTCCATTCTACACGACCCATGTCATTCGGAAATGGCATCAATCCAAGCACAGTTGGCCATGAATTCATATCATTACATCTTTCTTTCTTTCTTTTTAGTTTTACGGCTCAAAGACTACAGTGGTCATGCTGCGCCGGGACCTACTGTTTTCCGAGGAATCCGAACCTCTTAAGGCCTAGGGAACGTCCCCGGACTACAGGCGTGCAGGGTCTTCCGTAAGCGTTCTTTGCACTGCTGGGAGTCGAACCCGGATTAGCGGCGCACTAGGAGAACGCGTTACCACACTGCGCCACCGCAGGGCTCATATCAGTACAATGGTCGACATGCATGTAACTCTTATGCTCAAGGCGATTGGAAAACGTTTGATGTTTTATAAGTTGACTGATGGCAGGTATTAACTCTCGTATGTCAGCCGAGAGAATGGCTCTAAGAGTAACTAGGACGTACAGACGAATAAGAAAATCATTTTAAATGATTATCAAATCAAGCTATTATAGAATAAATAAAAATATGTAGGTATATGGAAAAAATAAATATATGTTTTAAAAAAGTATTTGTATTGTATAAAAATAAATGAATATTCCAAAAATTATAGTTCCTACCAATGTAATTGTATGTAGAAAATAAATATACTATTAGTATTATTAACATTTAATTGACGGGTCATGTGAATTTACGTTTTTCCATTCTGATTTCCTATAGACTTCCGTATCTAGTAATTCTACGTCGCCCGTACTAGAGCCACGTAGAATTACTAGATATGCAAACAAATAACTTTGTAAAATTTTATCAAAAATAGTATTGATTCAATAAAACTGCAACGCTTTAAAACCACACATACATGTTTATTTAATTCTCTTAAAAAATGCCCGGAAATCGAGAAAGGCAGTAAAAAAAACTCTTCTGTTAAGTGTTAATCTGGTAATTCACTGTCTGTGCTCCAGTCCCGACTTTATGTGTACGGGTGAAATCTCACAAGCATTTTTTTTGACATAACTTTGGGCCGTAGTGTTATTTCGGTCGACACATGCCTCTATACGATTTATTGACCCCACTTAGTCTCGTGAAGATGAATATGTACTCGCACTTCCAGTCCGTTCTCTGGCTATATTCCTTACGAACACGGATCCTGGATATTACGAAAAATTTAATTGTTCTGCAAGAGCCGGTTTTTGTAAAAAATTGTTTCTATTGAGGTAATTCTTCGATATTAATGCATGAAATGGCTACATCACAAATTGCGAGGTTTTGTCTTATATTATTAGCCATGATACCTGCGAAAATTCTCAAATTATTAATCATTTGCAGACGTCGCCGTAATATCCTCATTATACAGATCTTAAACCAAATCAAAGAAGCGGTTCCTTTTACTGCATTTTCAGTTTTACTCAGTGTACATAAACAAAGGAAATCATAAAGTTATCTGAAGTGGATTGGCTTTAATCGAAGTGGGATAAAATTCATTTTAAGCGACATGGGTACAAAGACAAAATGTCCATATGACAGCGATTTCTTTAGAAAAATTTTACAACTTGATCAAAGAGATGGGTATGTATGAATTGAAAAGGTATGTTGTAACAACAGAAATTAAAATACATAGGTTCTTGAAGAGTTTGCACATAACAAACTATTACTCAATATAAGAGGACAAATCACTCTCAAAGAGAAGAATAATTCCTCGACGCCTGTTTTAACCGCATCTATAGCCTCTTGATAGCCAATCTAGTGCTCTTACCCATTGAGCTACATGCTTCTATCATACGGACACGAACCCGACTGGAACTCAACGAACATATTACACCGGCATGTCACAAATAATGCAATTATACTAACTAAATAATGTAATAATGTAAATAATAGACTCTCCTTAGAATGTTGGGAAACATAGAAATTACATGAGAAAGCCATTAAGACATCACAACAACTTTCAGAAACATACACATAACTCTGCCTCTGAAACGTATGGGAATCCCCAAAAATTTGGTGTCCCACAGTACAGGTTTCTCATTGGTTCCCATAGGGTATTTCCATGATTCCTATTGGAGGCCTCCCATTGGGATTTTCCATTCTGCTAGACTGCTCTAATGACGGGTTTTTCTAGAAATTTCAAGTATAAAGAGAGGGAAAACATAACATCGTCACACACACATGTTATTATTGATGAAGGACTGCTGCTGATGCGTACGAAAGCTGAAGTGATCTTTTTCATTATCTATTTTACAAATGCGTAACCTTTTGTGTGAAAATTTCTTCCCTGGTACAGTGTATCCTATTTCTATTATACTCGATGTAACAATTCAAACTTTAATATAAAGCAGTGATATAAATTTTAAACTCATCACTTCTTTAATTTTTATTTTCATTTAAATATTTATTTTCATAAATATTAATAATGTGTGTTTTTTACGATAAAATAAATAATAGTATATTTGCTGATTATTTCCATGGGTTCAGTTGTGGTACCTATTGCTGATATTTGACAAAGATTGAAACCCTAATAGGTTACCATACTGAGATGATTATGAACTAAAGCCCGCCGTATTTGGTGGAGTAAAAAAGGCACATGCGTGTTTGTCTGCAAAGTAAAACTGCCGAATAAACGGATCAAATTTTAAGGCTACGCCTTTTCAGAAGCGAGTTTTCTTCAGTTTGCTTCAACTTCATCATGAAATTCGTTAACCAATGATAATTGTATGATAACTAATTAGGTTTTAATTGTCAATAGCTTCAAAAGTATTGATTTGAGGACATTTTTACTGACAGATGGTTATACCTAAATTTTTTTAGGAATATGGATATGTGGTTTTACTTCGAGGGTTACAGAACACTCTGTGTAACGGAAATAATTTTTAACACCCACGGTTTCGGCTCACCTAGAGCCCCTTTATCCATGTATTACAAAATTGAATAATCTTTCCCTTTCCATGGCCAACACACCTATTACGAAGATCTTAGCTAATTGACTACGAACGACACAATGCACGAGAACTCAAGAAAAAATATACAGCAAGAATTGGAATGAAGGATAAGGAATATATATATATATATATATATATATATATATATATGAAATTCCCTGTTTAGCAGGATAGTTAGACACGCCTGAAGTTAGAGCTTTGCACAAAATAAATCCAAGACCATTAACTCTATTTTCGAAATATTTCTAGCGCGCATATATTTCTCGCATAGAAAAATGGCGTGGATACGTACTGCGTTTACCTTTAGGTGAGGTTTTTTATGCATCGTTATCAAAACTCTCTGGTCGCCTGGGTATGCCGTGACCGCATTCCGGTTTCAGTGAAATCTTTCAATTTTTTCATTGCAGAAATTTGAAACCATACGGAAAAGTGCTCACATATATATTTTTTTACACAGAAAATTCCGGAAACCGATGCCGTCGTTTACGATAAGAAACCTAACTAAAGTTGTGAAAGACGTCCCCGGGGAAAATGACATAAACGTAGCTTAATCAAGTGGCGTGCCCCCGGGAGGGCAAGATGAAGGAACGGGGACGAACGGCGAAAGAGAGATTGTGGCTAAAATATATAGGGGCTCTCCCCCATTCCTTCAAAAATATACTTGACGATAAATAGTTTGGGGATTTCGTTTTCGTGCTTCGAGATATTTGTTTTGATTTTTCTTTTGTCTCAAATTATATCACCAACTTTCAACAAGCACAAATGAATAAACAAAATGGATTCGGTTTTCAGAAGAAGCATTACCTATTTGAATTTCACGTGGAGACGGTGAGTTCGAGGCACTACTCACATCAGAAATATCTCACTTCCTGAACTTGAATAGCAGCTTGAGAGATGGCGACACAGCGTTGAATATAGATATATATGCTTATATTCATTGCGCTTTGATTTGTTTGTTTGTTTTGTGGTTTTACGGCTCAAAGACTACAATGGTCATGCTGCGCCGGGACCTACTGTTTTCCGAGGAATCCGAACCTCTTATGGCCTAGGGAACCAAACCCCGGACTACAGTGAGCAGTGCGATCTTTTTATGAGATCTCTGAGTAAGCGTTCTTTTTGCACTGCT
>QLNU02015360.1:139385629-139406763 GCA_006491805.2 Dysdera silvatica
GCCTAATATTTTTTTAAATATATTTATCTATTAACAAATGTATTTTTAGTATGATATATTTTATTTTATAACATATAAACATTTTATGCGCATCTCATTTATATGCATTTCCTTTATATAGAAACATTTTATTTTATAAAATGCAATCAATTTTATTTTAAACTGACTGACGTGAACATATTTTTTGTGTATCACTATCGGAGGTGTCGGAATTGTTTACTGGTACACAATTTTGGATGATAATTATCATAAAAACAATAAAAACATAAAAAAATTCTACAACGTGAGCATTTTATAAATGAATTGTTCGAACAACTGATTTTCTTTGTCTAATATCATCTGGAAAACAAATACCATCTACATTTTCAAAGACTCTTCTTTCGTTTGTTAACTTTGCAACAAACCAAGAGTACTGTAACGTATTCTTAAAATTCGGCGCCGAAAGTTGATTGTGAATAAGTGAATGGATCTTCAAAGCATCTATCTGCTCGCGTGTTTAAATGACTATTTTTTTGTAAGCTTTCAACACAATTTTGTAACCTTTTAATGAAATTTTTTACTTGACGGAAGAAGTACACATCACGAGGTTGACAGTATGGGGTACAATGAGGTGGAATTACTTCAACAGTAGAAGAAGAGGTGCCGTCGTCATTTGTAAAAACATTATTAAAGTGTGCTGGATCTACTTAACTACATAACAGGCTGGATGGCTACACCAAAACTTTTTCTACTTTTCAACTTTTTAATAATCAACAATTAAAATTCGAGTAGAAATTATCACTGCCAATAAGCATACAATTAACATAACTACATAAATATGAATTTTATTAAAGTAAGTTTATGAACAAAATCCGATTGTAAGCGAAGTATTTTTACTAATAAAAATACATAAATGAACATGTAAAAAGGATATATATTAACAACCGATTTCCGCGGGCATCGAACGCAAAAACACGAAGCGCTAGGCCGGTAACTTACCAACTTAGTTAACGATCAGCTTTAGGAAGATGTCGTATTTTAAGCTCATATATCGGATGCAAAATCTTTAAAAATGCATATCTTCGAAAATAAGCCGCATTGGCACGAATATCGAGATACGTATTTTCCTTATTTTGGCTGTACTTTCATCAAAAAATTCCATTAAAATCGATGGCGCACTCATTGTGGGTTCCCCTTGTTAGTTAAAACTACCATATTTATATGAACATTAAAAAAGATATTTTTTATGGAAAAGATATAATATTTATTACAATTAATTATACATGAATTATCTATTACCATTACGTTTAAGAATAATATGTGGTAAAAGCCGTTTTGCATATAACAAGTTTCATGAAACTGTGACCATGGACCTAAATTATATGATATTTTATTTTGTTATTCCTAAATGTAGAAAGCTAAAGGAAATTAAATATCAAATACAAGAGTATTTGTCAGAATAAAAAGACACATGCCTTTCTTGACAGGAAACTGATGATTGGAAGAAAATAGTTAAAAAACGTTCAATAAGTTTATATTTCTCTTCAAACTGGACAAGCGGTGAGTTTAAAATTTATTATACAATAATTTCTGCCACCCACGTTTTAATTATAGCTCAAACTAGAGCTTTATTCGTTTTGGAGAAAAAGAGACGCTTTCCCCATCCTGGATTCGAACCAGGGTCCCTCCGTTTAGCCCGGAGTGTCTTGGACCGCTAGACGAATGAGGACAGGAAACAACGCTCTCTTTCTCCGTATGTAAAGGTGTTAAGGTATTATTACCCTCCGCAGGGATAACACATAGCTATACATTAGCTATACATTAGCTATACATTACAGCTATAAGCTATACGTGGGTGGCAAAAATTATTGTATAATAAATTCCCCCACGAAAAACTCACAAAAATCTCGCCCCGGAGGCTTTTCTGTGTTGACCATTATTTGGCAATTGTGTTATCCCTGTGAAGGGTAATAATATCTTACATGTTTAAAATTTATATCAATACATTATATTAAAGTTTGAATTGTTACACTAAGTATAATAGAAATAAGATACACGGTACCAGGGCAAATTTTTTCATACAAAAGTTACACTAGAAATAAATGCAATACAATTTTTATGGTGCAGTTCTTTAAAATCATTAACACGATAATGATTTTAAAGAACTGCACCACTAAAATTGTGTTGCTTTTATTTCTATTGATTAGTGCAGTGTGTCGCTATTAAACTATAAAAGTTACACATTTGTAAAATAGCTAATGAAAAAGAGCACTTCAGCGTTCGTACGCGTCAGCAGGTACATAGGGCAGCATGGGAGTTTAAATCTTTAAAAATTCGTATCGCCGAAAATAAGCTGCATTGGCACGAATGCCGAGACACGTATTTCCTTATTTTGTCTCTACTTTCATTAAAAAAATTTCACCAAAATCGACAGCGCACTCACCGTGGGTTCCCCTTGTAAGTATATAATGTTACAACGATGTGCATTCAATGTTACAGACCACAAAGTCACATAATTTTTTCTTTGGTAAATATTATAATCAACAGTTACACACATACTGTGAGATAATTTCTGATGGAAAATAAAAGAATATAGGCTGCAGGATAAAAACATTTTCTGTGAAGCGATTTCTAAAACACTAATTCATTTTTTTGAAGGGGAAAATTTGATTTCATTTCTATGTGTTTGTTCGATCTTAAAAACTTTTAAAAAATGCAGTAATACAAAGTGATCTCATTTACATATATCAAATATTAAAATCCTTGAGTGATTATGAAATTTACCTTTATCACCCCACTCTTTATAAAATTAGTTCTTTTATATTTACATTCACCTCTCTAATCTGCATCAAATTCATACGACAGGTAAACGATTTCAGAATAATCAAAGCTAACAAGTAGTGTATAAATATATCGAAATTAACTAACCTAAAAAATATTTTATTAAATTTATAAAAAGATCAAAATCATGGAAATGTTTTTGTATTAGGGTGAGTTTAATTTTGTCGTTGGTAAACAACATTTATTTGAAAACCTACCTTCCATGTTAATGCTAAGCTTTCCTTATTTGCATATTATATATTTTAATTATAATTTCAAAGATTTTTATAAAATAATGCTAATCTTTTCTTAAATATCATCAGAATTGACAAGCGGAGCATCTACGCTACTATGTCTATTACGGTGTCGATTCGACGAGCTAGTGTAATGAAAATGCGATTAATTACAATCGTTTGCATGTGTAAATCAGAATGGCGTGACCTTTGTAATGATATGGATTCGCTCATCTCTCACCAAGTCAGCAGCTCGAATTTGTTGCTAACCCAGTCAGTAGCAAACTAGCGTGGCTCACCGGAATTCAGCAAGCTGTTGATATGCGTAGTCATTGCAAATATGTCTCACGAGTTTAGTACCCTTGTAACAGGCGTGCTCTTAGCATTTGTAGCATAGAGCCTCATACAAATAGCGAATGTTGTCTGGCGTCATTGCAATTAAGCCTCGTTGAGTGTTGTTTGGATACCGTCTACCTAAGTTAAGCCATATGGTCGTATCTGGTGAAGTATCTTCTCTATTAAGATATAGTGTGTAATCTTAAATACAAAAGTAAGAGCTGTATGTATGTTGTATCAGAGTTCGTTATTTTTTTTCTTTTTTTCTAAAAGATCAAATCCATCAAATTCTTTTATTTGAATCGAATTTTTTTTAACTTTTGAAGCAATTTTATAAAGGCACATTTTTTGGATGAAAACAACATCGGGTTAATTATCGAGAACTGGTAATAACATTTTATTAAAACTTATGTTTAATTAAAAAATATAAACATATTCAATCCTGTTGGTTATTAGAAACAGTAAAGTGACACAAAACGTCTTAAAAATAATGTTTTTTCTTTTAAATACAAAATAAAAGGCAACTTAATTGCATATTGCATAATTATATATAATTAAAGGCAATTTTAAGAAAATATTCTGTTGTAAAAAATAGTTTCAGATATTTTTGTCCGAGTTTCTATTTAATAAAGATACTCACGTAATTAGTAAAAAAGGAAACTTTTCAATTTAACAAAAAAGTTTTTTTTCTTGAAAACCCCCTAAAACATTTATCTTTTAATTCAACATAAAACATGTTTGGAATATTATACAGAGTGTCCCGTCAAGACCGCATAAACTCTGCATAGCGCGATTCCTTACAAAATTCTAAGCAAGAAATGTTAATGTGAAAATGCTGAGAAATCCATATTTTTCGAGTATTTAAAGATTGAAATTTAACCAATCTCATACCGTTGCAATTTGTTAACGCTTTTTAGGCGGAGGTTGAAACGAATTGAAGAAATCTTGTTTTCCAAATGCGTGGAATAACGGTTTTTGGTCGTTTTTTCGGTAATTTTCGTTTGAAAGCCAACGCTCATGTAAATATTTTTCCTCAGCAAATACTAAAGAAGTTACGTCACACAATCAGCGATCTTAGAATGGTACCCTTCGGGATTTTATTCTTCGCCAAATATTAGTAAGTAATGCAGAAATGGATGCAAAAAAATAATTAGCAAAAAATTTCTTTTAATTCTCATAACAAACGCACACAAGCATGTAACATTAAAATTTTAAAGAAACTAAAAAAATGTAACAAGTTAAAAATGGCGCGAGCTCAAAATTTACATTAATATTTTACATTAACATTTAAATTCATATTGATTGTAAAATAAGTAATTGTTGTTTGTAAAAACTATTGGTATGATAGGCAACTTTTAACAAATAAGGCATATAGGCAAGCTTTTGAAAATAAAGAGATATTTTTGATATAATGACTGTACTTCGAAGGCCGACGCTAAGGGTGAAGGAGAACCGGCAATTCTCCCTGAGCGGCAGATAGGGCCAGTAGAATGGGATTATTATAAAAAATGAAGTCCTTTTGGGGGGGGGCAAAAGTTTTGCCCCCCAAACTACATAATAGTGCTTATCCGCGTACCTCAGTAATTCGGTGGCGATCATCCCTGTCTTCGAGCTCTCCGGACTGGGTTCGACTTCTAAAATATTTGATTTAATGGAAGTGTAGTCAGACCACGTTAGACTATCGGTTCGCAGAAATCCTTTAGCATAGTTTGGAGACGTAAAATATGCAAACTTAATCAAATGCTTTAAAATTATGTAAATTCCTTTTACAGCTTGTTTTTTGTATCGTAGCATCTAATCATTTGATATTGTTAAGGAATGACTTTTGAAATAATAATAAATATTAAGTTCCTTTTTAAGTCATAATATTGCAATAACAAACAATTATAATTATTATTTTATTGTATAAAATAGACAACGATGAACGTGAAGTATTCTACGATGTTGTGACTAATTATAGAAAACATTGAATTTTAAATGGTGTAAATTTTATTACACTTCTCAGTAATGAGGAGGATAGCATATATATTGCATATAGTGATGATGCATATTGTTGTAGTGATGATGCATATAATGATGTTGCATATAGTGAAAAAGGTGTATGAAGTATTTATGTGTAATAAATAAATAAAACGTTTTTCAAAATAAGCTAATTTTTACAGTCAGAAAAAGTATCAATTTTGGTAACTCTACTCAAAGCTGCGTAATGTCTAACGTCATAATTTTAGCTTTCCCTGAAAAGTGGGTTGTGCTGGAATGAGAGAAATCATTTCGAAACCCAGTGAGATTTTCTCTTTCTACTACAATAGGCAGAAATTAGTGATTTGTTTCCTAAGTGGTTTTCGCCAAAAAAATGGTTGTCAAATTTTATTCTCATTGGCTGGTCTTCCAACATTAATAACTCGAAAAATATGGATTTCTGAGCATTTTTGCATTAACCTTTTCGCTTAGAAATTTGCAAAGAATCGCGGTGTGCAGTGTTTATGCGGTCTTGACGAATCACCCTGTATAAACTGGTGAGGTACATATCAAACGCACACACAAGGTAGATCATAATTATAATTTAAATTAATCTTTGCTATTAAGATACTTAAGAATATAAACTAGTTTCTCAGTTTTATCAGTGCCTAAATGATTCCGAAGATTTGAGTGAACAAGACCAGTTGAGAAAATTCCCACCACTGACGCTACAGAAACGGTCGCTGTAAATAGTTTTGTGATCATTGCTAATACATTTTCTATAATACTGCACCTCCAGCAAAATGTGATTTCTACCAGTCTGTTGGAGTTGTTTGATCCACAATATTGGAGTTAAAAAGAAACTTATCAAATGGTTCGGATTTTGTATGAAATTTTAATAAAGTAAACACTTTACTTTTTTTTCAAAAAGTAAAAACTCCATTTTCTCGGTAACGCTAAAGTTAACGCCAGCATAGTATGGATTTAAACGATACAACAAAAAATGTGGTGGCTGCCATGCTTGATTATAACAAACAGAAACGTGTACCATGCATGATTTGTTAAGCTTTTCCGATTGCAAAATTACGTCCAAATCCTTCCAGACGTGAACGCAAGTTGCTATGGTGCAATTGCGCTTCTGCATTGAGGTGGGCCGAAAAGACATAATTTTCGGCCTACTGGGGGTCCATAAAAATTGTGTAAAATATTTTTTCGATTGAATAATATCTTTTGTCCCCGCATTGAACTCGATTTTTTGAAATATTTGTTAAAAAGTGCATTTTTCATCTATTATAGTAACAATAAATATTTTTGGAGATAGCTGTTGTAATAGTGCGGAACAAGTTCCCACTAAAGTCAGTAAAATGATGCTAAATAGTTTTTCGATTGAATAATATCTTCCGTTCCTTATCTCACTTAAAATTTCCACATTTATGTCAAAAATGTTCTTCTTAACCCTCATAGAAATAACGCAAATATGCAACAAATTATGAGCCAAACACTGCATTTGACTGTTCTACACTATATAAAACATGAAATTGGTAGAAAATTATGTTGGTGGAGGGAATCGAGGTTACAGTTCATAAAAACTATGGGAAAAGGAAAGCATGCAATTTTAGACCAATTCACACAAAATGCTCATGAATATCCTGTTGATACAATCGTCAGTGAGTCGCCGTAGATACAGAGGAATCATATATATCACTGGTGAAATTAAAAGAAAGATTTTACATTGACAAATGACCAGACGGAACAAGCTTGAAATCAGCGTTATGGTGGAATTCAGACATGATTAAACGTGACAAATGGAAGTCATTTTGCAGAAAATAGATGGACAAAAATGTTGCAATTGACGAAGTATGGATTTATTTAAATGATTGTAATAAACAAAGGTCGATTTATTATCGCAAGCGAGGCCTGAGAGACTCAAAAGTTTGTTTCAAAGGGAGGAAAAAAAATTTCTATAAATGATTTATGGTTATCGCTGGCATTTCTTGTAACGGAAAATAAAAAATAAGAAAAGTTGAAAAAATCCAAAACTCAACTCTACATATTATCAAAATAATGTTCTGACTCCTATTTTTAAAGGAGATATTCCAAAATTGTATTCTACTGATTTTTAAAATGTGGAACTCCATCAGGACAAAGCGAGCAGCCACACCTCCAAAAGTACAACCGCATTTCTAGAAAAAATGAGACAAGAAACTGGAATTAAGTCAACACCAATTAGCCATATTCCTACCCAGTCTCCAGATGTAGCACCGATGGCTTATTGTGCATTTGGACTTTTAAAACAATCTCTTTCAAAACGCCGACCCACTACCTTGGATGGACTGTGGAAAGATGTGGAGGAGGAATTGGAGAAAATCCCGTTTGTGACTTTACGAAAAGTCCTATTATCGTAGAAATCTAGATGTAATATGATAATTCAAAAACAGGGCTATCAGAATACAATAGAAAATATTTTTTGTTATTGTATTTTATTTATATTGTCAACGTCATTATAAATATGTGTAAAAACACTCTGTATACATTGACATAGTGAAACGTGTGTATAAAAATGCAAGTGCAAAAGCTTGTTTACAAAAGATACTACAAATTTCAAAATTGGTAAAGGTGTACGATAGTTTTTTACAGACATTTTGCCTCAACCTTATACAAGATTTTTCGGCTGATAAACTGGACAAAGGACTAAAAAACTGGAAAAATTTAACAAAAGGAATAAAAATAAATGGTGAATATTTAAATCATTTGCGGTTTGCTGATGACATTGTTATTTTTTCAACGAACCCATCAGAACTCCAAGACATGGTACAGGAGCTCTCAACTAGAAGTAAAGAAGTTGGACTCAAGATGAACCTACAAAAAACTAAGATCATGTTCAATAATTTCGTAGAGGAAACAAAAATACAAGTTGACAACATTGAGCTAGAAATTGCTGATTCATATATTTACCTTGGCCAGCTGATTTCAATGGATGGCAACATTATGAAAGAACTCAACAGACGTATTAAACTTGGCTGGAGTGCATTTGGAAGAAACAGTTTTATCCTGAAGGGGAAATTGCCTTTGT
This sequence comes from Dysdera silvatica, assembly GCA_006491805.2. Taxonomy (NCBI): domain Eukaryota; kingdom Metazoa; phylum Arthropoda; class Arachnida; order Araneae; family Dysderidae; genus Dysdera; species Dysdera silvatica. Next base: position 139,394,030 of record QLNU02015360.1, read on the forward strand.
GTCTAAAAAGAAAGGTCTTCAACCAGTGTGTATTGCCAGTCCTCTCTTATGGATCAGAGACATGGAGTCTAACAGTTGGAGCAATACGAAAGTTACAGACAACGCAAAGGAGCATGGAGAGGTGCATGCTTGGAATAACTAGGAGAGATCGAAAAAGAAACACTTTGGTGAGAGGACAAGCTGGGGTAGAGCACATAGTTGTCGAAGTAAAAAGGATAAAATAGCGATGGGTTTGATATGTCACAAAAAGAACTGATCAACGATGGACAACAGAAATTCTGAACTGGATTCCAGGAGACTACCGAAGATTTAGAAAATGTCCGTGGATGAAATAAAATAACAGGTTTGGGTGACATGAAAGCGAATTGCTCAGGATAGGCTTGTGTGAAAAGCATTTGAAAAGACCTTCATCCAGCAGTGGATAGATAATGGTATAATGGTAGAATATGATCACGATATGTGTATATATATATTATTCAAGTTTAACATATGTTGCTGGTAATAAATATACCTGACATCTAACCAACCCCTTTGGTCTATACTGGACTTTGGTGTCCTGTTACCGAAAAGGATGTTCACGTCACTTTTGGCCACCTTCAAGCCTCCCCCCCCCCACTACTCTCGTAAATAGAAACTGTGTAACTAATAGAAAATAGTGTGACTGAAGGAAACAAACGCCATCGAAAATGAATAATATTGTAATCTGTAGTCAAAAGCCCATATTCTATTGTTTGTATATAAAAAGATTTTTATTAGATAATAAAAATCTCAACCCCCTTTAATTTACAGAGACAGATAAAATATATTATTAGTACTGAAAAAACCTTGAACATGCCGTAGAAACATAATAATGATTGCTGGATTTTTCCACTGACAAAATAAAGGACAGCATTAATGCATAAATCTTCCTAAAATAAAATGAGAACAAAATGGAAATTGACTGGATTTTAAAGACGACTTTTCACTTTCTTAGAAAAAAAAAATACGAACAAGAAATTTCTTTTTATCTAATAGATTTTTCGTTGGTTTTTTAGTGGAAAAAAAGGCCTTTTTTTGTGGAGGGAAAAGATTTTCCGTCCGGGAGAAAAAACTGTCCATGAAAGTTTAGTTACTCTTACTGAGACAATGCAACCTAACGAGACAGACGCTGTGTGCTAGCATTTTTCTTAGCCAAATTGAGTTTGTTTTTCTTCTCTTATTTTTGCAACATTTCGGCGGTACGATGAAGCGGTTTTTTTTTTGTTTTAACTATGCTCTTTAATTTTAGAGGGATAATACGTCGGAAGTCACAAAAATGTACTGCTCTGGTTTAAGGCGAAATTTTAGATACAGCGAGTTATTAAAGTAACTTTCGAACTATGGTTAATGATGCACTAATTCCGTAGATTGTATTAGTGAGGTGTATACTCACATATGGAGCACAATTATGAAAACATAAAACATCTCTTACCTCTCTGTGATTATTTATACAAGTCAAACACTACGCAGATAAAATAAAGCAACAATTTTTATCAACGTCTTTTAGGCTTAGTAATATTAACGCCGATGTTATGGCGTGGTTAGATGGTGAAACATTCGCGAAGAAAATAAATATTTTGTGCGTTCGGTAGGGCACGATCCCATGACCCACCGAACGCAAAATTTTTTTTTCTCTGCGAACGTTTAACCATTTAACCACGGCATAACATTGGCGTAAAATATTACTACGCCAAAAAATGTTGATCAAAATTGTTACTTTATCTCTGTGATTAATATTACAAAAATGTTCTACTAGACTGAGATCTTTTTGTTACTTGTTCTAAAATTACATTGTGGAAATATTTCAGCTAGTGAAGTTATATGAAAAATGTGGGATATTTGTTTTAATGCCGCAAATGCCCTCTCTTTAAATTCAATGATTTGGCTCATTTAATTATGATATATTGAAATCGTTAGTTTCCATAGATCAGGAGTCTTCAACCCTCGGGCCACCCCGCCGGCTTATGAAAAATACAAGCTCTTTCGCGTAAAAATAATGCCCCTTGCTCCGTCCCAGTCTCAAATTTATGTATTTTATTCCATTTACATTTCGTAATAAATACCATAAAACGCTAGAAACAAGTAACACGCAGTCTTTACTCAAGTGTGTTTTACTTTAATTTTCTAGTATGGACATTATTGGGTAGTTTTATTGATTTCTTAAAAAGAGTTATTTGAAAAAAGAAAAAAACAACTTAGGATTCTATTCTAAATATATCGATAAGAACATCTTCCCCACCAACTGTCTGCATGCACAGAAAATGTTACTATTCAGGAGCACTTGCATCTGCGGCGCATAAACGTACGCGGAAAATTCGTAAGGGGGGATCACAGGCTTACAATGGGGGATTACAGAGCTACAACTCAATATATTCATATGTATATGTTAGGTTTAAGCATCGAAAACGCTCAATTAGCGAAAAAGTACAACGACCACAAAGCTTTATGGCCGTTTCAAAAATGCTGTGATTCGAAAATCGGGTTGTGGCTCTTTCAGAAAATAGCCAATATCCGTTTTGGCAGTATTGCTAAATTCTAATGTTAAAAAATTTACAGATATATTATCCGAGTGGCCCGGGCCCCCATCTTTTTTCTAGACTGCTAGTGGAACTACGACTACGATATTACGTTATCAGAGAGTGTACGTGAGAGCACTTAAAATGTCGCATATCAGGGTCGTATGGGGGGACAAGGAGCCCCCATCATTTTTCTAGGCTACTACTGGAGCTATGGCTTAGATATTCCGTATTCAGAAAATGTACGTGAAATCACTTGAAATACTGCATGTCAGAGTCTTATTTCGGATGATATAACTCTAAGGTTGCACCATTAAGAACAGGACCTAATATTGACAGGCTTGTTAATAAGAAGCAGTGCCAAAAATCTCACTAAAAGGTTTGATTTCGCTTTATATAACAGTATCAAAAAGTATTATGGGTGTTTTTTTGCTTCCATATGTATTTTACGCTGTTATATATACATATAATCAGTCCCAGTTGCGGATCTAGAGGATATGTTCGGGTGGGCAAAAAATAATATAGAGACCTTAGAAAAGAGAGAAACGGAAGCTGAAAGCTGATCCAGGAGTGCCTCCTGCGCCCCAAATGGTTCAGCCTTTGTGCAGTCCTAATATTGCTGATACAGTAGTGCGGCCCATGGGCCTACAAGAATAAGCAAAATTGTCTCTTGGAATGAAAAACGTTGAAGACCCCTGCCACAGATATACATTAAATTATATGTTTTAGACACATGAATGAAAATTTTACTTTTTAAAAATGATCCGTTTTTGAACCCACCAATTTCAACGTCTTACTTAAAATGGCCAATGTGGGGATGGAAGGCATATTTTGAAATTCATTTCAATTTCCATACGCATGTAACTGCCATAATATCCTCCAAATCATAGAAACCTACATTCCGTGTTTCTTTAACATCATTATGGCTATTTAAACCATGCATTTTTGACTGAAGTTAAAAGGAAATCTGCAAAATCCTTTTTACTGCGTAATGTGTTTTTTTACTACCTTCTATAGTTCAAAGGAATCAACTTCAAATATGGAAATTAATAAAATTTAAGCAAACTGGATTTTATCCTGGGGAAAGATAATAGAATACAATGAGATACCATAAAAGTGTGTGAAAGACTTAAATGACACACTTATCATGATAACGTATGCATGTATGTGTTGTATAACACATATAAAACATGATGCCATTGGTTTCAATCTCGATTGATATAAACGTAATGTGATAAAAATTTATCATATTCGATATAAGAAGACATAGGGAGATCTACTCCAATAAAATAATTTCCTTCAACATCGATATATTTATTACGTCGCTTCTGTATGTACTTAAAACAGTTCTGTAAACTACTTTCTAGAATACTGCAGAATTGCTTGGTATCACCTAGTTTATACTAGATATCAGTTTGCCGATGGGGATCACTTCTCAGTCGTTTGAACAGGAAAACATCACAAGACAAAAAATTTAAAATATAGGCGTCAAGTAGCACTACAGTGAATTGACGTTTTGAGAAAAGGTCGGTGGCGATTAATGCTATAAACTGCAGGATATTGCCATATAAGGTAAACTATTTCCCTATTGCCTATAAATAATTCCCAATCTGCGTTTTATCCTTTAATTTTCGTATCGCACTGTAAGCACCACGTTTTAAATCCAGGGATGATGCAAAGGCGGAATATGTCGTTCTCGCTTGCAGTTTGCAAAAGGTCTCTGGAACAAATATGCATCTGCTCTTCAGTTATTTTTTGGGTCGGAGAGTACGGCATTTAGTTTTTTTTACTTGGCTCCTCGTAAATATTGCAGTGTTTGGCTGAGTTTTTTTTTTTCAGTGTTTAGTTCTTCTGAGTTTAACATCCTGCAGGTTTTGCAGAATGTCACGATTAACTCGTTTAATATTATCAGATGTGCGTGTGGAAAATGGACAGCTGAATCTCTTACCTAATCCCTCTTTGCCTCCCATCCTTCATCTAAACGCGCATATCATTGAAACGCACGTGATGACTCACTGGCATTCGCAAGTGGTGTTGATGGGGACATAGCACCCCAAATTACGATACAATTTTGTATGCCTACATAGGAATATGTGGAGTGGTAACTCTATAACACCTATTTTGAACTTTCTGCCTACGCTAATGTGATTGCGTTTCATCACTGCGTGCATTTGCCGTATTAACTTGTAAGTTAAGAGCTGGCATATTTCTCAAATTCCACAGTACACATTACATAATGCTCACTTTCTCCTCTTCTATTAACGTACCTAAATTACCCGCCAAATTACTTTAAGTATATAGTCCAGATCTGGTACAAAGAGTATTAGTTTAGGAATAAACATATCGCAATTTTCACAGAAATAGGAATTAAAATTCTACTTATAGAAAAAAGAGCTGCAGGTTTATTTCTTGTTTAGCTGTAAAAAATTCAATTCCCCCATTTTCCTTGAAGACTGCTTATCAAATCGAAATGAAAAAAATCAAACATTTGATAACACTTACGGGAATACAATAATTCTAAATCTCAACTTCTTAAATTAAGTTCTGAATATCAAAATGTAGTTTGATTTTGTGATGCAATGGTTTGCCATGAAATCCCAAGTTTTCCTTGTAAGTATTTCGTCAGCTCAAATATTTGCAAACAGTGTTTAGAAAACAGTTATGTGCCGGTGCCGTAATTTACGTGCACATTTCTTTGTAGATATAAATTCAGCCAAATTGTGAATGAGTTTTTTTTATTGATAAGATTCTTCATCCCTCTATTTTTGAGGAACACTTCATATTCCTTGGTGGTTCCATGATATATTTTACAAATAAAAAAGTAGTTCTCTTTCAAGACTTCAAAAAATACTCATTCTCAAACTGCAACAATGATGTTATATCGTGTAGAATATCCGTAGGAAAAAACAAAGCTCGTTTGAAAACGCGCCATTTATGCCTATTTTTGTATGTGAAATTTTAGCTACACTGTTAGTTTTTGCAATTAATAATCATTATGCTAATGCTATTATTCTGCGATAAAATATAAATTTTAAGCTCAAATATTATATGATGATCGATTTAATCCTATATCGTTAAAAAAAGTTCGTTTTAGATTTTTCTAAATAAATAATTAAACCAAAGGACTTCATTTTGGCACCCTATTACAATCCAGAGCTTTAGCTGACTACGACTATCAGTAAAGAAAGAAAAGTTATATTATTCATGCTGACTTCGACTCATTGACCTCTAAGTAACTGTTCTGAAGCTCTTGCTTATTGGAAAAAAACTTGGTTGAGGCAGCCTGTGGAATTGCGAGTTCTAGAGCAGCAGTAAACCTCGTAAAGTATATATGACAGATATTCAGAGTGAAACGGAAAAGAAAAATCGCTTTGCTGATGTATGGAATACAGAATTTAATTAATCAAAGAATTGTCATGTTTGAAGATACTCCAAGGAGAGACAAAGCCACTAATGCTAAATTATTATATAACTGAATAAGGAAAAAGAGTTTTCACGGCTAATTTAATTGAATATATAAATTCTCCCCCCCACCCCGAGTTTTCCATATATACGTTATATACTACGCTTTTCTAAAACAGGTCTTCACACTGCTTGAAAAACAATTTGTACCTTCCAGATGAAGAGCTACAAAATTTCTTGCAAGATGCTAAACTGATGTTTGTAAAAATTGCAACACCATGAAGGACTCGTCCGAATTGAATGAAATTTAATGTACAAACGACCTGTGTTGATACAAATAAACGATTAAAATTACAAAGCAAAAAAACAATATTACATGTCGAAAATCAGTATTTGGTGAAGCCACCACGCGCTGCAATAAGTGATGCTATACGACGTGGCATGGAATCAAACAGATGTTGAATGTGTGCCTGAGGAAGAGCATTCCAGATTGCTTGTATGCGACCCCAAAGTTCATCTGTAGTAGCTATGGGACGAGGATCACGAGCGAGACGCCGACCAACGAAATCCCACACATGTTCAATCGGCGACATATCCGGCGAATAGGCAGGCCAAGGAAGAAGCTGTATCTGTTGTGATGAAAAGAAGTCTTGAACATTCCTGGCAATATGTGGGCGGGCATTGTCCTGTTGAAATACAGCTCCGGGAATGCCTTGAAGGAAGGGAACAACTTCGGGCTCCAGAACTTCATTGATGTACCGGTTGCTGTTAAGATTACCCACAATTCGTAGCAGCTGAGATCGTCCATGGTACGCAATCGCACCCCAGACTATAACTCTGGGGTATCGTCCACTATGACGTTGGATAATGCACTCCGGAAGGTGGCGTTCACCGGTATAGCGTCTAACACAGATGCGGCCATCACTGTACCCCAAATTAAAGCGGGATTCATCAGAAAACACCACTTGTTGCCAATCAGCACGCCAGTCTCTATGTCCATGAGCCCATTGTAGCCGCAGGCGCCGATGGTTTTGCGTCAGGAGGATCCTGTATAAAGGAACTCTTGCACGCAGTCCACGGTGCAGTAGACGCCGACGAATTGATGAAGCACACAATGATACACTTGTAGCAATGCACCAACGAGCTGCTATTGCACGATAAGAAAACTCCCCTTCACGAAGGCCGATTATTCGTCCCCGTTCAAACTCCGTAACTTGCTGAAATGTCGCCCTCTTTCATTGTAGAGGCATAGTGACGTCTCATGTAACGTTTACCACTAGCAGATAACCATACACGCCCCGCTACAGCCCTCTATTTATACGGATCCATCAGCAGTTCAGAGGGCGCTGCTCAGCCCACGCATGCGCGATGACTCTGAAATTCTAATCATTTGAATAGCATACCCTAGTTTGCATTTCCTGAAAGTTTCAGCTCAATCAAGTGATTCCTTCATGGTGTTGCAATTTTTACAATCACGAGTATAATTTATAGACGTGGACATGGCACTTTCTGTGAATGGGGCCTTTAATGTGATAAAAGTGAAACACGAAAGACGAAATCGAAGAACAGGATAATATCGCACGGGAATTCTAAAAGCAAAATATCTCAACAAAAATTGTTTCTGTCGTAAATAGACTCACATGTTGAATGAGGTTGTTCGCCCTGAAATAATTCATAATTGCATAATTAAAACATTGCGACCCATCCTTCCCTTCCGTCTAACTTAAATTATAATAAATTGCAACAATATTACCTCCGTGAGAAAATAAATTCGGCAACCATAAATAATGCGTGTGAGAAGAAAGGCAAGTACCAACAGCATAATATAGTATCATTCTACTAAATTGTTTCCATAGAGCTGACTTATATATCGGGAATGCTTCATATAATCCACTTTCAATAATGTGTACAAGCGAGAGAGTTTAGGGGTTAAACCCTCCATTCGAAAAATATTAACTTCGAAATTAAATTCGCTATTAGAGAATTTTTTTATCAAAACTTCTGTTACGAAATATTTTGAACGAGCCTGCTAACTCTCATTGGGAATGCAAATATAATATATATTCCTCACTGTACTAAATTTTTTAATTGCAATTCCTTCGTTAGAATATTAGAAATAGCCATCTTGAGAACTTGAGCTGAAAAAAAAAACGGAAACCGCATCTTCTGTCGCTTTCGTAACTTCCAAAAATGAAAGAGCTGTCATTGGTTAACGACTACCCACATTTCAAGAGACGAAACTTTCTTCGTTCAGATTTAATGGATTTAAGTCTGGGATAATACCCAAGAATTCTTAGGTCATTCGTTTTGCTTTAGAATCGTCATATCGTTAGGAACAAATCCCCCCTCTTAATAAGAATCCATGACCTCCCATGGGTGGAAGAAGCTCCTACGGCCGTTTGCAAGCAATTTCAAATCGGAGTAATTTTAACCTCTTTCTAAAAAGAAGAGCCATGAAGCGACTACCAATTTTCCTAAGAGCCTATTCGGCCATTAAAGTAACAGAGGAGAATTTGTTTCCACAAGAGGTTTCCACCCAGAACCAGAAGGCAAACATCATTTACAGAAACCCATATTTTAGGTCACCAATCTCAGTCTATTGAGATACGGGCCTGCTATGGACACTGCGATTTGAAATTTAACAAAGTAATTGTCTTACAGTTTTATAGGATATTTTGAAGAAGATAATCGTCTTCGGAATTGGAGACGTCGCCGGCTAAAAGAGGTAAATACTATAGGATAAATGATATTTACATTATCTCATTAAGCCATCTTTTTTATTAAAGTACATTTTCAATGTATTTTGCTTCTATCAATAACAAAGAAGTTCAAAAACGGAGTATGTATATATAAAAGGAAATTCAGACGTTTCTGATATAATGTACTTATTTCTTTCCTAATTGCCCATTGTAACCTTCATTCTTACCCTCCGCTATGTTTCTGTTTACGTTGAAAAATGTAGTTGCTTATTACTTTAAATACGCGACATTGGTTAATATAAAATACATTTTTACAATTACTTGGTAGCTGTATTCAAACTTGTCTATATTCAACCAAACAGAAATAAGAGAGAGAGAGAATGCATTGATAATAATTATAATCAATTGAAACATTGTTTTCCCTCATAATTCTAAGAATTATATTTAATATAAGACAAATTTTGTTTATTATATATGTTTAGTCAAATAATTCCGTATTAATAAAATTTGATCATAATTGCCAATCTTTAGTAATTAACGTTTCAAATTCTGTCTTTAGAAAGCGTTATATAATGAGAAAAATAAAAAATCCTTGTTTAGTAATGGCTTGATTTGTCTGTCAAAATGGATAGATGTTCATTGTCTATTCACGCTTTTGTATTAAACTATGGTGATCCTATTGTCCTAACTTCTAAACTAAATTTTTTAATACTACATGTTTTTTTTTAAATAAATGGTGCTTAAAGTCCTCCTTATACAGGGTAAGTTCAAACCACCGCACTAGAGAAACATTTTTGAAATAGCCATCTGTTCACTGATTGGACTAATTTCACCAATAGGCGCTAACGAGTAACAACTGGGTTGTTTATTTTTCCGAGATAACCTTTTCATTGGTTCTATACTATCAGAAAAAGGGTAAGCCCAATTTGGCGACTTTGCAAGCTGTCTTCACCGTGTTACGAACAACGAAAATAAAATTTACAATATTCTTACGCGCGAGAATGATCAGTTTATTAGAATTGGCGGCATATCGCTATTTTTTAAATCTCTCCTTAATTAATAAATATAAAAAACCTCAGTTTTTAAATATTACGCACCAGAGAACATTTAGATGTCGTCCCATTTACTTTACCCTAATCGTTGTTGGGGGTATTTGACCCCCATTACCTAAGTTTTAATGCTTTTTTTTTTTAACATGGTTAATATTGTGGGTTGAAATAAACCTCACCCCACCTCCCGTCTAACTTTCTTATAATACTTATACACCGTCTTGTAAATTTCGAATTCAGTGGCGTTTTTCCCTAATACAGTTTTGATGATATTACAACTAATCGGTGGTTCCAAAGTTCTTTTTTTTTTGTGGGTAGAGGGTAGGCAAGCTATGCTTCTGTGGTAGCAGACCTGACGCTGGTGGTGCGCGGCAGGTTTGAATAATTGTGACGCATGGTCATTATGGCGCAAGCGCAGTATTTTCTGTTCAGAGGTTAAATACCGATGTTTAACTAACTTGTACTCTCTTGCTTTTCTCTTTCCGTGTTGGCCGACGGACGAATGGTTTGCGATGGCATTTAGTTTTGAATGTTTTGCTAACATACCTTGTTCTAACCGTTTAGTATTGAGTTATTAGTTCTAGTCATTACCAGTATTAGCAGTGCCAAAGGAGCTGTAATTGTTGTTGGATAAATAAATCGTTATATTTCGTTAGCAAAAAGGTGAGCTCATTTGATTTAACGTGATTTTGAATCAAACGCAAGATATACAGCCATTTTCCTAGAAAGTATTATGGAGTCAGAAAGAGTAAAAGATGTAGACTTTTCGTAATACTATACTTTCATGAAATATTTATGAAATGGCATTCCGGACGTACCTGCATAATGGTGACCACGGACTACCATATTATGGCAACTCTTCCGTTGTAAATGGCGACTTGCTTACTTGCGACTTACCTTCGACGTTCCCGGTGATTGCGATTCAGCGATTGGCTCTCAGCATTTAATGACTGCAAATTTCGTGATTTTCCACGGCTACGATTTTCGACGTTGTCTTAATAATAACCTTCGATGACCTGCCTGGTATTAATCGAAGACGCATACCACTTCGAGAACTTTTGACGGTTTTACTTCGTAATTGCGACGATTTACGTGAAATTGATACGACTTCACCTGTAAAGCTGATATTAACGCAAAATTTCTATTTTCGAACCTTCCAGAACAATTTACGTATTCGAACTTCTTTATTTCAAATTACTGTTGGTAAGCACTACGTCGGTTTAATATTGGTTCGGGGTTGTAAGCGGCACGGATTCCATTTGAATTTAAGCATTTAACCGACCTAGCTGAGCGTAGTTGTCATTTGAGACGAGACAATTATCATTCCGCAGATCGTCGGGAAACAAACCCAGGTTATAGAAAGAGTCGTAGGGACTCAAATCCAAGCCCTAGAGAACAAAGGAGCAGTTCTCGTACTCATGATCTTTGCTGGTATCATCGTATATACGGAGATAAAGCTTTAAAATGTATCCCTCCCCCCCTGTGTAAATGGACGGGAAGCTGCACAGCTCTATCGGAAGTGCTCGGGATCCGGTTATAACGAGCAAGTAAACCGCTCGTTTGCTTTCGATAAAAGTTCTGGTTTTTCATTTTTAGTAGATAGTGGGGCATCAGTTTCCGTGTTTCCCAGAAACTATATTAAAACCTATAGAAAGAGGGGTGACCTTTGCTTGTGTGCTGCAAACGGAACACCAATAGCTACATTTGGAACAATTAAAACTTGTTAAAAGTGTTAAGTTAAAAATGAATTTTGTTTAAGACGCCAATTTCGGTGGACATTTGTTATAGCCGACGTTGCCAAACCAATACTGGGTGTTGATTTTTGAACAAACTTGCTTTGCTTGTTGACATTAGCAACAAACGCCTTGTCAATGGGGTGACTTCTTTAACGTCACCTTCCAAAATTATTACAACCCCAATGTCCATCACAACTGTTAGTCAAAATATGCCTTATTTTTCATTACTGACTAAATTTTCAGCTATTACACTTCCGTTCTCAGCACATGCAGTGATATCCCATTTAGTTACTCATAGTATAGTTACTAAAGGACCTCCTGTCTTCGCCAAAGCTTGCCGTCTTAACCTGGAGAAACTCGCCCTATTGAAACAAGATTTTCCATCCCTTATGGAACAGGACATTTTACGCCCATCATCCAGTCCATGGGCCAGCCCTATACATATAGTAAAAAAAGAAGAACGGAACCTGGCGTGTTTGTGGAGATTACCGAAGACTTAACGCAATTACTGAACCGGATTGTTATCTAATACCCCACATACAGGACTTACGATAAATTTAAGGTACAACTATTTTTTCAAAACTTGACCTTGTACAGGCATACCACCAAATCCCAGTCGCTTCGGATGATGTACCAAAAACTGCGGTCATTACCCCAACAGGGTTGTTTGAATATGTCCTTATGCCGTACGGGGTTCGTAACGCTACACAGACGTTCCAAAAGACAATTGACATGATTCTGAGGGAGTGTCCTAACTGTTATACCTATATTGACGATGTTTTAGTGGCATCAGAAACCAAGGAACAACAGGAAGAGGGTCTTTTACGAGTCTTCAAAAGGTTTGAAGCATTTGAACTTGTTTTAAATGTTGCCAACTGTGAGTTTGGTAAAGAAACATTTTCCTTCCAAGGGTTGTAAAATTTCTTCAGCGGGTATTTCACCTTCAGCGAAACGCGTTAACGCATCGAGTTTCCGCGCCCTACTAATATAGCAGAATAGCGTAGATTTCTTGCTATGATAAATTACTATCATCGTTTTATGCAACGATCTGCTCACACTTCGCTTTCGTAAAATTATTATAAATTTGTAAAGCAAATTTGTGAGCACTTTTTGTACAACCTAGCAGTAGTAGTACTTTTTATCTTTTTGTGTTTAAAAGCTGCTTGTGGGGGGAGAGATAGCTTCAGCTAATGTCCGACCCTGAATATTTGGTAGTTGTAACATAAAAACTATTTGTAATAGCACCCGGTGGGAGGGGTTGGTGGGGTCATAACTCCATTGACCTTTTGTTTTCCTGTATACAATTAAATTTTG
>QLNU02015360.1:139406863-139434994 GCA_006491805.2 Dysdera silvatica
TTCCAGTGATTCTTAGCACCCCCTGCTTTCATGCCACACTGACCGCTGCCTTGATCAGGAGCACTCCAGCACCTGGAGACTAGGGGCCATGGTTTCTGGTGTGTCAACATAATGGAGGAATTAGCCATAATTTCACCACGCTGGCTAGACGGGTTGGTGAATTAGCCCTCCCCTTCCGCCTTTCTATCCGTGCAGCAAATATTAATTTGCCACATAAATAGAAAGCTCAGCCTGCACCACTTGAAGGCGGGGTAGGACACTAGGTTACTGGCCTGGCCGGTTCCACACATCGTCACATACGTTCAGCGTGTGGGTCTCCTTCCAGTTAGATACCAGCAACCCTTTTGCAGGCCATATATATATATATATACAATGCGTCGCCGATTTGAATCATATCAGAGACATTGTTACTTTCTTTCTGGACCCCTTCTTACATTGGCGCATCGAGCGAGGGGCGGAGGGGGCGATCCCCCCTCCCTCAGGGTTAAATAGGAAAAAAAAGACGATGAAGAATATTTTATGTGTTGTTTGTTACGACTGTAATAAACAAAAGTCTTACACCGGCGTCCTAAGCCTCCAGGTCTTCGAGAAATGAGATCAAGACGTTTTTACACGAATCTGCAGGCTTCTCACCCTTTAAACAACATTTTCAGCAAGTGTTGCGTTAGTTGAAGCGCCGTTAAACTTGCCTTCGAACGCGGATGACAGAAGAAAGACTTTTAATACACACCCACAAAAATATTCATATTGATGTAAATAAAGTGATTGACAAATTTTCAAAGAAACCAAGATGACTTGACTTTGCACTTAGCTTACTAAACTACACAATAATTTTCAACACCCACGTATAAATATAAATAAGTACTATAAATTACTAAACTACTCTACTTAACTTACTAAACTTAATTTTTTAAAAAGTTGCTTGTTATAAAAAAGTGAAATAATTACAATGTTTTTATAGTTTAAATTTAAACTTGTTCTATTAATTACATTGTAAATTATCATTTTGGTTATTGTATATGTCTCCTTTACTAGCTTATCCTTCTGTCGTACTTGACTATAATCTACCCTAAACCATATAGTTTAATTAAAGAAAAGCCCATCTTTAATTCATTGTCTTAAATTAAATATTTTGGTGAAGATAAAGGAAGGCTAGTAATATAACAACATTTACCTAAACTATTTAACAGTCCAAAACTAAAAATTTTCCTGGTGAGGGCCCCGAAACCTCCTTGCCTTCTTATGAGTTAAATGCATGAGTCTAGCCGGCAAAAAACTACTAGCTGCTCTAAATTAAACTTCTCATTATAATTTCGTTTCTTTATAACCATTTTACACAAATTTTTAAATTCCTGATTTTTTCACCATCTAATTCACCTTGTAAAACTTGTCACTGGTACAACATATAAGAAAAGATTCCGAAATGTTTCGAGAAGTACTATTCCCTGTATGAAGCAAAGTGTCGAAAAAGTAAAAATACCCTGTATTTATACCACTAGTTCCGAGTTTTTCCTAGATCAGTTCTACACTCGGATTTCCCTAGAGAAGTCCCACATCCAAGTTTTCCCCCATCTTCTTGCATAAATCTTGTATGATTCGAGCATAGGTTATGCAATGCTTATGGCCCGATTCCGTAATGGAAAAGCCTTCCAAGACTCAAGAAAAAATCTACAAGGGTGAGAAGTAAAATTTTTGAAGAACTGTTGCAGTATTCAAATCAGGAACTTGTCCTTCCTCCCAAGTATGTTCTGCCAGAAGATTAAATAATTCATCATTCTCTATACAGCTTGAAATTGATACTCTTTTCTCTTACAAAGAGTTCTTCCCGGTTCTTTCAGCGTATATTTTTTTCACAGTCCTTACATGATATCTGGTAAATAGTACCAGTCAATTCTTCTTCTTCTAGAACTTCTTTCACTCGAACAAATTACTTAAAGTAGTAGTTGGATCGTAGAAGGTCATAATATCAGCTTTTATCAATACACTCGCAATCTCCTCAGAAACTTGTTCCACATAGAATAAAACAATAGCTTCTCTAGCCCGCCTCTGCTCCACAAGAAACATGAAGCAGAGATGGACACACTATGTAAGGAACTGTGAAAAATTATGCACTTTCGAAGCCTTAGCATCGCCTAAAATCTGTGCCTGAATCATACAAGATTTGTGCAAGAAGATGGGAAAACCAGGTTTTCCCTATATTTTATCCCGAATGCGGGACTGCTCTCGGAAACATACGGAACTCGGGGTATAAAAATAAGATATTTTTACATTCACGACACGCTTCATAAAAAGATGAGTAATTCTTGGAACTTTGCAGAATCTTTTCTTATACATTGGACCAGTAATAAATTTTACAAGATATGACAAAATCTGGTCTGTCGTATTCTTTTGTTACCATCCAATACATTAAACTAAAAATATTTTCTCTAAACTTGGTTAATAATTGGCTCTATTTTCATTTCTCTTCCAGGCGTAGTTACAATCAAAGGAAATATATTAATTTGCGGCTACTTTTAATTATTTCTTAATAATTTTTTGTATGTATTTTAGTCAATCTCTGTATTTTCTGTATTTAAAAATAGCTTTATTATTCTGAACTCTCCGGGTTTTAACTAATGTACTAAACGTCAAGGATTAATAAGTAATTGAGGAATTTGTTTTATTTAACTAAGCAAAATAACGGTAATAATTACAGAGTTTCAAAGTCTTGAAATAAAAATTTCACTAATTGAAACCTTGTATTTAGCATTTGAAGAAAATTAACTACGCTGCAACAGCTATTTAGGCACAAATTCAAACAAGTTGAAAAACTGACAAAAAAAAGGACAAAGTTTACCTAAAATGGCTGAGGTTTTTTCAGGAAGAAAGCGAGAAAATTAAACTTTTCTAAAAAATGGTATTTTGGATATTTTTCCTTTTTAAGTGGAGATGAGACATTTTATGTGAAAATCATTTTTTCTAGATTTTAGAAGTTTCTTAATTTGAATATTTTTTCGCTTTCCTGTTTCCAACTATGCTTTTTAAAAGGTTTAGGAGATGTAAACTATTTCAAGTAAAAAAACTACCAGTTAATTTAATAATGTTCTAGAGGCTACACGTCACCCTGACAGCCACACCTTTTTTTCCAATTTCACATTGGGTAATTCATTAAATCCAGGTTTGCATACGCTCTCTTGTGTTTTAATTATGTTCAAACAAAGGAGAGTAACTTTTTGATTGTACCCAAAAAATTGCAGTAGACAAGAATTTCCAGGCGCACGCAAAAAGTATAAAAATGCATGATAGTAAATGCTTTTATTAATTTCAAAGAATTTTCATTTCAAAGATAAAATATCTTAACAGTGAAGAAGTTGCATTGTCTGATTTGATCTGCTCCACCATCCACGGTAGGAATTTGTTTTAAGGGCAATTTCTTTTACCATATTAATATGATATCAAATATAGAAATAAATTAAATACAATTTTTATGGTGCAGTTCTTTGAAATCTGTCTGTCTGTCTGCCTGCCTGCCTGCCGACCGACCGACTGACATACCTACTTACTTACTCACTCACCCCCACACCCACCACATGTAAGCTGGCACCTTATCAAATTGAACGCGAGTGCGGTCATTCCTATATTGGCGAACATTGAGAACATTTCGGCTCAGGCTTAAAAAATACGAAACTTGCTTCCAAAAGCAAGATTTCAAGAATCAGCCATTGCGAAACATTCGTGGGAACAAGCTCATGAATTCTAATTTTACAATGCTGAAATAACTGAAAAAGTTTAACGATCCACAGATCTGAATTTTTCAAGAACTATCACTTCTTCCGTAATGCCAATGAAATTGCTAAAGATTCATGTGTGAATAATCTATTTTTTTCAAAAGTTAGAAGCATATCTTCTACTACACTTCGTAAATTCACTTTTGCTTCGATTTCTTCTCAATAGACGATGAAACGTAATTTTCGCAATTCGAGATTCTAATCAGTTATGATTTAGTGCCGACGGATTAGTCTGGACGGGTGTTTCGACGGAGGCAGGGCGTTTCCTTGTCGAAATAACTGCAAAACGACTTGCCAACTTACGTAACTGCGTTTTCGTTAATTTGCGTTTCAATATTTAATACAAAGGTATTCAAATCAATGTTAATGCCATACATAAAATATTTTATATATTTAATTAGATTATGTGTAATGTTCTGATAATCTACTTATTTTTCTCTTTCCCTTTTTCTTTTTTTTGTTTATGATTCAGCAATTTTGGGATGGTAGGCCATATAAAGCTCTAGTTTAAGCGCAAAACATGTATTTGTGAAACATCATATCTCGTTAATTTCCCCACCAAAATTTTGAAAATACTGCTTCAAAAACATTAAGTTTTAATTACTGGTAAATATGTTAACCTTGAAAAGGATTATACTATCGTGGAAAAATATATGCAATGGAAAATACGGATTGCAATAACTGCTCAAAATTTCTGAAGAAAATATCATAAAATACTGCAATAACTGAGGAAAATTCAAACGTTATAAATTACAAAACCGTAGGGCACCATGCAAATTAATATAACAAAATATTTTTTAAACACGACTGCATATTTCTTTGTCATAAACGTTGAATCAAAAGGCATTCCAAAATTAAAATTTTTCGAGAGATTCGAGCATTAATTTATCAGAACTCTAACTAAATCGTGCAGTCGAAAGATAGGTGAAACCTTGTTTTCTTTCATAAATTAAATAATAATATTGCATTTATAAAAATGCTGAGGAAATTAAAGTCCATTCATAAATTTAAGAATCTAAAGGCACCCATTTCCATCTTAAAACCTAGCAAGTGTCAAGATTTAGGTTATTATTGTACAGATAGTCAATTTCAAATTTGTATTGTAATGCAAAATTAGACACAAACACGTGATGTAAAGTATATATGATATGTTTAGTGATATATTAAAACGCTGATAATATTAAACGCTTAGATCTGTCTTCGGGTTGTTAGCTTTTGCTGCCGTATATAATTTAACTTCTCCACTAAACAATATATTGCGATATACTATGTGGTTTGTTGCATTTGGTTTTGCAAGTTCTTTACAGAATAAAGACAAAGTAATCTGATAAGGAGCATTGCTACATCATAAAAATTATTATTATATTTTTCTCATTTATATCTAATGTCTTGTTAATCCGAAAAACATTCGGAAACTTAAAATCCGTTGTGTGCTTAGAATAAAATCCCTCATATAAATTACCTTATTATAAAAGATGTTTGAAAATGCTTCAAATTTTCATATTGCTTTATTCGTAGATGGATTGAATTCGATCTGCTTTCTCTCTCTCTCTCTCTCTATATATATATATATATATATATTCATCAGTGCGAGGCCGGAGTTTTATTCGAACGCTTAGTAACATTTCGTTCTCTTACAATGGAGAAGTATTCTACGATTGGAAGGACCAATGACTCCAGCACAAAGAATTCTTTCTGTAGCATTGTCTGGAACATATAGCAATACCCTACGGAGAATAAGTTTAAAATGTTCCAGCTAACCACTCAAAGGCTGCTTTTTTAGCTCATGTATCACGATTGGGGCGAATTATGAAGTGCCGAAAAAAATTTTGCCATATGTTTGCAGAACATGTCAATGAATTGTAACAAGAAAGTGGATAAAATTTATATCGGTATTTATTTAAATTCGGTGACAAATAATTTCGGAAAGGCATAATATCGAATACATCTCTACTATAAAATAAAGTTTAAAAATAAAGGCCTAGTTTCAAGTAGAAAGTCTTGTCTACTTTTGACAGCATATTGCATATAAAATAAACTCTGGATTATCTACGGTAATGATGGGCGACAGAATTACTGTAATCAATCAAATTCGCGGATAATCCCAAAATCGGAAAATAGTAGAAATACCGATCAAACATTAAAACGTCGAAAATTGCTTTTTACTGCTACAAATGCGAAAACATTATGTAGCAAAACCTGAAGCTGTAGAATTAAAAAGCCTCAAAACTACAAATGTTTTAAGACATTTGTTGGAAGGAGCTTTTTCACATGTCGCGGGAACGGCCACCACGCAGAGATAAAGAGAATTTTCACCATAGTGCTCTCTGTTGTTGAAAGACCCGCAAATTATTGCACATTGTGTGGAAATGCAGCAGTTGGTCGCCTGTCAGTGTGTTAAATGATTTGCCACATATTTGGGCTTCATAGTCGAATTAATAGGATATACCGAATAAAATATGTTGTGCATGTCATGTATCTTGATGGCTCAAATTTTTAATAAATTGATCGAAATTCAACCTCATATTCCAAAAGGGTTAGAAGCCACACTGTAATAATTTTTTGGTGAACAATAACAATCAATGCAATGTGTAAAATTGGTACGGGCGTTGTTCGAAATGGCTATCCTAATAATTTATAAAATATTCGTAGTCGAAGCCCCGCCCCATTCTTTGTTTACATAAAGCTAAAAATAATGCTTGCTACAATTCATCGTGTACACGGGAAAGGAAATTATTGTATACGAGTTGTTAAACAGTTAAGAAAAACACACGCTCTCGTCAACTAATGTGGTTAGATGAGAATGACAGGTTGCCACAAAAATTGAGAAGTGTTTCTTCATTATATAATACTAGGCAATTAGTTGTCGATAAGGGCAGCAATCTGGCGTGTTTTATCATGGGTAAAGTTTAGCGTCTCGTGCAATACATGTCGCAAGTTCTTGCTGCTACAAAAGATGGAATGACCTGTTAATGATTACGGATGTTTATAAAAATTAGTTTTGGATACTTCGCATAGCTTACATGGTTTTTTAAAGAGTAGAAAAAGTCTTCCATATATGCAAAAATATCATATTTAAATTTCTAATATACTACACTTTTTATTCCTCCGTTGTCGATAATTTTAGTTTAGACTGAATAAAAGCTCAAGAGTTGGAGCATGCACCTAAGTAAGTTTTGGTTGCAGACGATTGTGAAAGCTATTGACTTTTTGTGGGCATTTTTAGTTTTCTCACAAAATGAAAAGAAACTAAAAATAAGATAAAAGAAAACAGACTTTGCTATTTCATTTTTGAAAACAAGAAGTAACAACATATCCAGATAGAAGTTAAATAAATCAATTTAAATTTTAAAAAGTATTGTGCTAGAAAACACTGAGTAGATTAAAATTATATTTTCTTTGTTCTTGAAGCCGTAAGGAGTAGGAAAACCCTGTTTCTTTGTTTCGCGACTTTAATGGCATATCGCAATATCAAATTAAATCTATCGATTTGCTCAAAATGCATCTAAGATGGCCTCTTTGGAAAAGGATATGCATTTATGGAAAACGAAACTTTTTTACAAAAAGTAAATTTTTCTTATTCTATGTATTTTCCTTTAAATATGTAATTTGAAACATGTACTTCATTGAATAATATGTAATATAACGACAGTAATATTTCATTATTATCCGTATGTGAGGCTTATGCATTATCGTATTCTTCGTTCAAATACCAACCACATTGATGCCGTATGCCATCAACAAAATAAAACTTAAAGATTATATTTCGATAACAGTCTTCTATAGAAAGCTGTTTTTGATATCAGTACGCTCTATCCAACGTCGAAGTCTATGTTCTATTACGCGAGTAATAATATTTAATCTATTCTACAAGCCCACTGCTTCGTTCATACGCTTAGAACTTGAAGAAATAAAATGGTTTCGAAAAAGGTATGATATTTGTTAAAAAGGTCACTAATTTGTCAAATATTTTACAGATAAGTTTTGTTTCAAACATTTCCCTACAATCGTGATAGCAACAATGGGTTCTCAAATTTTTATCAAAATACAAATTGCTAAGTTTTGATGCTGCTGGAATTGTGATCATTCATATCTTATTTCTCATCCGTAAATGAGATTTCAACACTTCTGCTTCTTAAAACAAATCTAATTCTAAATCAGGTGGCCTATCTATTCGTAGCACGCTAGATTAGCTCCTACTTTTACTAAGTTTTTGTACTCTTCCACTTGACAGATTTTCATGTAAAATCTCACATCACTCTGTGAACACACGTTGCTTCCGAATTCGCATCTTTCTACTTGAAATTTATTCCCATCAATCCGTGAATTCCATCTAAAAGAAAAAGTGCCTGAAAATGTAGCAAAGACCGCCAAAAGTATACTTGCTGACCGGAAATCCTTACTGCTTAGGGCTACTGTAAATGACCTTACTGTAAGTGAGCTACTGTAAATGACTTGGCGCAATATAGCCCAGATAAAAAATTCAAAAAAACAAACAAACAAATAAATGACCCTACGTCACCCACACAGCAACAACAAGACATCTCTTCATTCCCGCCGTAAATACTCTTTCGGGTCTCCGTGGAAGGTGGTGTGTCCTGCCCGCAGTGGGTGCCACGGAAGTGGGAAGCGTCATTTTCGTACAAAAAACTTTAACAAATATAATGTAACACTTCTAATAACAGACACCTTTGAAGAACGAAAACCTCCGAATAAGGAATCTATCTCTGGGACAATTGAGAAACACTCCGATAGAAAACGTATGTTATTTTGACATGCATAATAGTTTTCGGTATTTATATTACATAAACAAATACTTAAATACATACAGTGAAAATCGTTTATAACGACTCCGGACTATTATTTTTATAAGAAGTTTGATTTGCTATTCTACTCCATACTAAATATATCGGTTATAACGACATCGTATATAACGACGAAACCTGCTATAACGACGGCGATTTTGTAGTCTACGTAGATTCTAAATAGGGAAATTCGTATCGGATATAACGACGCGACTTGACAGTCATAAAGCAGAACCACGTGGGTTAGTTATTAAAATTTAAAATTAGTTATCAAAATTTAAGCTTTATTCTAATCTTGTTTATTTACAAATGTCCGAGAAATTTTTATTAATGCTAAACCTGAATATTAAAGATAATAAACTTAAAAAAATGATTTATTAACTGAATGTCATCAGGGTCATATTCTTTTAACAAAAATAATTTTATTTATTTGTCACAATGGTTGTAGCAACTTTCCATTTCACTTAGAAAATACATATATAAACAATAACACTGCAATTCAATAAACCACAAATAATCACAATCCATCGTGACGGGTCCCTATTAAAAATCATACGATTTAACAGGCTGAGGACCCTAACAATGTAATGGCGCAAAATCACCTCTTAGCAAATAATCTAATATTTTTTTTTCTAAATAGATTAATATTATTTATGTCGTTAAGAGTGTTTGGTATTTTATTCCAACTCCTTAAGCCCGAATATTCAATGTCCTTGTTATAAAATTCCGTTCTGATTTTTGGTAGTCTATATTGACCTTTTCTCTGGAAGCTCGATTGTTTCCATAATCTATTAATTCAATATTCTCTATATATTTATTTTCTTTTATTCTTTTGAACATTATTTTTAATATACTATAATCATATATCTTATCTATTGGTAGAATACCATATTTGCTAAACAATATAATTTGATTTAAACTTTTAGTTTTTTCAATTATTTTTATAAATTTAATCTGTAGCGATTTAATTAGTCTGGTATTTTTCTTATTTAGATTTTCCCAAATGCTATTACAATAGGTCAAGTGACTGTATATAAATGGATAATATAGACCCAGTAATATATCTCCGGGGACTGTTCGCGACAATTTTCTCAAAATCCCTATTCCCAAACTCACCTCCTTTTCTACTCTTTCTGTCTGCCTATTCCAATTCAAATCCTTTATCAATACCACCCCCAAAAATTCAATTTCCTTACCAATTTCAATTTCATTTTCATTTAAATAAATTTTTTCTGAATCTTCTATGAATTTTCTTATTTTTTGTACTAAGAATTAATATTTTTGTTTTAGATTGATTTATTTTCATTTTAGATTGATTTATTTTCATTTTATTTATTTTAAACCAAAGTTCAAATTTTTTAATTACTTCATGACCAGTTCTAGTTAACTCATATTTTTCTTTACCCTGAATAAACACATTCGTATCATCTGCATATATTGTTAAATATAAACCTGACCCTGAGGATCATATTCTTAAGGGGCCCATTCTATTTTTTCAGCGTAGAGCCCATAAAACTCTTAAACCGGCACTGTTCTTAAGTCATTAATATAATAAATTTAAAATATATACAAAAATAAACTTAAAATAATATACAAATATAATAAATAAAATACATAATATACAAATATAATAAATAAAATACATAATATACAAATATAATAAATACATAATATACAAATATAATAAATAAATACATAATATACAAATATAATAAATAAAATACATAATATACAAATATAATAAATAAAATACATAATATGCAAATATAATAAATAAAATACATAATATACAAATATAATAAATAAAATACATAATATACAAATATAATAAAATACATAATATACAAATATAATAAATAAAATACATAATATATAATATATTAAATACTATTCTTTGCATTTGTTTTACATTACATACTTCAGTATTTTATAATTTTTTTCAATTTAAAAAACTAAGGAAGTACTATGTATTTAGTGAGGCTATGAATATAATTTAATATAGACGGAAATTAAATTCATTATAATTAAATATATTTTAATTTAATTTTGAAACCAAAAAGTTTAATACTTTTTACTATCAAAATAATTTATAAAACTCTAGAGTACATTGCTATAGGCTACTATGATTTTAAAAAGACATCCTTTATAACGACTATCGGTTATAACGACCGAATTTGCACGGTCCCTTGGAGGTCGTTATAACCGATTTTCACTGTGTTTGAATTGAACCATATGTCTCATGGTTATACTCCGAATTGTGCTATGCAATACCTAATTAAAAAATATAACATGCTTCAGAATCAACTTGTATTTTAATATTTTAACAAAGCTAGTTTGGGCTCTGAAATGACGAGGAAATGGATATTTTCAATTAATACTTTCTCATATTTCTTCGCAATTTTATCTCTATTTCTGTTTTTTCTTCAATCTCTACTATCCTCTTATATCTCTGCTCTCCACTATCCTATTATCTTTCTATTCCCTACTATTTATTATCCTCTTTATCTCCATTTTCGCTATTTCTTTCAACATATTCTTTCATTTAATGAATATTTACAACGAAAACTGACGTCGTTATCCCTTTCGAGGTGCAAATTTGTCAATTACTGTGTCAGGATTAATCATGAGGGCATTGCTGAAATGACGCTCAATGGATATAACGGCTAAGTTACGAAGGCATTTCCCAGCCATGTTTGCTTGTAAGCATGTTTTAATAAGCTTCGTAGTGGAAGAACTCCGTTCAGCCGAGGCTGAAATAAAGAAATATTATATATAGCCCTTATATTGATTTACACAGGTTTAACTGCATTCTGAATACATTAACCTAAGCATTTGCACGATCCATGTGAATGTTTATGTTCATGTCTGTATCTTTCTCGCTTATTTTCTTCATTATAGAAAGAAATGTGTTTTAAAAAAATGGATTTACGGCAATAAAAATAGAACATTTAACAGTTAAATTGTATATCATACAATTTGGATAATCATGGTAAGCGGAAAAAATGGGTTGGATAAAATAGACAATGGCAAAATAGTTATGGAAAAAGAAGTATGGTAATGGTCTTTAATTTCCTAATTGAGGAAATGCATAATTATTAAATGAAATTTCTTAATAAATAGCTATAGAAATTAGTTGGTACATCAAAGGAAATCATCCTTATCAAACCCTCTCGATTTGCATATTGCTATCATGAAAATATAACTACACAAATCAGTAAGATTTGATACAGAAATGTACATGGAATTTAGTAGACGTGGCTTCAGTAGCAGACGAGATAAATAATAGGGGGCTGGGGCACCCCTCGATATGCCCTGATATGTTGTCATGTATAAAGACACTCATGTGTACTATCTGTCTATAAAATTTGGTAGATGTGACTTTAGTAGCATCTGAGATAAAGGCACCCCTCGATATGTCCCTGATGATAATCGTTTTAAGAGGGTTGCAGCTGTGAACATTGCAGTTATTTCAATTGTAATTGAAATTATAAAATTTGTGGAAGCCCCCTTTTTCTATGATCGGCCATTCTTTCCTCGGACATTTTTTCCATCAGCCCTTTTTCCTAGATTCATTTCTAGCCTGAGTACCCCTTATTTACTAGTTAGTTAGTACAATAGTTTTTTTTTTTTTTGGTAATGAGAAATGGCGGCCAACAGAACAAAATATTTCTTCGTTCTTAACCGAGTACTCAATCCATTCATGCTTTTCATGCCAGGTACTGTGAAATGACCTACACTTATCACCCATTTGTCGGTGGGAAAAGTCAAGTTCTGGCTGTGTTGGCACTTTATCACAATTTTCACTTAAATCCAGAGTTATTTTTTTCAACTTAGTCCAGCTTGTATTTGCGTTAAGATGAAATCTGATAGCGTTTCAATCTATATATACCCTTTTAATTGTTCCCACACTTTTGAAATGTCCTCGTGAAGGAATAAACGTTTTACAAATTACATATTCTGACCCTCATATACAATATATAAATACATACTTATCCCCGTATAAAAATTGTATCTAAAAACAGCTCTATTGCAATTGTACTTGAGAAAAACATCCTCCTATTCACACGTTGATAAAAGTTCAAACTTTTTACCTTTCACAAAAAAATAACTAAAATATTTGGGTGGGCCTTGGCCCACCCGGTCCACCTGCTAAAACTGCCACTGCCTCTATCATTTTGTCTTATCTAATTGATCTCTGTTCATTTTAATACTTGTTTGTAATATCGAACTTGTTATTCTTTCGCTGTATTTCAACTTACTACCTATTAACAGCTTTTTTAACCTATTCTCTCAACTTCCTTTAATCTAACATCTTTCCCTAATCACATTTCCTTACTTTTCTCAACTTTTAACTACTTTCTCTGATTCTTCAATAATCTCTTTCATAAATTTTTATTTTAGGCTTTTTTTTTACTTTCCACACCCATGGATTCCATCATTAACTGTAACGATCAATATTTCCAACCTTCAAAACTTGCTGGTATTCAAAATCTTCTAGATAATTTAATTCTCCTCCATTTAAACGCATGTAGTCTCTATAATAAAGTTCCCCTACTTAATGATTTATTAATTGAAATCGGCCTTCCTACTCACTTCATCTGTGTTACTGAGACGTGGTTCCGTCATAATTACCAGATGACATCAGCAAGCACGTAGCCAAAGGGGGAGTCCTAGAGATCCAGAACCCCACTTCAGGAAAAAAAAATAAAAAAAAGAGCATGACAAATAATAATAGATGAAGTGTATCCATTTTTGAAAATTTTATTCTTTTAGCCGCCTCTGTTTCATTTCAACCTTCTTCTCCATTTTTTTTAATATAATTAAGATCGTTAAATTTACGATTAAACCGGAAATTATCGGTAATATGTTTCTTCGTAGTTATTTACATATTTGCTGCCCGAATTATCATCGGGCCCAAATCTGGTCCGGTCGCTATTGAAGCAAACGTTCGCAGACGAGCTCACAAATCAATCACGGTTGCCGAAATAGCAGAGCCTCGGTTGTTACGACGATCGTGGTTGGTCTGTAAGCTCGCTTCAATAGTGACTGGACAAGAACTAGGGCTATTGCCTCATTGTCTCCTACTAAAGAAAACTTGTGGGTGTCGTTATTATGTACTGGGCTTTTTGCAAAAACACATTACCCCACGGTTCCAAAAATGAATCTTGCTTCGATCCACAATTTCAAAATGAAATTATAGGCATTTGCGGGTATCTTCAGGAAGAAATAGTTAAAAATGTCAATAATGCAGAGTGTTTCTCTATTATTGGAGACGAAACTCTTGATGTTTCTGCCCAGGAACAGTTTTCAATATGTATCAGATATATAACGAAAACCATCCTTCACTGAGGGAAGAATTTGTAACCTTTTTTCCATTAACTGATTTATCTGCAGAGAATGTGGCTGGAAAATTTTTGGGTACTTGCAATTGCTTAGGCATTGATCTAGACAAATTCACCGGTCAGGGATATGATGAAGCTTCTACAATGAACGGATGCAAAAATGGTGCTTAAATAAAAATTCTAAAATGTTACCCAAAAGCGATATACTTTCACTGCGAAAGTCGTCGTCTAAATTTAGTTTACACTGTCTCTTAATGTACCTTTAATCGCAAATAGCTTTGGAGTTTTAAATGAGGCAATTCAATTATTTAGACGCAAGCAGGGAACCTTTTAAAAGAAAGCGTTAAGATATAACAAGAATAAAAAAAAATCGAGATTGGTGGTGTTTTGAAAAACAAGGTTTGTTGAGCGTCGGGTCACTGTAAATACTTACGTTGAGCTTCTTGCTGCAATAGGTCAAAGTTTTCAAGGGCTTTCAGAAAAGAATCGATCATTTTCAAGCACTGTGTCACAACTTCCATTCGCCATGGAGAAAGGAAGCTTTATTGTATCTATGCTTGTTTGTAACTACATTTTTAGCCTCACATTATCACTTTCAGTATACTTCCAAGATCTTTAGCACGAACTAGCTTCTGCGGCAAGTTCAGTGAAGATATTCTGCAAATATTAAAGAATCTTCACACTGGCGATAAAGATAAGAATGAGTTTCATAAGATCTTTCAGAAAGCTGTAGCTGTTGGTAAAACTGTTTCCAAAACTCATATTGATGTCCCGAGACAAACGAAAAAGCAAAACATGACAAGTGCCCACATAAATCTCCCAAGAAGTATTAAAGAAGGTAAGTTTTTTACCATCTGTCGATGGCCTCATTGCGAGTCTTGAACAAAGATTCAATCAAAATAGAGATTTATCTGCCATCGAGATGTTGTTTCCGAAAAACTATACACCGAATAATGTAGAAATAATCAAAAAGACTGAAAGTTTACTGTGAACATAGGATGTCTGAAACAACACCCCAAGCAGGGTGCATCTTGTGGTGAGAAAAATGGAAATCTAATCTACGAAGAAATCTGCCTTACCATCTCGAATTATGCTTATATTAAATGCTTATGATAAGAACTTATGTCCAAACTTTTAACATCTATTCTGCCTCAGCATCCTTACGAGATATTACATGCGAAGCTGAGAGATCGTTCTCAGCCCTCAAGAAAATAAAATCTTATTGAAGGAACAGGAGTGGGTAATGAAAGATTAATTGGCTTAGCTCTGATGTCCATACATTATATCTTTTAAAGCAGAGGGCGTATTAAGCCTTATGGCACGAATGAAGAAAAGAATGTGGATATGGTAATTTTATTTTTCTTATGACTTTCAAACATGTGTAACAGACACAAATGGCATAATTTGTAATTAAATTCATACAAAAATGTTTTTCCCATTTATTATTCAAAGCAACCAACAAGCTGTTACTTGTGTTCATGATGAAATTAGAAGCATTTACTTTCTCTATTAGTGGCGTATGCAGTATCTTATTAAGTTTTTTTGGGGGGTGCGAATCGCTACCTTGTACTTTTTAATGTTAATTTTTTTCATTTGTTTGGGGGGGGAGGGGGGCTCTATAGCCCCATGGGCCATTCTTCTCCGCACTCCCTTGCTAGTCATGAATCCTAAGTGTTAAGAATATTTCACTTGAAGAAGTAAAATTAATTATTAAAATTATAATTAACTAAGTAAGTAAATAACCATATTAATTATGTTAATTCATTATATTAATTAAGTAAGTAACCATATGAATTATATTAGGTTGGATTATATTAATTAATTACATTAATTAAATATTAAATTTATAATTTTTGTAATGGACCCCCTTACCAAAATCCTGGCTACGTGCCTGGCCAGTATGAATTAGTAGTCTCAGAGAACCAACATGATTGCCATGGTGGAGGTATAGCGATTTACGTGCACTAGTCACTAACTTATTCTATCATTCTTCAATGGTGTGGTATATTTCAAGAAATAGAAATTATCACTTTAAAATCTTGTGGATTTCTTATCACTTCAATATATAGACCGCCAAATGGGAATGTGGAAGATTTCTTAAAATTTCTTCAAAGCCTCTTTGATTACGTTAGTGACAACAAATCAAGTTTAATCATCATTGGTGATTTTAATATTGATATTATCTCCGCTTATAATTCCAATACTAACTATCTCAAATATCTTGTTTTCACTTGCGGATTTGAATTCATTATAAAGTGCACTACCAAAATCACAGCTAGTTCTAAAACTCTGATCGATTACTGTATAACGAACGCCTCATTTCAACTTTCTGGAATACTTACATATCACCTTAGCGATCGTCTTCCGATCTTTCTTACTATTAATGCCCAAAATCTGCACTGTTTAAAGGTTAAAAATGAATTTTTTATTAGGGATCTTTCTGATAATAACTTAATTCTCTTCAAAAATGTACTTTCACTTGTTGACTGGTCACCAGTTCTTACATCGAACAAAGTTCAAGACTCCTATATTCTTTTCTTCGGAATCTTCAATGATCTATACAACACGTTCTTTCGTATAAAAGAAATTATTCAGATCTAAACGAATTACAAAACCGTGGATCACTAATGAACTTTTGAGAGAGATCAAATTTAAAAACAAACTGTTTTCAAAATTCTTTAAAAGCAAGTCTTTAGATCATCTTTCCGCATTTCGTACATATCAAAATAAATTAAATTTAAATTGGCCAAACGTTTGTACTTCAATAAATTTTTCATCAACTCGGATAAAAAAAGATCTGGTCAAAGCTCAACGAACTTTTATTTAAAACTAAAACCATCAACAATCCAATTTCAAATCTTTACGACGGGACGCAAACCATAACTAATCAGAAACAAATACTTACAGCATTTAATAATTATTTTATTGACTTTCCCTTCAATCTGATTAAGAATAAAAATAATTGTCACTTATAAAGAAAGATTGCTTTAATTACAATGTAAAAGACTCGTTATTTCTATTAGCAATCGCAATTTATGAACTGTCGGTGATACTCAAAGAAATTAATCCCAAAAAATGCCCCGGTCACGAACAGATTCACCCCATTTTTGTAAAATACATTTTAGATATCATCGAACTTCCTGTCCTTCATATTTATAATCTTATTTTCTGTACAGGAATCCTACCGCGTGATTTTAAAATTGCTGACGTTATTCCCATATATAAAAAGGGTTCTAGAACTGACATTTTCAACTATAGCCCAATCTCAGTACTGACAATTTTTGCAAAAATTTTCTAGAAATTATTCTTCAAAGACTTCATGCTTACTTCTCGTCTCATAAAATAAATCATCAAAATCAATTTGGATTCATTAAAGGCAAATCCACTGAACAGGCTCTACTTGCAGCCACTAATTTTATTTATTCAGATATAGATTCTAAACAATCTGTCAAGAGCTTTCAATACTATTAATCACAACAGACTTTTTCAAACTTAAATTGGCTGGTATCCGTGGACTTCCCAACATAATTCTCAGAAACTATTTGACAAACTGAGAACAATTTGTGCACATGTTGGCTGCCGCTCTGCATTACATCATGCGCTCTGCGGTGTTCCACAGGGATCGATTTTGGGGCCTCTGCTATTCAACTTCTACATCAAGGATATGTTCTATCTACCAATATAACTACTCACAAACCTATGTGTTTTGCTGACGATACTAGTATCTTCTTTAAAAGCGCCGAAATCAACACACTAATCCCGTTGGTTAATACTAGTACCAAGTATTTTACTAATTTTTTGAAAGTAACTAACACTCAATACCTCAAAGACTAAACGCCTTCTTTTCACCAACAAAAAACAATTATAGACGGTAACCAATTTAATCTCAGTATAAATAATATAATGCTTTCAATTTCACAAAATATAAACTTTCTTTGTGTAACTCTTCAATCCAACCTTAAATAGGATATTCATATTAACAATATCTGTAAAATAATTAGTAGAAATATTGGATTGATTTCAAACGTTGGCTACTATTTATCCGACTCAATTCTTCTTGAATTTTACTACTCTATGATTTTTTTTCCCCTTTACTATTGCCTTCAAATATGAGGAAACACTTCCATGTCTAATCTCATTAGACTTACCAGACTGCAAAAAAGATTGCTCAGCCACTTAAATTATCAAACTCATACTTCCAGAACTACTGAATTAGCTTATGATTATCATACATTATTAATCGAAAAATTATTTACGTACAAAACTTCCATCTTCATGTTTAACACCATACGAATAGGTACTCATTTTGATCTTATTTCACTGCGCTTTCCTAATCACATCCATTTTACAAGAAATCTTAACGATCTAATACCGGAGTATTCACGAACGAAACTTGGACTCTCCTGCATCTGTTGCTTTGGACCTAGGGTGTGGAATCTTCTTCCTAACCCACTTAAATCTATTTATTCTTTTGCTCAATATAAAAAACTCATCCGCAGACATCTATTGGATAGAGAATTATAATATCACTACGTCTTTCTCTATTTATACCTTCCATACTTTTGCTAAACAACCAAGTCTTTTATCTTATTGTATTTAGTTTATTTATTGTATGTTTAGTTTGTATATTGTATTTATGACTTCCGCTTATTATATCCAATCCTGGGCAGCGGGGGCTTTGTCAGACCCTAAAGTCTTTACCCTTTGCTGTCAAGACGGATTAACCTATCTGATAAATTGTAAATAATCATCACTTTATGTAAAAAATAATTTTGAATCCGTCTGAATAAAGTTTGATTTGATTTGAAGTTCTCTTGTAGTGTGAGAATCTGATACGTAAAGTAACTTTTTCGGTTTTGGCTAAAAAGATTACCTATTTTGAAAATTTATGAATTCAATGCTACATGTTATTGTACTTCGAGGAAAAAAAATGACATTTATTCACCGTATGTAAGCAATCTCTTATCCGAATGCGAATTGGGAAAGGTATTCCCACATGCTTCATTTGTCGAAGATCTATGTAGCAGCGGATTTAAGGAATTGGCGCTGTTAACACTTTATTTACCGGAGGCCTATTAATAGGCTATATACGTATATATGGATGCAAGCGGTAGGTAAAGTGTTAAGAACGCATTGTAGCTCCTTTCCCACTTTACAAAAAAAAAAAAAAAAAGAATCACGGACATGTATTAACTTGTTATATATCAAGGTGATTTTTCACAGTTATTGAAACTAATATTTTAATTAATAATTCTCCATAATAGCTAATAATTGTTGGGTTCTAAGTTGCCGTGACAAACGTGCTCTTCCTGGGCATGCGCCTTGTACATATATTTAGAACTCCGCCACTGGACATGCGTAGTGCTTTCTGTAGAATAATATCGTGTCGAATTACATTGCAGATATATAAATTATCATTATTAATATATGGGAATGATGCAACAATCAGCTTTAATAGCAATTTCATTATTAATAAAATATTTGTCAAATTTGGAGATTCTGTATTATAGTATAAGAAGATTCGATTTATTTTAACGACAAGTTTCTTAAATGAAACTTCGACAGCTCTAGTAAATGAAGTGACATACTACAAGAAGACAAAGAAACGTTTGATAGCGGGCAGCATCAGGGCGGACTACACCAGTGGACAACCGTCCCCCCCCCTTGGGCCGGTGCTCCCACATGGGCTATAGGACTTCCGCCCTCCGATAATCCAAAGTATGCGACCTTTGAGAGGATACATTCCGCCCCTAGGCAGCAGAAGAGCCATTAATTGTGAAACTTGTTTTTTCTCTTTTTATACGTTCCCGAGTTCGATTTTGTAGCGTCCAACGCTACGTATTGAAATTAACGAACTGAATTTGTATATGTTCCCCTCAGGGATCAGTTCGAAATACCTCTCTTCGTTTCGTATCAACAATGTGTGACTCTTCCTTTCAAATCCTTCACCATTTCTTAAAATTTCAAGATTTTCCATCAACAGTTCAAAGATCAACTGCGGACCACACATATAATGCTATGTGGGTCTAGCTCCCAAAGACATAAACTACGGTTTAAGCGCCATGTTTGACATTACAGAAGTCGTAAAACTCCTAAGTTTGACAGTACGAACGGACTGGATACCTATCAACGCCATAAGCTCCTTTATTGCCACTACACGAGTGGCGTTCAGCATTCCCCGTTGCAGTTTCATTTCACTTCTATGCACTTGCGCAAATCTTTTCATCCAATAGTAGCTCTACTTTCCAAGTAACTCCTCCTACTAAAATTTTGCAACAAAACTGGGAAACGCTCGGATTTTTGTATGTGCGGACATCGTCTCGAGTCCGAATTAAACTCACCCTGGTTCACGCCCTGTGAGCATTAATATTTTACCTTTCGTAGCTCTTATACGACTAAGAACTTTATCAGTACAGGGCGGTAAATAGTCCCTCTGTTTTCCGTTTAGTTAAGGAACTGATCGAAGCACCTCCTGAGAAATATTTTTGTATGCTCGTTGTGACGTAGCTAGTAAAATTCGAGACAGGCAATTGACGCTTGGAAGAATTAATTTAAAATCACATTTTATTCATCGAAAATAACTTTCTGTTCTCTACGTACAGGAAGCCCAGAGAGGGCTGTCTAATGGTAGCATATCTCTCGGCTTCCAGGTCCTTCTCTGGTCTCAAGTCACTGTTACCATCCTATCCCCGGATCTGGTTCACACATGTCAAAGGTCGGATTCCAGATGTCAACCCAGATCCAGGGACTGTAATTTTATGTTAGAAATTCGAGTTGTATGGACGGAGTGTAGATCAGTAAATCTTCATGCTATGGCTGAGTTCGAAAGGGGATATAGTCAAGAGGCAAATGACATAACTCACATGGCTGGTAAACGGGGGGTCGGTACATCGTCTTCGATATATATCTTCAGTTTCGTAGCATTTTAAGTGCATATATAGCTATGAGTGTAAATAAATACTAAAAAGCACCTAAATTCCTTATGCTTGGATACCTACGCTACTAAATCTTCGGTTAAGTCGTTACAATATCAGACTGGGGAACGCCGTCGCCTTTTTTTTTCCTTAAATTATGTTCAACAATTCCAAAGGAAGCGACACACTAAAAGAAGGGGGAGAAATGTGTAACAGTTGGCTGTATGAGGACCTATAGGGGCGGACTGCGTTCTTTCAAAGGCCGCATACCTTGGATTTTCGGAGGGCGCGAGTCCTATCGCCCATGAGGATGCACTGGCGGCCTAGTCCGCCCCTGAGAAATTTTACCGATGAAACTAGTTTTTCGTTATTTTATAGGTTCCCGAATTTGCTACCAGACTTGGAGAACGATTTCTCGCCTTAAAAATATAGTTTAGCTCAGTGAAATGAAGCGACACACGCAAAGGGATAATAGCATTTAATGGAAAGCGGTGTGGGAGTCATACACATACAAGATGAAACTGACATTTCTTTATTGTATAGTAGGGGTTTCCAAACTCTGCAGGGCCGTGCTTAGAGAGTGGCGAGCTGGGCGGCCGCCCAGGGCCGCTAAAAAAATGCAGTGTAAGCACGAAATTTTTGGCGGTCTTTTTTGTACTTTTCCAGAGTATTTCATCAATTGACCTTTTGTGTGTGACGTTATATTTCCCATGACGTTGATGAAACTTCTAAATGGTGGTCAAAATAAATATACACGTTATTAGTCAAATGCATTAACATCAGTAAAATATGCTACGTTATCGTGTTTACTATGGTGTCCTTAAAGCCAGGGCCACCGCTAACAATAACGGACCTTTTGATAATATAATATACAGAATCGTGGGCCCCTACAAGCTCCGAGCTCGAGTAAAAAAATCGACGTCGCGGCCCCTAAAAAGTCCGGCCCCGGTATTGCGGTACCCGTATCCCCCTAAACAGCGGTCCTGCTTAAAGATATTACAGAGACCTCGGTTTCTGAAAAAAAAATCGCAAAGTTCTGAGAATCAGAAATTTATAATTACACCGTACTGGTTTTTCTTTGTGTTTATAATGAGGCAATAAATCAAAATAAAACCCTTTACAATTATCTGCAATATCGAAGTTAAGCAAGAAATGTCAAGTGATGGATATATTATCTCTAGTTAACTTCGTTTAGATTGATTGTTTGGCTTTTTTATGGCGCAAGAGCATCTGGGTTATACTGCGCCAAAACTTCGTTTAGAAATATTTATTCTTAATTTGACTTCATTATCTTCTCTTTACCTTTGGCGTTTGGACCAGTGAAGAACTTTATTTTGTAATGCTGAACTCTAGTCATTTATTTTAATCATTGTGTTACGTTAAAGCATTTTTTAGAGCCGCTAAAGCCGTAAGCACGCTCCTGAAACTCTGCGTTGCGACAATGAATGACATTTTGTACAGCAGCTTACATAAAAATATTGAAAACATGGGATTTAGTATTTTCGCGCACTTCGGAATCGTTATAAACAGTATTTTAGCTCGTACATACATGTCGTCATGGGCGGCGTAGGGAAAGGTTCTCGGGAGTTCAATGTAACTATTGTGATTCATTGTCTGTCAAAGCACATTTTCTCATATTTCTTCACATAATCATCTTCAAAGCCACTGGAGGGGCCCCCCCTCTCCGTAATTTTTGAGTTGCTACGTTACTGGTCATCATTAAGGTCGAGTTTAAAATGAATTCATGCGTGAATAATGTCTCGCATCCGCTTTTTTAAGCAACTAGCGCGCCCCATAGTTTGAGAAGTTCTGTCATGAATGGTCTTTTAATTTTACAATGGCCAGAGAGCGTTTTGACAGCATGTTCTATCGCAACGATCATCTGGGCTGTTAGTTCGATCAAAGGCAAAAATGTCAGTGTCGTAGGAAAGGGGGAACTCAGGGTCATCCCCCCCTTCATTGGATATCAAGAGAAATATTATTATCTTTAACTCCACCTCATATCAATTTCTTTAAAATTACTTGGGGCCCCCCATAATTTTTTAATTGTTATGCATAGGGCTGTTCTGAAGAAAATTATTGAGAGTATGCAGTGTTGTCTTAATTAAAGAGTATTGAAATTGCGGGGTAACTCTGGACTTGGTGACCTCACAGCGCCGAGCTGACTGGCATTTGACTGGTCGTCTATCGTCTATCCAAACAAAAGGTGGCAGTTTTCAGTTTCATCAGTTTTTCATTCCTCTCCTGGTCGTAAGCAACATACTAACTTGAAGCTTGGGAGTTTTCCTCGTTTCTTCATTTGTTTCCATTCAAGTTTGTAAATGACAAAAAAACAAATTGGGGGTGCGAACTTCGTTGGAAGTTGTTCAAAAACCAGCAAATACAAAAACTTTCTTGAGACTTTGAGAATATGCGGCGCGTACTCTGTATTTTTCAAAATTTCTTGAGAGTACGCGGCGCACACAGCGCGTATCTTTTAAAACAGCGGTCGCCAACCGGTGGTCCGCGAGAAAATTTTGGTGGTCTGCAGAAAAATTTGGACTATGTGCATTTTTAATGATTTATTAATAATAAAACAAAAATAATATTCTAAGAAATTCTCATATTCTGAATGACAATTTTTGCCTTTATATTGCACTAAATTCACGAAATGTGGTCTGCGGGATTTAAAATTATGAATTTAGTGGTCCGTGAGGTCCGAAAGGTTGGCGACTTCTTTAGGGAGAGCCCTGGTTGCGCCACTGACAAATAAATGTTCACCGAGTTGAATGCTTAGAATAGATAGTTTGTTCCTTCGTTTCCAAAATGCGTATTCGACGCCAGCAGTATTTTGATTTGTTTTCGAAGTGGTGAATTATCTGGTAATTACGAAGGAAGCCGGACTTCCAAGGAAGTCGGACTTCAAGGAAGCCGGAAGCATTTCCGTTCGGAAAAGCTTTTCTTTAACACAAGTTCTTATTTTGTGTAACCCTATTTCTTCCGTTGAATATTTGTTCGAGAAAGTTTGTTTATGCTAGTGTTTCTTAATCGCCGGCCCGCGGAACGATACAGGGCCCGGACATCAGTTATACCGGCCCGTGGAAGATTATCCTGGAATTTGTCATTTTAATTTTCTAAGCAAATTTTGTGAATAAATATTTTATCGTGGAAATATTCTAAGAAGAATATTAGTCGCAAATGCGTTGGCAATCTCTGACCCGGAACTATTGGCGTAACTAGGCGGGGGCCAGCCCCCCAGAAAATTTCCCGTATTTAATTTTTTTTATTGTGAATAAATGTAAGGCGGGTTAATGCTAAAGCTCCAGCTTTCCCGCCAAAATTTCCTAAAAATACAAGTGTCTGTCATGTATGCGTAAACACGTGGGGAAAGAAATCTTCCCAGTGACTACTTCCTATTACTGGATGGGAAGATAGCCATGTGTGCAACGTTCTAAGAAACTTGACATCTTTATGTGACACTTGCGGGGTACGTGAATGATGACCAGGAGCGAGAAATCGGCCAATAAGCATCAGATGTCTACGTGATGGACATTCTGTCCAACAATATTACGTTGGCGGACACAAATATCATTCGAATTAAAAACTTTCTAACCTCAATGCACATTTTCCGAAGTTTACACACGCATACAAACAACACAACAACAACGAGCTGCGCTTCCAATTTGATAAAACGCATCTTCTCATCCGTCGCAAATTTTTTTTCTTGTGTGATATTTCAACTCGCAACCCATCATTCGGACATAGTCCCCACTACAACGTCCTGAATTTGGTAATCTATGGAGTGAAAAGCAAACTCCGTTTTCTTGTCGGACCCTTCTCACTTCATGAATGCGAGTGCAAAGCATCTGTGCTCCACTAATTGACTCTAACGGATACATTATACACATAGGGCCGGAGTTTGAAGACGGCCGGCCCAACTGTACGCGAGAAGTGACCTCAACCAAATTAACTGCCGCTAGCGTAATTTGGAGATAGCCACCACAATAAATTCTGGACAGCCATCGGTTTCCCCTTTCTTAAGAAATTGTTTTTACACTGAAGGGGAAATATGCACACTCGACTTTGAATCCTGAAGCAAGCACAAAAAGGGTGAGCCTATATCAATTCTCAATTCTATAGTGAGTTTCGTTTCAAATAAAAGACGAAATGATTAAAAATTTACGGTTTCGAGCTTATAGTGCGTTCGTGGAAAATTGGCGGGTAGTACTGTTAGAATTTAAGGGAGCCGACGTCACAGACGGCTTGTTTCATTTCAGTAGAGGGAAGGGCGTTTTTCATAACTAGTTTCTCGAGGGCGCGAATAAAACTAAAGAGTTGCTTGTTCATTTGCAGACCAAGGCTTTTACATTCTATTTATATATACACTTAGGGGGCCGTTCAAATTATTACATAAATATATTTCTGGCTATTTTATACTCCCCCTACCTTTCTCCCAGAAAAATAAGGAGAATATGCTGACCTCCTCTTCCCCTTCGTACTTACATAAAATTTTGGTTCCTATAATTTTTGGTTATTATTATTATAAAAAATATATTATACATACATTATTAAACTATATATGTATGTGTTATACGTACATTATTAAATTATATATATACTTGTATATATAGTATTATTCATAAGTATATAAGGAACAATAATAATAATAATAATAATATTTTATTATAGAGTATTTTGTCACACTTTTATTATGTATTAACACTTCTGACGTTGTAAGTATAGTCCGTTAGCGTAAAATTGACGAGTAGTACCGTTAGTATTCAAGGGAGCTGACATCACAGACGGGTTGTTTCAGTGCAGTAGAGGGAAGGGCGTCTTTCATAACGTTTTCGAGCGCGCTTCCATTCGCACTGTGTCATACATCTCACAAGTGTCAGTCACACCTTGAATCGGGACATATGTCGCATGAAAGGTTTATATGAGTAATGAGAGAAATCGAAAAAATGAATCTGAAAAACTAAATTTTCAAATTTTTATAAATTTTTAAGATTTCGATAATTGAACTGAAATGTAACTTTCTTGCGTTACTTCCAAGCTATGCGAGAAGTAGTAAAATAGGGGAGTCATTTTTAATATGGTGGTGTTTGGCGCAATGCGCAAGTTTTTCGTAAATCAGTAAAATTTTGCGGTGAATGTTAACGCAAAAATAATTGATTGCAGTGTACACCTTACATTTAGCGGAGTTCTAGTAAAGCTAAAATGGACTCTTCTAATACCTAATGAAGTTAATGACTACGAGTGAAATTATTGACTACTAACAAATTTTATTTCACATAAAATCCATTTGGAGAAAGAAACACTGATGCCAGTCAGTGGCGCAGATATAGAGGATGCAATGGATCCTCTGCCTGGAGAGTCAAAATAAACAAATCAATATTTAAAATCTAAAAACTTTTTAAAATAATCGGCGGTATAGAACTTAAAACTAAAATACAAAGAAAGTAACCGCTTCCACTCATTTTTCTCAAAAAACATTTTACCTACAAATTATAACATACATAATCTAAAAAAATGTAAACTAAAATTATAACATACATCTTACTACTTTCAAGAAGAAAAAAGCCGCAAATATCAAACAATAGAGTGTTTGACTATGTTTACGAAAGAAAGATTGAGGTAAGAATTTTATAATGTTCAAATACCATATATCATAACTCATGAAAATGGTAAAAAGGTAAAATGTATGAAACAATTTTGATCGCAATGGGTAGTTTTTAGAAAAGAAAAATCTCTACATTTATTAAAACCACTTTCCTCATGATCAATTTAAAATGATGTAGCTAAAATTTTACGAAATGACGCAATAGCAACGTTAGTATAATTGCAAGCTGACTAGGAGTATATTTACATAGGTTTATATTTCTCGGAATGAATATGATTATAAACCAATGAATGCATTTTTATTATTTCAATGAGTTCCATTAACTTTATTGCGACATCATTTAGAACGGCATAGTTTAAAATTTTTTTACGAGAAGTTTGTACTTCCGGAAAAAATAAATGCGGAAAGGTTGAATTAGTGCTGTTTTCATCTTTGTGAGATAATATTCTCTTATTTGGTATGAAATATGCAAAACCACTCTGATCAGCATTAAATATTTGGCTCTTTGAGTAATGTGCAAATGCATTACGTGATGTTAACACGAATTTAGTTGCTGTGTTTTCTACGGCTTCTTTATTTTAATTTTGTCTGTTATATGTTTCGTAACTTTACGAGAATATATACTCATATTTTTATTCTGTATATAAAACTCTTTGAAATCATACAGTTCCTAATGTTTAAACCCTTTTCTTTATGATAAGCGCTTCTCGTTTAGTCTGCATCATATACGAAAATATATACTTACACAAGAGCGGACTGAGTTCTCACAAAGGACGCATACCATGGATTATCGGACGGCGCGAGTCTTATAGTTCATGAGGGCATACCGTCCCGGGGGCCTGTGGCCCAGTCCGCCCTTGTACTTACACAGTGTGTTTGAATTTTTCTAACAGTGTGCATTGAATTAATTTATATTTCTTCCTATTTGTCCCA
Organism: Dysdera silvatica; assembly: GCA_006491805.2. Classification (NCBI taxonomy): domain Eukaryota; kingdom Metazoa; phylum Arthropoda; class Arachnida; order Araneae; family Dysderidae; genus Dysdera; species Dysdera silvatica. The sequence goes on from QLNU02015360.1 coordinate 139,434,227, forward strand.
AATTCCGTAATATATTTTTTAAAATGACTTATTTCATAATCCACTGCTTTTCGACATCGTCTTTGATTCTGTTGAAGTTTCTTTCTTTTACAAGAATTGCAATAGCTCACAATGTTTCTCATTTCTTTCAAAGTACAATTTTCCCCGCAAAAATCATTATCAGATGTATAATCTGAACGGTTGTTATTAAAAGTGTGAATTACAGAACTGTTATTATCGTCAGAAATATAATCTATATTGCTGTTGCCATTTATGCTATCATCATTCTTAAAATCTAACGTTACTACTCATTCTCAAAAATTATTCTATTTACTATAATTTCTCCAAATGCAGGTAATGATCTCCCACTTTCATGTAATTGTTCATGTATTACACAAATGATAATCGTAGATGGATCTGTTCCGTATTTTTCAATAGCCAAGTTCAAATTACCGGCTAGAATATTGATTAAAGTTCCCATAATTACAATATTTACATTAACTATTATAACACTGCGTTACCCAGTAGTGCATTAATCAACACCAAATTGTTTTAACGAAATGTTTTAAAGCCGTGAATAATAGACGTAGCCAGGATTTGTATTATGGGCAGAGCACCATTTTACTACAATTTACATTTTAATTCCACTTTTAGTTCAGTATTTTTATTTGCTTGATTTAGGGAGCAGCTTCCCCCCACCTCCCTCCGCATACACCCATGCTTGGAAGTAAAATTGCATAGACTGCTAAAACTCAATAGGCCTTTATAATTTATTCTCATTATAATTTA
>QLNU02015360.1:139446934-139472130 GCA_006491805.2 Dysdera silvatica
CCCCCCCCCCGTGTGCTATTATAAATAGTTTTTATGTTACAACTACCAAATGTTCAGGGCCGGACATTAGCTGAAGCCATTCCTCTCTCCCCCAAAACCGAGCAGTTTTTAAACACAAAAAGATATACTACTCATGCTAGGTTATATAAAAAGTGATCGCGAACTTGTTTTACAACTTCGTAATAATTTCACACGCTTTTTGACGCTGATTGAAGCAGATCTTGCCTACCTTGTACCGGTAAAATAAAAAGAAATTGTTGCTCTTCGTAACCATTGATTAGTTGTAATATCATCAATCATATACTAACAATTATCAACACTGTATTAAAAATGTACAGAACGGTGCATAAGCATTACCAGAAAGTTGGAGTGGGGTTGTGAGTTTTATTTTAACCCACAATCCACGGGCGCTGTTAGCGGGGGGGGGGGACAGAGAGGCCCGTCCTCCCAATGTTGGTGTTAGGGTTCCATATCCCCATTCAATTTCAAACAAAATGCCTTTTACTGGTATATTGTCTCCATATAGTACTTTTAGGCCGTCGTGTCAAAAAAAAATGCACGTTAAAATCTAGGCGATGGAGGTCAAACCCCGTTACCCCCCCAACTTCAGGATAGGCAAATGGGACGATGTCTAAATGTTCTCTAGTGCATAATATTTAAAAACTGAGGTTTTTTATATTTATTAATTAGGGAGAGATTTAAGAAATAGCGATGGGCCGCCAATTCTAAGAAACTGTTCATCCTGCGTTTAAAAATACTGTAAATATTATTTCTGTTGTTCGTAACAGGGTGAAGATAGCTTGCAAAGTCACCAAATTGGGCTTACCATTTGCCTATAGTATAGAACCAATGAAAACCCTACCTCGGAAAAATAAGCAAACCAGCAGTTACTCGTTAGCGCCTATTGGTGAAACTAGTCCAATCAGTGAACATATGGCTATTTCAAAAATGTTTCGTGGGTGCGGTGGATTGAACTCACCCTGAACAATACCTTACCCATCTGGAGGAGAGACACGCAACAAGGTATAGCTTTCTGCTCTCCTCCATTTCTAACCTAATCAACAGTTTACACATGTAACCTCAAAGCCGAGAATATCTACGTAACATCAAGATTATCATATAGCAGAATATGTATCACCAAAATTGTAATTAGGTTGAATAAAATTTATTCTTATCCTTATTCCACTGTATTTACATCACCTGTGAGTATTCTCTAGGAAAATGTATTCGTATACACGTATCTAAAAGAAACAATTGAATTTATTTACTGAAATTTGTAGGTCGTCAGCCTATTTTAGTAGTAATGATTGCAACGTCTACTTTTTTATGCAATTTTACAAATAAGAGTAGATCTGTATCGAAATACTTCTTTCGTCCTCTTGCAAAGTTTTTTCTAGAACTAGAGTAGAGGAAGGAGTTTCAAGCCAAGGTGGGGTGCCGCTTTCCATCTCGCTTCATTTATATTCCATTGAATAAAATAAACATATGTAATAGAACTTCTGTGGAATAGCGTATATGCCACATTCAATTTCGACCGATATGAACTTCTACCTGAGCAGAAGCTTGGTAAGAAAATTACTTATCCTTTTGAAAGTATACTCGAAAAGTATCGTATCATCATATGATTTGATTGCTACTCATACCTCCTCAAAATTATATATATTTTCATTATTATGTAGATCCAATTAATATATTTTTAAATCGGATATGTCTTACTTTCAAATATTTAGTTTCAAAGATTCAGAAGCTTTTAAAGATTTGAAATCTTTATAGTCAATCATTTATTACACTCTGAGTGGCTTATCATTTTTTTTCAGGAAATAAAATTTCATTTAAAATTAAGTTTCCTTGTGCCATAAATAAAGTCAAATATTATAAAGTTTATATTATTATTTCGCGTATTTGCAAAGGTTTTGTTTTTTGTCAACGATTTCGTTTACAAAAATATATTTTCGATAAAATAGCCCTATACCGAATGTTTATATGTTTTGGAATTATTGTCACTCTCAAATTAAATCTCTTATTTTTTTAGCAGTGGGGGTGGTTTGTGTGGGTATTAAAAATTTTTTATGGTATTTACTATATTCACAAGAGATATATTTTTTGTCAATTTGATTGTCTGGATATTTTTCTATGTATTTCAAGCTGAAATGGCAATAGACATACTGAAAGAAGAATAAACGAACGTTGGACAAATAAAAATTCTCAAATAGATTCCATAAGAATATAAAAGACATAAGAAATATTACCAGGTTAACTGGGTAGATGAAATAAGAAAACATGATGGAGTGATGTGGAAAGGAACTGCTAAAAAAAACGCAATTTTTTTCAATATTTTTTTGCTATCAATTTTCCTCATATTCAGATTCCGGTCCAACGATCTGGATGATCGATGACCTCGTGCATGATAGAGACCAGATCGCCTTTGATCGCCGCTCGAATCGCTCTTCCCATTGCCCCATATTTGGCGACTTTCAAAGGAAATCAGTTTTTCCAGTGTGGAGTAATCGTTCGTCTTCGCTGATAAAGGTATCAAAAATGAGATAAGAAAACAAACTAACATATTTGATGAAAAATAAACGTTTTTGAGCCCCAGGTAAATATCGATTAAAAATGTACAATAACTGATAAGAAATCTTGCAGTGCTTGCTCACGAAATATATTTAATAATATTTATGTAATAATAATAATGCTTTATTTCATTTGCTTTCGCATAATTACGCAGTACATACCTTTTCTTGTTTGTGTGTACAATCTTACATACCTGAGTATTGGTACGTATTTCTTGCAGGCATTTACATTGAATTGGAAGCAGCAAATGACGAGTAAATACTTACGTCGAATTTTCTCGTGAACTGCATAAATATAAATTAGCAGTTCTATTACTTAAAGTTAAGGATCGCGTCCCTGAGGAGGAAAAATCTGGTGCTATTTACCAAATACCGTGTGGAGACTGTGACAAGGTGTATGTTGGACAGACGGGAAGATCGATACGTCTACGAGGGAAGGAGCATATGCGTGCGGTAGCTAGGGGAGACGATTCAAGCCAGTTGGCTGAACATGTCTTCAGGGAGGGTCACGAACCAGATTGGCATTCGATGAAAATATTACATCAGAATGTGACGAATCTGGGGAGTAGACTTTTTCTGGAATCATGGGAAACCTACGGTTTGAGGAGTCGTGCAATAAACATCGCAAAACCTCTACCAGAATCCTACAGTATATTTTGAAAACCTCGATTTGGGTGTAAATATCTCACGTCATAGGGTGCGGGAGTTTACCCGGCAAGGGTTCCCCCGTTGGGGTTTCCCAAACCAGAACTGTCCCTCACCAGATGGCAACAGACAGGGATTCCCAACATGCGGGTATATAAACTTAGGACTTTCACTCACTCTTCATTCTGCCTTCACTTGACAAAGGGAGCAGTTAGCTCTCGAAACATCGTATTTTTAAACATTACACCAGTTGCGAATTAACTGTCTGTTATAAATTAACCGTAAATAAAAAAATCTATTTGATAAGAAAGAAAGAAACCCTATCAGGTGTGATTTAAAAGAGAAATACTAGGCGAATTGTTCTTCAACTTCGGTGATATAAAGAACATACTTGAACTCAAACTTTTCAGTGAAGATTCACTGACGAGTGCATTTGTTTGTGGTTTTACGGCTCAAGGACTACAATGGCCATGCTGCACCAGGACCTACTGTTTTCCGAGGAATCCGAACCTCTTAAGACCTAGGGAACCAAACCCCGGGCTACAGTGAACAGTGCGATCTTTATGAGATATCTGGGTAAGCGTTCTTCGAACCGTTGGGAAGCAAATCTGAGTTAACGGCGCACTAGGTGAATGCATTTCCACATTGCTCCACCGCAGGGCCGACGAGTGCACTTAGGAGAACATCAAAAAATCGAAGAAAAAAATATTTATTATCGCCATGTATCATAAAAAATGGAAATGATCAACTAACTATAAAAAATGATTTTAATTTCTATGTGCAATATTTCTAGGCATTTTCGTATGAATAAGAAGTGTATGAACGAAGATAAGAACGCTTCTTTGAAATATTCCATTTCTTTTGACACGTTTTTTACTTATAACGAGCCGAGTTTTCAACCAAATTTCACGAAACTTACACAAAGCTTGTAAACCTATAAGAAAATCATTATGTTACAATTTGAAATCAATACATGTGTAGTGCTTCCATATCGGTAGATTACATTTTAGTTATCTGCGGCTTTAATCTGACTCCATATTCAATGACCAATACAGTTACATTTATAAGGTACTATTGCTAAGTATATTTATCACCATAATCTTTAAAAATAGTATAATTAATATACACTGGCGTACGTAGGGGGTGTTGATGGAGGTTTTGTAGCCTTGTGCATTTGCAATGAAATTTTAATATTTAACATAGAACTATGGGGTTGTAGCTCTGTAACCCCACCATCGAGCCTATAACCCCCTTACGAACTTCCTGCGTTCGCCTATGCTAATATACCATTACGAAAATAATATCACACTATAAACAGGATATAAATCAACTATCAATGTTGAAAAGTATCAACTATCACTAAAAACCACATATACAGCAACTCTGTTATAAAAAGCAAAAGCTTGTGGATCATAAAATCCACAACTAAATCAACTATAGATAACATACAACTAAATGCATGATGATAAGTAAAATCTATTGACTACCGTTAATACTCGTATTAAACCTATACAAATAAGCAGTGGCATAAACTTCAATAGAACTTGGAAATGTTCCCATGGATTCACATTCCATCAGTATAATAGCGCAAAGCTATCAAAACCTCGATAAGTTAACGGGATGGAGTTTGACGTTCATTAAATAAAGTCAACAGCAGAAAAGCACATTCACCGTAAAATCGAAAAGCTTACTCGAAGATCAGTAATGTCGAAAATTCATGTCAAACTAGAAACCCTTATTTCGCCCGGCAAGTGCACAAATTCTTCTGTAAGGTCACCAAAATGTAGTGATGTCATGTCTGTAGACTACATTTTAGTTATCTGCAGCTTAGATCTGACTCCATATTTATCGGTAAAGCTGAATATTCCATGTAAGCTGTCATTTAGGTACTTACAAATTCTAGTTCTTTATGCTCAAGATCGAGGCAAGAATTAGACTGCGAATGTTCCAAAAACATAGCAACAGCTTTATTGGATTAGCGTTATAGTGAAGAATTGCGAAGTCGAGCAGCCAAACATAATATAGCAAAGGTTGACTAGAATTTAGCATTAGCTTCACACTATAAACGTCAACCTTATAAATGTAAATCTTTTCCTCTAAGTGGAACAACTTGACGTCCATTAAAGAACAACTAATTTGCTCCGGCGCGAGCGAAAAGAACAAGGAAGAAAGAAGCGAAATTCAGTCTCACAACAACCAAATATATAATCTAACCTATAAATAAACGCACATGCGCTACACAATACGCAATCTACAACGTCATAATTATTGTAAGATATTATTACCCTTCACAGGGATAACACAATTGCCAAATAATGGTCAACACACAAAGTGTTATCCCTGCGGAGGGTAATAATATCTTACACCTTTACATACGGAGAAAGAGAGCGTTATTACCTGTCCTCATTCGTCTAGCGGTCCAAGACACTCCGGGCTAAACGGAGGGACCCTGGTTCGAATCCAGGATGGGGAAAGCGTCTCTTTTTCTCCAAAATTACACAAGCTCTAGTTTGAGCTAATTAATACGTGGGTGGCAAAAATTATTGTATGTCATAATTATTCATCAAAACGGCGTCGCGTCAGCCTGCTGCACGTGGAACATTCGGTGGGATACGAGCATTTACAGAAAATAAGTTTTTTAACTGGGCATACATGAAAGAGCATTGTTTTCCTTTCAGAAATCTGTAGCCAAGTGCGTAGGGCAACTTATACGAAAATTTCAGTTGAATGTTTTGAAAATTTAAAAAGATATCAGCAACAGAGTGAGCTGCATTTCAGTGTACTTTCTGAAAGTAGCTGGATAATGAGTGATTTTCCATAAAATGCAATTTACTAATTTATCAAAACCCTTGCTCTCTAAGTGAAGTGGTCCAGTATTACAGAAATAAGCAGAAACACGTTTTTCGTGGTTAATAATGCAATTTATGTACTATTAATTATTGTCATGTATGAAGTTCAACGAAAAATGCAATAAAAAATTGCAATTTATGAAAAATCCCTCATTATCCAGCTACTTTCAGAAATTACACTGAAATGCAGCTAACTCTGTCGACGATATCTTTTTAAATTTTTATGTTATTCAACTGGAATTTTTAGACAAGATGCCGTATACAGTTAGCTACCGATATCTGAAAGGAAAACAATGATGTATTTCACGCGTGCGCAGTTAAAAAATATTTTCTGTAAATACTTATATCTCATCAAATGTTCCATGTATCGATTTCAAATTGCAGATAATAATTCTGTTACAGGTTTTCAAATTTTTTGTAAGTTTCGTAAAATATGGTTGAAAACTCGGCATATTACAAGCAAAAAACATGCGAAAAGAAATGGGGTGTTCTAAAAAAACATTCTTATCATCGTGGATACAATTCCTATTCATACGAAAATGCATGGACGCCGTTGCACATAGCAAGTAAAATCATTTTTTAGAGTTAATTGATATATCATTTCCGTTTTTTATGATACAAGCCGATTATAAATATTTTTTTCTTCAATTTGTTGACGGTCCCCAAAATTCACTCATCACTGAATCTTTATTGAAAAGTTTGAGTCCAAGTATGCTCTTTACATGACCGAAGTTGAATAACAATTCATCTAATATTTCTCCAGAAATTCGAAAAAATGTCTAAAATAGGAAGTGTCCGTTATGTTTTGGCCGTTTGGTGTATTTTTTTTAATTCCCCTGATAAATCGTTCCACAATTTCGGTCCCAAATAATTAATGGAGCCCTCGCCAATTTATGTCCTTATTGTCGGAACATAAACATCATTATTATTTTTGTTATTCAGTGTGTGTGTGTATTTGTGTGTGTGTTTCCTTCTCTGCAATTAATTTCTAATAAATTTTCATGCAGTCCTCCTTTCGAACTTTCAAGCATTCTAGCTAAAATTCAGTATTTATATATTTCAATTTTCGGCAAGATTTTGTAACTTTTCGAAATCATTTTTCAATCAATTTCGACTTTCCCGTTTATAGCCTTTACTACCTTGTTTTTTGACATTCATCACTCTTTGCACTTTCACATAGTCTAACTTTCCCCAAACACTATTACAATTAGCATATAACGCTACATTAATGAATAATATAAAATAATCTGATTAACTTCCTTTCTTAACTTCCGGTTCTTCCACTATCTCAATCTCCTAATTCTCTGATTCTATTCCATACTTTTTCAGTGTTCATATTGAGATTTTATTTTTATTTGAAAATATCATTATATTTGTCTTATCTACAGAGGGTGTTTACACATATTTATAAAGGCATTGATTTTAAATTAAGAAAAGACTAATAGCGCCACGGAAAAAATATGACAACACGCTATTACCTGAAAAGCGGAAAATCGCTTGCGACTAAAAATTTAGTTTTCACTGTGAAATTGCTTACGAATAAAAGCTCCGGCTTGAGGACTATGTATTTGCCCTTTTTGAAGAGAAATATTCACATCCAATAATTAAAAAACAACGTGAGAAGCATGGTTTTCAAGTTTCAAAGCATAAAATAAGTGATATTATTAATGTAAAATGAAAAAATAGTCAAGCTTTAATGTCAAGTAAAAAACCCAAAAGAAATATCCCAAAATGGTTCATATTTCTTCTAACATTTCTAAAGTGCAGTCTATGGTTTTACTAGAAAATCCAAAACCTCAAAGAACTATTGCAAAAGTTTTGCATCAGCTTCAACTATAAATAAAATAATTAATAAAGATTTGAATTTAATTAAAGCAAAAAATGTACAGTTCATCGCCTTTTACCTCGGGACGTTGCTGAACGGACGACCAGATGCAGATTTTTATATGAATTTCATTTAACAGGAAACAGATGAAAAAACGTGTCACAATTGACGAAGTATGGATTTATTTAAATGATTGTAATAAAAAAATATCGATTTAATATCGCAAAAGTGTCCCGAGAAATTAAAATGTTTGTTCCAAAGAGAGCAAAAACACTTCCAATAAATGATTTATGGTTATCGCTGGCATTTCTTGTAACGGAAAATAAAAAATAAGAAAAGTTGAAAAAATCCAAAACTCAACTCTACATATTATCAAAATAATGTTCTGACTCCTATTTTTAAAGGAGATATTCCAAAATTGTATTCTACTGATTTTTAAAATGTGGAACTCCATCAGGACAAAGCGAGCAGCCACACCTCCAAAAGTACAACCGCATTTCTAGAAAAAAATGAGACAAGAAACTGGAATCAAGTCAATACTAGTTAGCCATGTTCCTACCAAATCTCCAGATGTAGAACGGATGGGTTACTGCGAATTTGGACTTTTGAAACAAGCTCTTTCCAAATGCCGATCCGCTACCTTGGACGGTGGCAACTGTGGAGGAGGAATGGGAAAAAATTCCGCTTGTGATTTTATAAAAAGCATTACTACCGTAGAAATCTAGATGTAATATGATAATTCAAAAACAGGGCTATCAGATAGAATAACGTGCATTAGAAAATATTTTTTATTGTATGTGTTTTGTTTAAGCTGTCCAAATAGTTATAAATATGAGTAAACACCTGTGTATATTGACCTTTATTTGATTATCAACGAACCATTTAATACAATTTTTAACTTTATACCCCTTTTAACGATATACATTCATATCTTTCAAAAATTTCAGTTTCAACAATTTTTTAATTTTCGCCCTCAAGAAAATTACTTCAATTCGTATACTACTTTTAATGGAAACAAAACATTTCAAAAATTACAGTTAGCCATAAATTGTATAATTACTGAAAATTTTATTTTGCAAACTTCTACACCCCGATTTTTTTTTTAAATTCGATTGTCTGTACAGATTGGTTTTCCTAGAATACTTCATTCAGTTATTTTTCTAACATTTATTTAAATCCATCAAATATTCATTCACTGCCGGAGAGAAAATTTTCATAAATCTTTTTGATTCTCACTTTTAATGCATGTGAATTACAGTAGTTTTAAATTTACTGCTAACATTGCTTTCTTGTTGGGATAATTTTCATAAGTAGTTTAAACATTAAATTTGCAAACGGAGATATTCGTATTTTCGCTTTGTTCTGGACTGAAGAAAGATAATGCATTGTTTTATTTTCCATTCTTGCAGAAAAAGCTTCTTTAAACCAATTAGCTCAGCAATCTGCCGCTACAACAACACTGTAATCAAATTATCGAGAAAAAGAAGTCAACGCTGATTTTGGAAAGATTTCCAGAACAGATGGAGACGAAATTTTTAATTATATTAAGTGTCCTATTTGCAGTGCTAATAATTATTTCTGCTTATTCTTCACCCAGATTCAGGGTGCCAGGTTGAAAGAATCAGTGGGTGCAATAATGTATGTAATGAAGAAAGGTTCTACCATCTGAGATTTGAGGCTTAAGTCTTACTTCTAAAATAGGAGATCCTTTTAATTTTTATTTGCATTTTGAATTCAATAATCATTGAGTTCAAAAAAGTCCATACATTAGATTATATGAAGTATAGAGAAAGTATCTGAAATTGTTCGAATTTTGCTATCAAATTTAATAACTAGCTTTGAAATTGTATAATAGATTTGACTAAAATAAATATCCCATATTTAAATGTCTTCCTGTCTCCCTTTCCAAAAGCCATGTCTGCTATAGTCAATGACACTAGCTTCTGTACATGTGTGCATGATATATGTTTATGTGATAAAGAATCACATACAACATAAATTCACTGCAGTGAAAAATCAAAGATTAATCTGAAAAAAGTCAAAATTCGTGTTTTAATAGACGGATTCGAATAAAATTTGGCGATAATTCTTGCCATAAAATTCTCTACCTAATCATGGTTTAGAAACTTTCCTCTTAGAAAAGAACATGCAAATTAGGTACTACGTAGCCGACAACGAATCAGAGTGGTTCCTATTTGGGGACCTGCAATTTTGGTTATAGAAGTGTTATCAGTTAGTGAAGATACATTTTGAATATTCCGTGTTTAAACATGTCAAGAAGAATGATTTTAAATGATTGCGAAAAATGGCTGGCGATCGAGAGAATGGAAGCCGGGCAGAATTCAGAGGTATCTAATGCATTAAATATACCTCAAAATGTCCTCACTAGATTATGTAAACAGTTTAGAAAGACAAGAGAAATATCTCGTCGTTCAGGGAAAGGCCGGCTACACGTCAAAACCATGTCAGATCACCATTTCATAGCTTTAATTGCAAAGAGAAATAGGCAGCTAACGGTAGAACAAATTGCTCGAGAGCATGCTGCATCTACAGGGACGCATGTAACCAGGTTCTCTGTGCTTAGTAGGCTGAAAGAGAAGAGCCTGTGTGCGAGAAGGCCGATGATTATGTTCCCCTCACGTCAACCGCCAGAAGCTCACGTTTGAAATTGCGTCGAGAGCATCTTAACTGGAGTCCCAAGGATTGGGGCCGAGTTGTCTTCACCAATGAATCTCGATTTTGCTTTCAGAGTGATTATAGACGTATAGTTATGGGGAGAGGGCCAACGCTAAGAAATATTGTCAGTAGCATTCTATAAAGACACAACTTTAAAAGTGGGGGAATCACGGTTTGGGGTGGCATAATGTTAAATGGCCACATAGAGTTCCATATATTTCATAAGGGTTCAGTAGCGTGTCAAAAATATATAGACGAGATCTTAGACCAATATGTGAAACTTTTATAGCAGCTGTCGGTGAAGAATTCCTTTAACTGGATGATAGTGCATGACCACATCGAGCGAAATTTGTCTCTGAGTTGTTGGAAACTAATAATACACAGAGAACGGCGTGGCCTGCCTACTCCCTGGACCTTAACCTCATTGAACATGTGTGGGACGCACTTCATCCTCCTTCCAGTAATCTCCAGGAGCTAACAAGTGTGCTTAAGGATCAGTGGGTCTTGCTTACCCAAAATATCTTCAGTACTCACGTAAACGGCATGAACGATCGCTGCAAATTTTGTGTTTCAGTCAGGAGAAATTACACCCCCTATTAAATTTTTCCCTCAGTATGTATAAATTTTTTATATCCAATTAATATATGTTTTCCTGGTATTTAAAAACTATAATAATTAAAAAATTGCATATTAATTCTTTTTGCATTTCATGAAATACGATAAAGTACAGATTTTGTGAAAATTTCATGCCTCTATCAAAAAACAATGCGAGTTATGCCCATTTTTATCAGTTATCCTTTGATTTTTCACTCCAGTGTAGTTCACAAAATAAACCATTTCGCTTTTCACAAATGTCCATGATCATAATGGCTGACAATCGCTTAGGCCGCCATGATTTCGTGCGTTCTGGTTGGTCAAGTATCGATCATGTGAGTGCAACATCTTAGTTCACTTCAGACTCCATCAAATCAGGATAATACTCAGAGAAAGGGGAAGAAACTGTCCTCGTTATAGATCTATAGGGAGAAAGAAATATTTTTTTCCCTGATATATTTGGTTTGGCCCAATTCAGATTCCAGGGACACTATGTAATTATTGGCTACAAACAAAATGAACATGTTGACAAGACAGTGCTGGCTGCCGAACAAATATTTCTAATATACCTGTGTTGCATGATCTACAAAATTACTGGATTTATAAAGACTGGAAAAGTGACGAACACTACGCAAATATAACAATAATGGAAAAATAACAACGTTTTTTATCGTAGTTGTAAGTTTAAAAGATGGTTCGACGCACGTTTCGAGAGAACAAGGTCTCTCCTCGTCTGGAACTAGCGTGCAATAAACAACATTGGAGTGTTGCCAACTCGATGTGGTTAATACGTTGCCGGTAGCGGTTAGTGCTTTTTTCAGGAGTACAGAGTTGTTTTAGGCGGCCAACTTACAAAAGTGGTAAATTTTGGTCACAAAGTTGAGTAGCAGTTGTAGTTGAAGGAGAAGCAATGGGGAAGAGTTTTAACAGATTTTTCCAAGCCCCACTAAAACTTGGGGTTGATTTATGGTCGTTCACAAGTGATGCACCAAATCAAGGGGGCCAAATAGTTGTTTTAACCAAACAACAATATCTTAAAGAGTCAATTGGGGTCCTAGATTCAAGTCTTTACAAACTCATCTCGAAAGATACCTCCGAACGAATTCGAACCAAGTATAATAATCTCATCAAATCATCTGTACTTCTTAATCGTCGCCAGAAAAATTCTCTCACCATATCGCACGCAATTCCTGCCCGGTTTTATGCCCTTCCAAAAGTACATAAACCTGGCATTCCTTTCCGTCCGATCATTTCTTGTATTGGCTCTGTTCCATACAAACTTGCAAAATTTCTCGTCTCTATCTTTGCTCCTTTGTCATCTGCCAATTCTTTTACCGTCAAAAATTCCATTAATTTCATTTCTAAACTGCATCAATTCTCACCTGCGAACCGTACCATAGCTTCGCTGGATATCAAATCGATGTTCACCAATATTCCTGTAGATGGCGCCCTTGAATGTCTTGAATGATACGATGCCGCTTAACCGAATTTCATTTCGCGCAACCTGAGATTGATGAACTAATATCATTGACCTCTTTTTGTGTAAACTGTAACTTTTTCATCTTCAATGGTCAACATTTTCAACAAACCGAAGGGTTGGCACTGGGGAATCCCTTATCCTATTACTGTGTGATATTTACAATCATTACTTTGAAACCAACATGTTTTCTTAAATTACGTTTGAATTTTGGATCCGCTATGTCGGAGATATTTTCTTCATTTGGAATGGTTCACCAGACCAAATCAACTCGATTCTACCCACCATCAACTAAATTGATGGTTATTTCGAATTTTCTATTGAAGTTGAGTCAGAAAGGTCTCTTCACTTTCTGAACGTTTTAATAAAAAAGTTGGTCATCAATTCGAGACATCTGTATACCGGAAGTCTTTCGCTGTCCCTTTGTCCCCACATCGAAATTCTTGCCATCCTCTTCAACAAAAAATGGCGGCATTCTACACCTTTGTATTTCGCGCCTTAGATATTTGCTCTACTGAGTCAGCATTTACAGAAGAAATTAACATTTTAAAAACCATCGCCGTGGACAGAGGCTATAGTCCTAGCATCATCGACAACGCGCTTTCTAAACTCACCAAACTCACTCACCGCTCCACTCTCAACAGTAGTTCTACAGTTGAGTTTTCGGGCACAGTCATCCTTCCGTTCTTTCCTAAAATCAGTGCGACAGTGGCAAACATACTTCGCAGAGCCAACTTTCGAGTTATCTTCTCACCATATAACAAAATTCGGCCCTCTCACCTTAAAGACACCATCCCGATGCTACCACGCTAGGGTATATATCGTGTGTTTTGCCAATGCCATTTATCATATGTGGGACAGACCAAGCGGGCCCTACGACATCGTATAAAAGAACACCAAAGATATGTCACCAATGCTTAGTTTCAAAAATCATCCATTGTAGTTCATTGTTGGAATAATGACCATCAATTCAACTTTAAAGAAGCAATGGTCATTTGACAACCTTTTTCGGTCATTGAACTTGACTTCCTAGAAGCGTTTTACATCCATAGATTTGGTGCATCACTTGTGAAAGACCATAAATCAACCCCAAGTTTTAGTCGGGCTTGGAAAAATCTGTTTAAACTCTTCCCCACTCCTTCTCCTTCAACTACACCTGCTACTTAACTTTGTGACCAAAATTTACCACTTTGTAAGTAGGCCGCCGAAAACAACTCGGTACTCCTGAAAAAAAGCACTAACCGCTACCGGCAACATATTAACCACATCGAGTTGGCAACACTCTAATGTTGTTTATTGCACGCTAGTTCCAGACGATAAGAGACCTTGTTCTCTCGAAACGTGCGTCGAACCATCTTTTAAACTTACAACTACGCTAAAAAACGTTGTTATTTTCCATTTTTGTTACTGTATTTATGCTGAAGGCTCCCCGGGGAAACTAATTCTTGGGCAGCCCAGGAACTTGCAATTTAACTTGATCGTAGTTTCAAGAAAATAAACTTGTTTGGCGCAGAATGATCCTCGCTGTCCTTGCGCCATAAAACTACAACCAACAAACAAACCATCAAGAAAATGATGAGAAAAAAAGTAAACTGTAGAAAAAATAAAAATACCATATTTTAATATTACAACCTAAAAATTAGCCAATAAAATATATACTCGGAAGAGTGCTCTAAGTTCAAAGAAAATGAAGGGGAGGATGTAGTAAATATTTTCGTGAGGGGTGGCACATAATTGGAAACAATTTTTAGACCAGTTCCATGTAAAAAGTGTTGCCTAGTTTAGAAAAGTAATAATAAGTGTAAATTTGTTATTCTTAGAGGTGACACACGCCCCCTGCTCCCCTTCTTTATCCGCCCACGAGTGACTTCAATACATTATTTTTTTTAGTTTCATTTTAAATCAGAGACTAAAAATTTCTATTCTATAAATTTATGTACCAGTAAAATGGTTAGGTGTGTACATAAAAAATTCATAAAATGTAATAGAGCAGAGCAGAATCTTTGAAACAGACATTTAGTTTACTCTCTTACACCCAAATATGCTTTCTTTCTTTCGATCTTTCCTAACATGTGTACAATGCATAACGTATAATTTTCTTACCAGAATGTATTGCAGTATATATAAAATACGAACACGTTTAAACTATGGGACCACGTAGGTGGAACAGAGGTAAATTTTAACGTATATGCCAACGTGTATATGCCAATGTTTTGAAAAAGCAATTGGAACATATAAATAATTCCATTTTCTCAGTTCTTCATTACATATCGACAAGGATTTTTCGAACTACAATTCAGAAATACATAGGAAGATTATTCAAAAGACTAATTTCAAAAATTTTTGATACACAGAAGGCGTAAACGTCTCCGGTTTTCCATTAAAATTATTTTCTGCTACTTTGTGTAAGATGCTAGTGCACTACTCAATAATGTCATTCTCACCTATCTTTAATATATAAATATTCCCATGAAATAACCATTTCTATACACTGCAGCAGAATAGAGTTTAATAAGGAATAACAAGGATAGTAACAAGGGAAAGCCTTCGAAGTGCCAATCGCATCTCAAATCGAGACTTTATATAGTATGAGAGACCCATATGAGTATGAACAAAACCTAAAGAATTTTTCTGTAAAGCTCATTTCTGATTTTTTCTGAATTTTTAAATTTTCGTAATTACACTAATAAAATGCAACTTTATTCTCAACTACAAATCTATAAGTTAAACTCTTCAGCTATGAGTAGTTTTTCTTTCATTTGGAGTGTTAGCGAAAAATAGCAAGTTCTTATAAAATGTTGGCGGATTTTTTAATTACTGCGCTCGATGTTGTCTTAACAGACTTTTCTTGCTTAAAAGAATTTTGTATTTTGTGCTTTTGAAGTAATTTTTGGCTATATATCCGTTTTGGGAAAATCAACTTCGATCACTTTGAATCATAGTATTAGTTTTCTATTGAAATATTAAAATATTTTTTTCATTCCATACGTGTTGTTTTAGGGGAAATTTAATTAGTAAATTATTGAATTGAGTATCCACTATTTCTTTCAATCCCTGAGGACATTTAGAAATAATTAAGATTTTTCGAAACAATTTGTCTGTTTTGTTTTGTCATTGAAGTATATTGATTTGAAGATTTTGTTTTGCGAATGAGGAGGAGCTGTCATCATTTGCATGATATATATCCTCAATCTCAATATTTAGTAATTAATATCTCATATCTCAATATTTAGTAATTAATATTTCAATATTTAGTAATTAATATTCAATATTTAGTAATTACTCAATCTCAATATTTAGTAATTAATATCTCAATATTTAGTAAAATAGGAAATACATGATAACCGTCCTGCATTTGAGTTTTAAATTAATTAAATTTTTGACAATTATCACTTGAGCTTTTCGAGTTGTTAATTTGGTGGAAAATTTTCTTCGTAGAATATTTTACTCTCCATTTGGTCAACTACTTGCTTTGGTAGTTGAAATCGAAATATAGATTCCCATATATTTATTATCTGCGGTTCTTAAATAATTTAATTAATTACTTTTATTCTTCTTATTTAACTATTGGGCAATATAGTGTCATAATTTATGAATTAATAATACAACATATAAGTATTTAAATACGCAAAATTTTGCAGTCTCTTTTAAACTTAGCCATTAAAAAGTACGGGATATTTTCATTCGCGGTAACAGATGAACAATTGAATCAAGCTAAGTAATTATTACCCAAATTTGGAAAAATAATTTTGAATAGATCATTTATTGAAGAGGAAATTACGTTAGGTTTCCAAAATAGCGATGCAAGAAACAATAACAATTTAGGTTGCAATTCTGATGATGCTATCTCTGAAAACACTACTTCTGATAACGAAATATTCAGTGAATATAACTCTAGCAATGAAACTTGTAAAGAGACTTGCAATATGCAATAAATTAGAAAATTGTAAATTTGTACGATTCTTGTGAATAAAATAAACTTCACCAAATTCGAAAAAGCTGTCGGAAAGAAATACACTATAAAACCATATACCGTTTTAAAAAACATATCGCCCAATTAGGTACCAAAAACGATAAATATAAATTAATTCAATGCACACTGTTAGAAAAATTTCATTACGCCAAAAGTAACCATATAGCAATTCATGACATAGGCTTAAGGAGATGGGCTTATCAAAAAACAAATGATTTCAATTTTACAAAACGAATAATTTCAAGGAATTTCATAGATAAAATTGATTGATTGATTGTTTGGCTTTTTTATGGCGCAAGAGCATCTGGGCTATACTGCGCCAAACATAGATAAAATAAAAGCAAATACAATGGTAATACCTCTCGTAAGTTATAAAATATACAATCGTAGCAAAAAATGAAAATAACGAAGCTCTTGAAAGCGGCGCTATTGAATTTGTTTCAGCATCACGTGATGAATTGGCTCATTACCGGAGCAGTAAATATTTAATGCTGATCAGAAAGGATTCGAATACTTTGTATCAAATCAGAGGGCGCAGTATAGCCCAGATGCTCTTGCGCCATAAAAAATCCAAACAAACAAACCAAATCAGAGGAAATTATCTTGCAAAAGTGAGGAAAGCACCGTAGCTTAAGTTCAGTCAACGTTTTCCGTGACACATTCCTATATTATCATGTCCTTATTATCAATGGATGGGTAATTGAAAGGCAAACTGTTGATATGTTTGCGTAAACCAAAAGGAACGTTTGGACCAAAAGTACGACGCCAAATGTTTCATGCCACTAAAGTTTACAAAATAAGCACAAAGTCTAGCAAAATGACTAAAACAATTATGATAAAATGGCTTTCGACTTGCCTTATTTCCATTTTAAATCAACCTTCTTGCGTTATTTTAGATTCTTGAACTGGATCGAAGGATCCGTCGACGCATTCATTTGGTTTTATGATTTAATACCTCATGGTTTAATACCTTAATTATTACTAATTTAATTATGGTTTTATGATTTAATTTTTATAATTTAATAACTCCTGTTTTAAAAAAAATTACAAACTACGTCACTCTAAATAAAATTCCAATAAAATTCTAATAAAATTAACTGATCGCAACGAAATAATAAAAATGCATTCATTAGTTTATAATCAAATTCAGTCCAATAAATATAAGCCTACTTTTACGTACCCTTTGTTTGTTTGCAATAATACGGACGTTCCTATTGAGTCATTTGATAAAATTTTATCTCTATCATTTCACGTCGACCACAAAGAACGAGGATTTATAGAATGCAAAAAAAAAATCCTTTTTTTAAAGTGTACACATTGCGATATAAATTTATGTCTTATGCAGTTTTACGTAAGTTTTCATTTTCATGAGTAATCCGAAGATATAATACTTTAAATTTATATGTTATGAATTTCTTTTACATTAAAATTCATCTAGGATCAGTGTAAAGCCTATGCAAATGTGCCTCTGCACAAGGCGATAAAATTATATTTTTTTTTACCAGCGGAGAAGTGAAATAAAAAAAATTTTTATTGATTATTGTCTGTGAGAAATAATAAGAACAATTGACTAAGAAGAATGTTCATCGCTGGAGTGAAAAGGGATATTCAAATACACATAGGGAGATAATTTAGAGCTTGCTCAGCAGAAAACTGACTGTTTTCTTTTTTCGCCAAACAATCCAAATGAAAATTACCCCTGACAGAAGACTTCAGCTTACGGCTTTGCAGTTAAGCGCAAAGCTGCGTTTTAGTGTAATTATGAAAACTTTAAAAAATCAGAAATTGAGTTTTACACAAACCTTCTTTCGGTTTTGTTCATTACTCATATGGATCTTTCATACCATATAAGTCTCGATTTGAGGTGCGACGGGCACTTCGGAGGCTTCCCTTGTAATTGCCACCATACATGCATGTAATTATGATGATAATACATTAGAAGAAGCGACCTTAATAAGTTGTAATTTTTCGACACCCATGTTTAAGCTCAAATTAAAGCTTTAAATTCACAGAAGAGAAAAACAAATTATCCCGGACTAGAGTCCAACTAGGATCCATCCATTAGATCCGGAATACATTGATCGCTTGGCCACCAAGGCACCCGGAATCCAGAGCAGTGACCCTAGTTCGAATCTAGGCACAAGACGATGTCTCTTTTTCTCCTATACATTGGAAGCTCCAGTTTAAGCTTGAGCGTGGGTGTCAGAAAATTACTATCTATGATAATTTTCCACGAAAAATTACAAAACAACATACCCTGGTGGCTTCATTTGTTGGCAATTTAGCAATTATGTGAACCTTTAGAAGGGTAATAATATAGTACGAAACAGTGAGCTTAAGCTCATAACTCTGACACGGGCGTTTGGTAAGCTGTTGTTGTGATATTTGACTTTCAATTTAGCAAGAAATCAGAGCCTCGATCCCACAGCACGTTGTCCGCCACATGTGGTCTCACATACATGTATCATATATGTGTATACATGTCTTTGTATGCGTGCGTAGGTGTGTGGGTTACAAAATGTCAATGGCATGAATATAGTTCTCGAAACAAATTGCCTTGCTTTTCACAAATTTCCATGAGCACATACGTAATGACGGTCGAAATTTAGGCCAATACTGCTTACATTTAACGAAAAATGACGCTTATTGAGAAATTTTCATATGAGTGATTTTTGAAACATCTTGAACATGTATTATAACTGCCAGCTAGCTTCGGAACTAATGAATAGATAAACTGAAAGGAAGCTACTTATTGGATTAGTATAATTATACCGCCAGTCGACATTTTCCTTCCGGTACATAAATAATCCTGATGTGACATGCCCCAATGTAACGTTATTACTATACAGTTGGTTAATATTTCAAACCATAATTATATTCATTTTATTTTACACAAAAAATTTAAAAGTTCTCATAAATATATGAAGATTTTGAATTGCATATACTTGCATGAATATTTTACGATGCGCTTTCGTTTTCAATTATTAAATACCTTATCATTAAAATATTGTAAGCCATAACCATGCAAAGTCTGTTACGAATATTTTTCTTTTAATTTTAATGTCATAATAAAATAAATTTCGAATCATATACCAAAATTTGAATAGACAATCATGCATGATGTTTTTAATAGATTGAACAGAGACATATAGTGAGAAATCTGTGAATTTGATAGACTACATGACTAAATACTTGCAAAGTAAAGAATGATTTTTCGTGACTTTTGCTTTTTTTGTCTTTTTGTCTTGATTTAAAAAGCAGTCAAAGCACTGCACCATTCTTTGAGAACTTGTCTGTAATGAAAGCCTTATATACGCTGGCAAGAGGGAGATTGATCATCGTCTGTAGCTTAATAGGTAGAGCTCTTAACCGGATATTGCGATGATGTGGGTTTGACTCCCACAAAGAGCAGAAAAATCATTCTTTTCTTTGAGAGTATTTGATCATTTAATACAACCACATCATCGACTATGATGAGAAAATTACTCTAATTAAAGTGATAGGTTATGTTTAGAAAATACTATTGACACAGAGCTTTGAGATTACTGATAACGTCGTTCTGGGATACAGACCGTGGAGAACGCTCTGGACATAATGTGTAAGTAGAATTCGAAGCAGTAACCATTAACTACGAATGAAAAGTGTTTAGGCGCACGTCAGTGCTGTTGTAATTGTAAATAAGTTGTAATAAAAATTTATACAAAAATCTAAATTGCAACCTACTCTGGCAATGCATCACGGTTGATCATTCCATCACAAAGCCCTTTAATATTTATTTATTCTTTTTTCCAGGCCATCAGGCCATATGTATCTTCTATAAAAATCAAAATAGTAATATATATCAAGAACAATAAATTGCACCAACGGCCCAGGGGGCACTTTGGGAAAAGAGGGTAACAAGCCCAAATAGCCCGAGTTTTACTATGGAATTAATTAGCGTGTGGTATTAACAACAGAATATCAATGTGAGAAAGAAAATAAATACAATTTGAAAGCCCATATAAATAATCAAAATTCATCATAAAGTCAAGAACTTTTAGTCCAGCATTATTATCCGGTCTTGAGTTGTTCCATCAACATACCAGTGCCAATTACAATTTTTATCAAAAATAAATTGAATTAAGTCAGTATGAAAGACAATACATTTAAAAGGATCAAAATTATGAGAGTAAATGACACAAAGAGAATAGCAAAGATAAATCACTACATAAAAAAAAAATTAAAAGGAAGATACAAGAAGAAAATCTCTTAGGCATGGTTTAAATAATTCTAAGAAACGTAAAAGTTTCAAACTCTCAGGCAAGGCATTCTACAGTCCAGCACCCATGCGGTTTATATTTCGACCTATGTAATTCCATTTAGCATATTCCACGACAAGATTATTTCTGTAACGAGTGTGGTAGTTATGAGATTGATAATAAGGCGTTATGATGTCAGAAAGTTTCATGTGATTAAATCACCGTTAATAAAGTAAAAGAATTTTATATTTTATTACGGCACCAAAATCCATAATGCCATAATAATGTATTCAGTAAACACTACACTGATAAGCGAAAACAAAACACCCGCTTGCAATATTTCAATGCTACGTTAAAACTACAATAAGCTTTATTGTTATTTTAAGGAATGGTCCATATAAACTCACATATGAGTTATCTCACGGCGGAAGTGCTTATCTCCATGTATACGTTGCTATGTTTTTGTTTTCAGTGTTCGTGAAAGACTGTTTCAGACTCTCTCACTGGATTTAATAATATGCTTTCTCCCTAGTTAGTTTTTATGTAACTATTATTTTCCCTGATTATTTATATAACATTGCCTTTAATCGACGGTAAGGCCACATAGATTTATGGGAAAGTGCCACTTAGATTTTCGAAACAAACAGACTTATTCACTTCTGCCGCGAGATGCTTAATATATGGTATGGATTGTTAAAAACTTTTTTTATTCATAAAAATATGATATTAATAATTGACCCAAACATATTAATATGAATATTCAATCATAGTAATATATCCATATTAATTCTATTCATTAATACGAAATAAAAGTCGTTTTTAAATTAAGTTACAGATAACTCATCTTACTAATAACTGAGTCTCTATGTTCACTATTGTTTATAATTTCCTTAATATTTTCCATGCATTTTCTTATACCATGCTTTTTAACTGTTACTTCAATTTTAATATACTTTATATATATATATATATATGAAAAATGGTGGATGATGTAAGTATGGATGAAAATGTAGAAGATCAAACACATAGATTGGTGAGAAATGAAGGTAAATAAAGGCCGTAGTAAGCAATAAAATAAAATACAACAAGTAATACAAACATAACCTTCATTTACTCGCTTGATTTTCTACATTTTGATTTATATTTATGTTTACATTATCTACTATTTCCTATTTATATATATATATAGCTCGTCAAAAATAGTTCTGAATTTTTTATATAAGATATGAATGTAACACAGATAATTAAAAATATGTTGTTGAGGGGAAAAACTTTCATATGCTGGCGTTATATACATAGACTTGTGATTTATTTATTTATTTAATAGAATGGTAATAGAAAAAGCAAACTTTCTCATTTTCAAGAAAACTCTATTCCAAATTCTTTTTTTATTGTTTCTCCTTTTCTTCATTACACACTCTTTCCTTACATTCCATTCAATCATTTTGACAGTGACATTTATTCTTCTGAACAGACAAATCGCTTTCAATAATTATTCAAAAATATAAGCATACTAAACGCAAGAAAATTATGCTTACGAAGAAATGGAGTTGTTTTTTTTCCTTCCACTCCTACATCCGTTCTGAAGTTTGCGGTCCGGTGATTCATTATGCAAACAAAAGAAACTTTTTTTTTCAATTTTCGTTGTTCTAAACTGAGCAACAACAAGAGGAACACGATAAGGAAAGCACAGAAGAACGAGAATCGATATAAGACATGGAATAACAAATTAAGCTGGAGGATATACTCTTTCGAAAAGCTTAACTTTCTGTCACAAATTCCTTCACGGACTTGTAATGAAGCATTATTAATATCACGGCATCTACTATCATACGACAAAGTATATTTAATATCTTCGAGATTAATCTGGTCAATTGATAATTCATAAAACAGACTACATATATATAAAGATCATTTGGGAATATCAATAAATTTTTAATGAAGTGAAAATTGCGGAACTTTCGAAAAGTTAATTAACCGACTTGACTTTCTACGACAAAAAAGTGTTAGGCCTAATCAGATACCCAGTTAGTTAGATCAAGTAAGGTTTTAGATCTACCGGAAAACTTTATTCTCAAGCATATATTCGGACATCTAACTTTTGCCGTAATTCGTAATCACGTTTCTTCATAACATGTCATCATTAGATTGCTGCATTATCGTAGAATTAGTAGCATTGTTATGTCACTAAAATTACAATATCGACGAATCGTCGTAAACATAAACCTGGTAAATTTCATCCACTATATATATCACTCGTGTACTCGAACCTGTTTATCTCGCAAACCACTGCATCTTGAAACTTGTCTGTCTGGAATTTTTTCTCATTCCCGCGAGGTTTGAGATAGGCAGGTTTTATCAGGGGCGGACTGGGTTCTCTCAAGTGGTGCATACCTTGGATTTTCGGAGGGCGCGAGTCCTATCGCCCATAAGGGCGCACCGGCTCGAGGACCGATGGGCCGGCGGCCCAGTCCCCCCCCCCTGGTTCAACCGTATTATTGTATTCGAAGGCTAGAGGCTCCGCCATCGCATTATAACGTCATAGTAAGTTGTTTCTCTTATATTAGATTTACTTTCAGGCTACCAGCAATTGTCCTAGTAAACTACTATGAAATATATATGCCATAGGGTAATATACCACTAAGGGTTGTAAACAATCTTATCAAATACTTTCGCGAAAATTCACTGTAAAAACAAATCTACTCAAAAATGAAAACTTGCGCCTACTCGTTTTTTTTAGTATAATCGTATCATAAACGAATCAGTGTATTCTTAAATACAAGTAATCGCACTTACTTAAAAACGAGTACGTGTAGATTTAAAATAGTCTCAAATTTGAAACTAAACGTACTCAAAATTGATCCCCTGTTGTTACTCAGAAATGAGTACTGCAGTTTTCAAAATTGAGACACTTCTACTCGGAGCTATTATGAACCTGGAATGTACTCAAAATTGAGTACTTTCTACTCATTTTTGAGAACCCATTTTTAACAGTGTCGCACCTAAAAATCTATATAATCGGTAGTTTTATTTTCGGCTATGTTTTCCTTACTACAGTTCCTTAATGTGTCGATTTTTCCTGTGCAAGTCTTCTTCAAATTAAAAGGAGGGAAAATCCAATTTGAGTAAGGTAACAAAAAATTGCAATTGTCATCGTTTAAATCGTGCTTGAATTTCCTCTATGTTGTAAAGTAATGGAAACATGCAACGCAATAACTCTAAATACAAGTCCACAGTCCAAATATCAACGTGGAACATGCACCTAAAGATGACTGGTACTTAAAATATATAAACAATTGACTTGATTAAAAAGTGAAATATTTAATAATTTTATTAGGATTTGCCTAACGCTTTACATATCGATGTCACGATTATGAAACCAAAATTCTTTACCAGAATGGTACTTTCCAATTCCAGTTGCGCTCTTAAACTCTCAGCACGGATTTCAAAGTCCGAAACCTTAATATAAAACGGAAATTAGTTAAGAAATTTATACAATTTTGCGCAGACGAGGGATTATTAAATATGTATACATATTATAGTGCTTATACATACTTTAAGGATTAAACACAGGTCTCTAAAATTTTCAGTAGATTTATAACACATTTTGGGTATTAACTGTAGTTAAAAAACGGTTAGACATTTTATGTAATGTTCTAATACCTGATAAGGCATCGTCTTCCAACCATAACGAAAAGAAATCTAGATTACTATTACCCGTGGGAAACAAAAATATCTTGCTGGTGAAATGACGGGACCTACAAACCAGCTCAATATTTGAAGTGAAAAAGCACATCATAAACTGTGTCGGGGACGCTCTCTCTTCGAAGGGTCAAATGGTTTTCTAAAGCCATGGTGTTTCTGCCAGCGTATACCTCAAGCTGATATTCACAATATGTTAAAACGGAATAGGCCTATACTTTATTTTTAACTTCCGGTCTTCCCCCCTCCATGGCCTAGTCGCAATGCTAACACATTCACTTAGCGAGCGACTAATTCTGGTCCGACAAACAACTTGTGGATATAAAAAACTCACAGTATATTGTGAAATTCTGTTGGGTTCTAGGCCACGTCGGATTTTCCGGAAATAAGCAGGATGATATTGCTGTGAAAACAGCAACTGCAAAACCTGAGTGTATTTCCATTCCATTTGGAGATTTTAACACTCATGTCTTATCCCATCTGTACAAAAAATGGCAGTTGGAATGGGACAAGCAATTTTTTAATAAGCTTCACTTCATTAAACCTCGTATTGAGGTATGGCAGTATATCTATAGAAGTGACAGTTGTAAAGAGGTTGCTCTAGCTACACTTCGCATCGGGCATATACATTTCTCCCATCAGAATCC
>QLNU02015360.1:139472230-139489273 GCA_006491805.2 Dysdera silvatica
TGCACTTTTGGGCCAATCAGCTTTTGCGAACAAGAAAAACAGCCAATCGTAGGTCGGTAATTGCAGAGAAGGATAGGACGGTGAAAATGAAGTTAGCGCGAAGTGACTTTTTGAGGAATGCCCATGCGGCAGATGAACGATGAGCAAAATTGTTCAGAAATGCACAATTGCACACAGAACGATAAAAGCTCCAAATACACAGACGCAAAACACGAACACGGCGGTTAAAGCGAAACGGTCGAGGCGGTGAGGATACAATGACACATTGTAGCACAGGCACAAACACGACGAAGAAGAAGCATCGGCACAAGCACGACGAAGAAGCACAAGCGCATTGGAGGCTGGATTTATAAGAATGACCTTTGCTGTCCTTACGCCTTAAAATTGTAACCAACCAGCCAACCAACCAATTCTGGTTCGACTGCCAACGGTATCAAAAGAAAAAACGATTACCAAGTAACTTTTCATTGTAGTCCAATTTTGGTTCCTTAGGCTTTAAAAGGTTCCTAGCCCTCCATAAAATGTAGGTCCACTGCCCTGTAGTGGAGTTACAATAACGTACTTGTCTGTCGTGATATTAACGTAGGTTCGACTTCCAATGGCAGTGTAGGATACGTGCTCTTTTCTGCCAACCGGGCTTTCTTCCTCCCGGCAACGGAGTTTGGAATTCCTCTGAAAACTATATGTTCTGACACAGAATGAACTTTGCTGATCTTACGCGCTAAACTCAAAAACTTTTCTTCCATCAATTTTCATATTTCGCTTGATTCCATTAAACATATGGAGTAAGGGCAACTAAGATCATAATATGCAGAATTGTGGTTTCTCGAGGGAGCCAATTCTTCATCACTTAAGTGGGGGATGGGACCTTTAAAGTGTAAAAATGCTAATAATTGGACATTCGTTTTCATTCGTCTATAATTTATAAACTACAATATGTGGCTTAACATTTTTTTTTAGTTTTTAAACAAACACGCATGCAACATATAACAAAAAAACAGGGGACTTCGTTGTGTTAATAAAATTTCTATAGGCTAATGCAAACACTTTAAAATGAAAAATATTTTCATAGTTATTAATTATTTATGCCTTGTATTTTTTAAAAGACCTGTCGTTGTAATAAGACACCTAACATGTAGACTAAAGTGCATATTTTATTAAAAAATTAATGTAAATGTCAATTTTGGAAATGCAATGAGCTATAAAGTAGACAACTTGCCATAAACTAAAAATAATGGTTTAAATGTGGTCTCATTAAAGAGCTACACATATATGTGTGTTGTGCATCTTCAGTTGAAATTTCAAAGAATTAGTATGCACAGTTGAGAAATATTCTGCGCGCATTATGTAAAATACATAAAAAAAACTCTTGCTGAGAAAAATATTTTTGAAGTTAGAGATTTAATTTAAACTAGCAGAACAACGTTTCCAAAAACAAGTATTGTGCGAGAACTATTGAATATTTTTTCATGCGGTTTTTTACTGCGTAACCTTAAAAGCCCAAAGATTAGGATAAAATGATAAAAAATCCATTTTTTTCAGAAAATTTTATTCGATCCCTGCTTTTCTGCACGGTCGATAAATGCATTACCTCAATACAAACATTTGCCTAAATAATTCGCAAGGTATATAATGGCTAGTTAATTTAAAACTTCATTAAGTAGCTCAACTTGTGTTATGATGGCACCTACATTGCAGTTTAGTATTCTAATACGCGTTACCCTTTTGATGGAAAAAAAGGAATATGAATGAGTTAAATGCCAAATAACAAATCATTAATGAAATCGTAAATTAGCACAAATTCAAGTTTGTAAGCCGGCACTTCGTTTGACAATTTTCTCGGCAGAAATATCTTTTGGCTTTACCAGAAAATCTTCTTAGAAGGAATCTCTGCCAAATGATTGTAGCTGGAAGAATTTTTTGACGAAGCCGGAAGATGGCTATGACGAAATTATTTTAAAACGGCTTGCTAGCCTACAAAACTTTGTTTGTATAAAATAGCAATTTAATATTTCGTTGCGCAGTATATCCCTCATTCACTTATTATCAGCTTGATAGAAGCCGAAGCTATCTTATTAACAAGTAAATTGTTGCTGGCCAATTGAGGAGCATCAAAATAGAAACGTAAGAAACACAAAAAAGGAAACAAGCAGCTACTCGAAATAGAATGAGTGTATAATCATGTGGGTATCTCTGAATCTTTACATCCTTTGTGAACATCTAATGAACAAAAACGTACAATCAATCCATCCTTTCTTCAAAACATCATCACAAATGTCTCCTTACATAATACTGGTGTGTCAGGGTAACGCCGAACTTGTTCTAAAATTCAGTTTTCCATATTGCAAAATTTGCTTTCTGTAGAAATTATTCAAAAATCATGCTAAAGCATTTTAAAGGAGTAGTTTTGCAACAAAGACTCTCAACTTGAATCTGTTTATGGTTTTGTTCGTTTTTATTCGTGGGGGTTTCATTCAGCTCATCCGCTGATCGTCGCTAATAACATCATCATCAAATTTCAAAATGTTCTCTGTACAGCTAGTACAATATTCCTATGCCTTTATAAACTATAGAATAGCTGAAGTTTTCCTCGAAAAGAAATTTTTTTATCAGGACACATCGGAGAATGAAACAAAAATATCCGTTTACACACAAAAGGTTATTTTACGAAAAAAAAACCAGGATTGTGAGATAAGCAAAAATAAATGTAATGTGAAGTAAATATAAAACCTATTGCAAGTAAGTAATTATAAGAAAAGTATTTTTGCTAAAAAATACAGATTTTAGTAAGAATGTTAGTTTTGTCGCTCATTCTCTGAGAGTTCTCTGAATTATCATTGGTCCATTCAAAATTAGTTCTAAGATGAATTTTTGATTATAGTGTAACAAGAGATGCAGCAGTAAGAAAACGAAATCATGTCTATTTAAACGTTTCCTGTCTTTGGCAACAACGGCTCCTCTATCAAATAATTTCATGTGCTAATTCTCAATATCATGCTGAGCGATGACTGATTTATTGAAATGTAGATCGCAGTTTCGCTAATATGCTGATAGAAATAATGTACTCGTGTAAATACGAAGCACACAAAATTTATCCAACATGACTTGCCGTGATGGCAAAAAAAGAGGAAAAAATTACTTTGACCAGTTTTTTTTACCTAATATTTCTCAGGAAATTCTAAGAGTTTATTACCGAAACAAAGATTTGTTTTTTAATTTTCTTCCTAATTTTGACATTGGCTTTATTTAAAATATGATTAATTATATCTTGAACGATATTCCAGGGTGCCGAAAAACGTATCGTTCTAGACAGTTTATAATTATTAACAGGGTTCAATTTGATACACTACATATCTTTTGGGACAAGATGGAAATATCGTTAAGGCGGTGTCGTTATAAACCGATTTCACTGTACAATAAGTTCTGCCATTTGTATGCTGAATATTTATAAGAGAGAGATTGATGATAATAATCCTACAACATGAAAACGAATACCATGAAAAATTGTGTGCTTCCCTATACATCCATCAATGTTCCCAATTTTTACTACATATTACACAGAGACCATATTTTCAATGTCCATATAAAAAACAAACCATTCAGAATCCAGAGGTCTTGCAGGAAAGCGTTTGTGTACGATATATTAAAGGTTTTAGAATTGATAAACTTTGTGGTAAATAAATGTGGCTGAACGGATTACTCAAACAGTTTTAACTTTAGTCAAGTGCAATTTCCATTACCCAACGAGAAAGGGAGAATCTGCGATATGCAAAAGTATAGTTTCTATATACCAAGAGAATAAAATAGAAACAACGTCTAGAAAATTATTTTGATAAAAGACAAAGTTGAAAGAAGATTGGTTAATAAGATCATTGTACTTCGAGGCAATCCTAATCAGGTTTTCCAAAAGTTTACACTTTGGGACCATTCTAAATGGACATTGTGCCGGGTGTTGGAAAAGCTTTTAACTCTACTAAACAAAATTTCCCCGGGCGATCAAAATATGGTTCATGTTTCGATCCACCACGTTCCCGTTTCTCTGTGGACATAACTTTTACGCTTTTCATTTTATTGTCACAGAAATGTATGAGTAGGCTCTTCAATCTTCCGTATCACCCGTAAAAAATGGATCCTCTCTTCTTAAACCCATCGGAAAAGGCAAAAGCGAAAAATGATGCCATATGTCTGACAAAGCAGAATACATTATTTATGGCAGAATTTTTTTTTAAGAACTCATTTATTTCGGAAGGTTCTTAAGTTAGGTAAATTTTAGGACCCCACCTTCAATCCATAACTTATAGCCTCTTCTTACTCTGCTAATTTCTAAAAACGAATAAGCATATATACGTATACAGGGTGTCTTGGAACCAGGGTTATAAACATCTAGGAGGGGTAGGGTACACCTAGACGAACAATATTTGTCATAGAACCTAGGGTCGCAAACCACTCACAGCGCTAGTTCTAAAACCGTCCAGCATGCACAAATATTTACAACCAGTGCGTGAAAAGCGCCAGATAAAACTCAGGTCAGCTGCTCAAGTGCATAGATGATTAGGACATCGCATTTTGCGCTTCTCATGCACTGGTTGTCACTATTTGTGCATGCTGGACGGTTTTAGAACTGACGCTGTGAGTGGTTTGCGATCCTAGGTTCTATAACAAATATTGTTCGTCTAGGTGTACCCTACCCCTCCTAGATGTTTGTAACCCTGGTGCTGAGACAAACTATATATATGTATATATATATGTGTGTGTGTGCGTTTTCTGCTTTATTTTATTAAAACAATATCAATATTTGATGGGAAGCATGTGACAGACACACTTTGTTCAGCCGTTAGAATCATGCGAATCAAAACAGTCTAAATAAATTTATGGGTAATAACGTCCACTAAATTTCGTACGTCAGCAGGCTAATAATTCAAGATATCTTTCAAAAAGTTACGTTAAGCCCTTGATCGCCTGTTAGCGCGTCAACTAATATAGAGCATATGATTAAACAAAAAGCAAACAGTCTGCTGAAATCCTCTAGTGCCTTGTCTGCTAAATGTGTTATTTTACAGTGTCCAACTTAGTATATACTACATATCTCAGCTCAGAAAATCTCGATATAATTACACGAATAAGACATAAGAGAAACATAACATCGTCATTACTCCTGATGAAGGACTGCTGCTGATGCGTCCGAAAGCTTGAGTGATCTTTTTCATTGCTATTTTACCAGTGTTTAACCTTTTTTATGCAATTGCACGAATTGTTCCGTTCTCGGGCGAGCGAAACAAGTTTTAATTAACTTTTACTAACATTTGGAAATAATGAAGACAAACTGTGTGAAGAATGATAATCTTTAATTTTCAAAAAGGAATTAAAACTGTTTTAAAAAATTAAAACAGAATTTCTGGAAAAAATTTATATGTTCCTTTTAGGAAAATATATAGACGACAGTTTAAAATGCTCAGCCAAACGGTTTCATAGAAGTAAGGCCTATGTCAGCTATTCAGAAAACGCTGATTTAAATTTTGATGGTATTGAACGCTTGCCGTTTTCCTGTTGATCTATATTTCGTGATTTTTCACCGAATGACGGGAGATCGGAGACCTCGAAAAATACTTAATTCTGGCGCAGCTTCGCGTTAGTCGTCTTTTCCCCATCAAATAGCAAATAAATGGTGAATTTGTATATTTAAATTTTCGAAGATTTCTTCAAGGAACTTTCTCCAGAATTGGGAATTTCTTTGAATTTCTACGCTTATACAGACATGGTATTTTATTAGAAATATCGACGAGCCTGCTAACGAGAAGAAATATTTATTAATTTAAAACTTACTCCTGATTTGAAATCTGAAAGAATTTGGAATTAATTGCTTAAGAAGATGATTTAAAAAATCCTTTCCGAATAAAGAAATAAGGATATTTTCAGCGAAATTATCTTTATCACCAAGTATGTTAAATTCAACAGTGAAAAGCTGATCTTGAAGTACCCGTAAAAGTATTAGTTACGAATTGTTAATTCCGTTGACGGTTCACTGTCGAATTCTTTGCATACGTTTTCAATGTTAGTTTATAATATTGGTAAATTCAAAATGACTTTGAAAGGAAAATTAGTTAGAGAAGTGGAAGTGGGTGATGAAGAAAAAATATGGTCTTTTGATTTTGCTTTATTCATGCGTATTGTTTAGTAGTTGATTGGGTTTCAAACTGGTATGCATTGCGTGGCATTTATTCGTGACCACAAGGGTGTGCATATATATAATGATTGTGCATGAATTACTGTAAAAAAAGTATGATGTATGTAGCATTTATGTAAAGAAATTAATAAAATTAAACCTCAAATAATATAGAGGAATTAGAATGATTACATTTTAAAGTTATATATCGTCAGGGGCGTCTTAAGGGCAGGGCGAACCGGGTGACCGCCCGGGGCCCCGTTTGGATGGGGGAGCCAAACTGAAGTCAAGTTAAAATTTTTTTAATGGACCCAATAGTAAAAAATCTCTTTAAAAAGAGACACGTTTAAAGAATTTTTTAGAGACATCTTTAGAGAAATTCTTTCAGACTTTTGGCCACTTTTATAGGGTATATGGCTCACTGTGCATCTGTGAAAATCTTCTGTTTTCGGCGAAGGGGGCGCAAAAAACTATCCGTACCTGCCCGCCCAGGTTTAAAATCAACCTCGAGCCTCCCATGCATATCGTAGAGACAAGTAAAATATTTTTTTGTTATCGGGTCTGAGAGAAATAAAATGAAATGCGGCTTCCGTTCATATCCATTTATATATTCAAGTTATTAATATTACATTATTACATTCAAATATATATACAGTTTTCCCCACTTAATCGAATATCCCGCGTATTAGAATAAAGAATGCAATCAGAACCGCCGACAAGCTCCGGTCATTTCACTGGGAGAGTCTGGACCACCCACCATACAGTCCGGACCTCGCCCCTAGTGATTTCCACGTTTTCGGTCCGCTGAAGAAGTTCCTGGCAGGACAGCGATTCACGTGCAACGATGAAGCCAAGACAGCAGTCCGACGGTGGTTCCACAGTCAGCCGGACGAATTCTACCACAGGGGCATCTCAAATTTAGTGCTGCGATGGGACAAATGTCTGAACCGGTGTGGGGACTATGTGGAAAAATAGTGTAAGGTACGTAGAATAGTACGTATATTTGTAATTACCTGTATGTACCTTATTTTGGCTAATAAAAAATAGGGGCAAAGACTTTCTGATTCGCCCTCGTAGAATCACAATGACTCTTATAGGATCAATGTCAAATTTCCGCTGCCTAGCGAATAATCTTTTCGGGCCGTCTCCAGATAATCGAATAACGGCTGGACAACCTTAGCATGATAGTCAGTGCTCATACAAGAAAACAAACTGTGTACAGAAAATTTCTCTTCACAACTCCCCCAAACCTTGTTGAAGAATTTTCAAATTCGCTCTATTAAGAAGTAGAATACAAAAGTTTTGACAAGTTTCCTTTGGCATACGTAATGCAGTAAATACATGCCTATCTACAATTCTTCTTTTGTCAAAATATTCGTGGGCTAATGACATTTTGTTTTATATATTGTTATTCTTTCCAATATTATTTAAGTAAATTATGTGTACAGTGGATGCAAGTATACTAGCATATTTCAATACATATGTAGCTGCATATTTGTTTTCTTCGATAATCGAATACCCCATGTAATTGATTAGTATTGGATGAAACCGTCAATATACGTTCAATTTGGCCGACTGTAATATTCTTTATGGAGCTTCATCAGTGAAAACTTTTCAATGTGCGCACGAGGTCTGTCTGATAATTTTCGACAGAACAATTCATTATTTTGTTTTTTGGCTGATATAGTTTTTCTACCAAGTAAGTTAAACAGTTTAAAAGCAATTTTATAAAGTTCGAAAATTGCGTAAATTAACTCGTGTTGGAAATCAATACCGAGAAGACTAAATACATAATCAACGCACTAGACAAACGAAGGATCCAGAATATGAGACACATGGATTGAAAAGAAAGAGATGGAAGCCTTAAAAGATTGCAGTAATTTAATTGTAATAGGCCCAACATACTAAAGGGGCCTTGGGTGCATTCTACATTTATAAACTCTTTAAGGTGTAGAAATCACACACACATAGTGGCTTGTGCCAGCTGATTTTAGAGAACAGGGTGTTTTGTGTTTGTATTCAGGAAAAATGGGACAAAATTCCCAAAGATAAATATATAACGGCATTTCTAGGTGAACTATATAAATAGGACTTATTTAATTTTTATTTTAATCAACAATGATAGATAGCGGACTTGATCTGTAAATACACCGCATTTAAAAAAAAAAAATGGGACATAAATCCAGCCCCATCTTTAGATATTTGGCGACCCTAGACGGTTGGTTGGTTGGTTGCTTTTTGGTTTTACGGCTCAAAGACTACAGTGGTCATGCTGCGCCGGGACCTACTGTTTTCCGAGGAATCCGAACCTCTTAAGGCCTAGGGAACCAAACCCCGGACTACAGTGAGCAGTGCGATCTTTATGAGATCTCTGAGTAAGCGTTCTTTGCACTGCTGACCCTAGACGGAGATTACAACTATACAGGGAGAGTTTAATCCTCCGCACCTCCGATACATTTTTGAAATCCTTATGTTATTATAAGCCCATTTGCAAATCATTGTTGGATCGGAAAATGGAATTTTATATTTTTTTGTTTTTTTAATTTTTTCGAGCGGACTATATTTGTTGATTCAGCCAATCATGGGTTAGGGGAGGCCAACCTTCTTTTCAAGATTACACGCCCACTTGGAGCAATACTCGACTTGTTCAGCCAAATTAGTATAAGATTTATTACGGCAGTATTTCGTTCTATTATGACGGAAAAAAAGGTTTAATTATTGGTTTTATGACTATTCAACACAGAATAGACTGAACTGAATGATTTCATATTTTGGATAGAAACTGATTACGCAATAATAAATTGGGTAGAAGTGTAATTGTAATCTATAGCATTCGCCAAGAAAGCTCGCCAAACTCTTAAATGCAATTTTCAAAAAAAAAAAAAAAAACTAGTTTGGCTGAAATTATTTCACGAAAACATTCACGTGCGGAATTCGAAATAAAAATGAATGCTTCTCTTATGCACGAATTGAATTGCAACTTGCAATGTGATTATAAAAATTAAAGCAATTTGTTTTCTGCTGCGACTTTCAGCAATAAAACAAAAATAATATAGAACTTCAATTTAACGAATAGGAAAAAAAAAAGAAATTTATAGCCACGCCGAATTCGCAATTTCCTCCTAGCTTTTTTCCTCAATTTACCATTATTACGGTGGGAATATGTTCTCAATGGTACCAGAGTTGAAATACAATCTTGAACTGTCAATGACAAATGCGAAAAAAAACATATGCAAGATCATTATTTGACTCAGTATAAAATGAATCTTCCATCAATTCTACAAAAATCCCACTTAAATATGGATAATCCGCATTTAAAAAATCCAACATAGGCTTACGTGGTCGACAACGAAACTCAAAGTCAATCACAGTTCTAAATGGAACATGCGGTGGAGTATTACTATGAGAAAAGGGCTCAAAAGCAATGGAAGCAGAAGAGAGACATAATTTCTTGGTAAACATCAGGTCGAGAAAGTGGCTACCTCCCGTCTGAAAGCCGACCAGCTGACGAAGCCCAGTTGACTCAAGGCCTCTAATGAAATCAGTCTGGACAGGAGAACCGTAATAGTCGTCATCATTTCAAGTACACGATGAAAGGTTAAAATCCCCAACCGAAGTAAAACTACAATCGGTAGAAACAATTAACGAAATATCAATAACCAAACTTTGAACACATCAAGCAGCATTAGATAATCTAGGTGGAACATAAATACACGCAAAACGAATTTTAAGGCCGTTACATGCGATTGATTCAACACATACTAGTTCGTGTGATTGAAATACCACAGATAAATTATATCTGATACATGGAATATCATTCCTTGCAATAATAAAGACACCACCACCGACTGTATACCTCCTATCACATCTATGAATAGTAAATCCAGTGGGGCATAAAAAAGAATCAGACATATATGGTTTAGCCCATGTTTCAGCAATACACAACAATTGAATTTCATTATTGGAAATAAATAAAAAAAAATCATTAAGCTTATTGAAAATACTCCGAGGATTAGTAAATGCAAACACAAAATTATGAAACGAAACAATAAAGAGTTTCATCAAACAGTTATTTTGACACTAGCGTAAGGTTTAAAAACACGACGTTTCGGGAGCCAACTGCTCCCTTTGTCAAGTGAAGGCAGAATGAAGAGTTCGTGAAAGTCCTAAGCTTATATACCCGCATGTTGGGAATCCCCATCTGACGCCATTTGGTGCGGAGCAGTTCCAGCTGGGGAAACCCCAATCGGGGAAACCCTCGCCGGGAAATCCCCCGCACCCGACGATGTCAGATGAACACCCCCAACTCGAGGTTTTGCAAAAATCCTGTAAGGTTCTGGTAGAGGTTTTGCGATGTTTATTGCACGACTCCTCAAACCGTAGGTTTCCCATGATTCCAGAAAAAGTCTACTCCCCAGATTCGTCACATTCCGATCTCATACTTTCATCAAATGCCAATCTGTTTCGTGACCCTCCTTGGAGATATGTTCAACCAACTCGCTTGAATCGTCTCCCCTAGCTACTGGACGCATATGCTCGTTTCCTCGTAGACGTATGGATCTTCCCGTTTGTCCAACATCTTGTCACCGTACACCTTGTTATCGTCTCCACACGGTATTTGGTAAATAGCACCAGATTTTCCTCCTCAGGGACGTGATCCTTAACTTTAAGTAATAGATCACGCAGGGTGTAGACAGGTTTGTAGTAGGTCTTAACATTCACACAACTGAGAATTCGAGACAGTTTTTCTGAGACACCCGCCACATATGGCAAAACCACCGATATAAATCTGACAGGTATACTATCTCCTCTTGTTGGATCCTCTGAACGGTCGGTGTCTACCTCTGAGGAGTTTATTTCTTCTATCAGAAACGTAAAAATCGCTCCCGATGATGCTATGGTGCCTTTTAGTGTTGTTTCACTTTTCACCTGTATTCCAACAAATTTGGCGGTATCAGCAGCGTTGGAGCGACTGAGGCATGATGGAAGCCTGGAAGAAAGAACTAGCCTTAGTCCGGAAGAGATATATTGCCTGTTCGAGTTCTGCTTGAATTCCACGGTTTTCGGCTTCAAGGGTAGATTTTACCGACAGAAGAGGTGTACGGCGATGGGGTCACCTGCTTCGAGTGTGGTGGCAAATTTGTGTATGGAGGCATTTGAAAACAGTGCTTTAGGTGGGGTGTACTTACTGTGTCAAGGTGTGGAAGCAATACGTCGATGATACTTTCGTTATCCTACCAAGGTCTTCAGTTGCTGATTTTCATCTCTATTTGAACAGCTTGAACCCTCATATTCAATTTACGTTAGAGGAAGAAGATAGAGGTTCATTACCCTTCTTAGATGTTCGGATAAATAGAGATGTGGATGGGCGACTGTTGACTACGGTGTTTAGGAAACCAACACATACTGATAGGTATCTTGACTTTCGTTCTCATCACCCGGCATCACACAAAGCATCTGTCATTAGAGCCTTGCACCGACGAGCCTTTACACATTGTTGTAATGATGACCTTCGCAATGTTGAATTACGACGCAACAAAAGCGTGTTGAAAAAGAACGGTTACCCGACTAAATTTATCGCTCGTAACCAATGTGGTGTTAGTGGTGGAAACAGGAATGTAGAGGATGAGACTAGGAAGACATCAGTGGTTTTGCCATATGTGGCGGGTGTCTCAGAAAAGCTGTCTCGAATTCTCGGTCGTGTGAATGTTAAGACCTACTACAAACCTGTCTACACCCTGCGTGATCTATTACTTAAAGTTAAGGATCGCGTCCCTGAGGAGGAAAAATCTGGTGCTATTTACCAAATACCGTGTGGAGACTGTGACAAGGTGTATGTTGGACAGACGGGAAGATCGATACGTCTACGAGGGAAGGAGCATATGCGTGCGGTAGCTAGGGGAGACGATTCAAACCAGTTGGCTGAACATGTCTTCAGGGAGGGTCACGAACCAGATTGGCATTCGATGAAAGTATTACATCAGAATGTGACGAATCTGGGGAGTAGACTTTTTCTGGAATCATGGGAAACCTACGGTTTGAGGAGTCGTGCAATACTACCAGAACCTTACAGGATTTTTGCAAAACCTCGAGTTGGGGGGTGTTCATCTGACATCGTCGGGCGCGGAGAATTTCCCGGCGAGGGTTTCCCCAATTTGGGTTTCCCCAGCTGGAACTGCTCCGCACCAGATGACGTCAGATGGGGATTCCCAACATGCGGGTATATAAGCTTAGGACTTTCACGAACTCTTCATTCTGCCTTCACTTGACAAAGAGAGCAGTTGGCTCCCTAAACGTCGTGTTTTTAAACCTTACGCCAGTATCGAAATAAAAATTATGACAATCAATACGTCGACTAACAATGGCGGAATCCATGGTGTTTGGTAAAATACCCGAACGAGGAGCCTTATAATTAAAGGCATCTTCCAATATAAACTTCGGTTTACCATAAAAGATGGAAATCAGAACCCCCACAGGCCACAATACAGGGTTCAAAAGAAAGTCTGAATGATTGCTGTCAGCAGATATCACAAAAGAAGCATAGTTTTCCATTTTACGTATTTTGAGTTAGATACATTGGTAATCAAAATCGGTATATCCAATAATATTATGAATATCAGCAGAAGTAACTCCCAGTTGAAATCTACTAACCAAAACATCACTCGTTCTAGTAGGCAGCACGACTCGAATATTGTCAATGTCTCAAGTCCCCGTAATCGCTGCCCTTGTGGCAGATCTTATGCCACGGTCACGATTAAGAATACCAGCACTGGGGCTAGCTATCGCACAACTAGGTTCGCCATATCGCAAAGAAATAGGCTTGTAATTGTTACTTATACTACTGTCCAATGAATTGTAACACGCCAGCTTTAAAGTTTTTTTATAACGCAATTGATGGATCATTGACGTATTCTCGCTATCAACTTCATTAGATCACATTTTCAACCCCATAACACATTTGGGCAAATTGCATTCCCTTGTGTTTCAAACTGCTACGTTATAATAACGACTTTTCAATATCAATTTAGTACTATATTGGTTTGGCTTTAAAGTTATTTTGCAGGCCATATATATATATAAGGTTTTCCTCGCCCATTCTTGGCGGAAACAGGCTTTGGGACGGGCAGAGCGCCATGTTCCCAAGCCTCTTTTTACATCACTTCTTAATGTGCCATGTCTAGAAACTTCCTGACAATGTGACACGTGTTTAGGATTGTGGCTTTTTGTATTTCAATGTAGGTGTTTGGGTCAATGTTGAGTATCTCCAAATTCGTCGCAAGCGTTTTTGGTACTATCCCTGTTGCTGAGATGACTAACGGGATGATGAGGATCTTTTCCATACCCCATATATCTCGTACTTCATGTCTGAGATCTTGGTACTTGGTGATTTTCGTTGTGTAGGTTGTCTGTATGTTATTGGTGTTGGGTACTGCTATGTCGATTAAGTACGTGGTCTTATTCGATTTATCGACGAGGGTTATGTCAGGACGGTTATGTGGGACTGTCTTGTCTGTTATGATTGCTCTATCCCAGTAAAGCTTGTGTGTTTCGTTCTCATGCACGGTCTCTGGCTCATATTTGTAGTACGGGCATTTTTCTGTCAGAAAGCCAGCATTCGCTGCCAATTTCTGGTGGACTATTTTCGCTACTTGATCGTGTCTATGTTTGTAGTCTGACTGCGCAAGGATCTTGCATCCTGCCATCACGTGTTGGATTGTCTCCGATGCCGCATGACAGTGTCTGCATTTGTCGCTTTCTATATCTTTTCTCTGGATGAATTTCTGATTGTTCCTTGTTGCGATCACTTGGTCTTGGATGGCTAGCATGAATCCTTCTGTCTCTGGCTGGAGAGTGCCTTTGGCCAGCCAAGAATTTGATGCCTTCTTGTCAACGTGTGGTTGCTGTAGGTCATTGTAGTGCCTGCCATGTAATGGTTTTCCCGCCCAAGTTCTCAGTTTCTGTTCGTTGGCTGTTTCGAGGACACGCTCCTCGGTACTACACAGGTTTAGTGGCGTGTAATTTGCATCTGCTTGTATTATGGCTTGGATGAGTGGCGATCGGGGACTCTTCAACTGGAAGTATTGCCTCATGCTCTGGATCTGCTTGCCATGTAAGTCTTTGAGGTCCGCTTGTCCGCGTCCTCCTTCGTCCCGGGGTAGTGTTTGCCGTTCAATTGCCGTTGCAGGGTGTAGTTGTCCGGCTCTTCTCTGGATGGTTCTCATTTTCCGCTGGAGTTGTTCTAATTCAGTGTTGGACCATTTGATGATCCCGAAGGAGTAGGTGAGCACTGGTACCGCATATGCGTTAATTGCTTGCGTGGTGTTCTTTCCGCTCAGTTTCGTCTTCACAATGCTTCTAA
Source organism: Dysdera silvatica (assembly GCA_006491805.2). Taxonomy (NCBI): domain Eukaryota; kingdom Metazoa; phylum Arthropoda; class Arachnida; order Araneae; family Dysderidae; genus Dysdera; species Dysdera silvatica. The sequence goes on from QLNU02015360.1 coordinate 139,486,753, forward strand.
GTCTTCTTGGAATGCTTGCGTGAGCTGGACTTTGACTTTCTTGTGCTCCTGTTGCCGTTTTTGCATTATCCCTACGTATTTGTAGGTTTCGCCCTCGTCCAAGGTCTTCAGTAGTCTCCCGTCTTCGAGTTCGATGCCTGGCAAATCTTCTTTGCTATTCTTCTGTATTTTGCACTTGTCGAGGCCGAATTCCATTCCTATGTCCTTGGAGAATGTCTCTGTTATACTGATGAGTTGTCGGAGTTGGGTGATGGTTGGCGCGTATAGCTTGATGTCATCTACGTACATGAGGTGGGAGATTTTATGCAGGTTTCTCTTGTCTTTCTTCAGCATGTATCCGTATTTACTTGTGTTCAGCATCCTTGACAAGGGGTTCAACGCCAAGCAGAACCACTGGGGGCTTAGTGCGTCTCCTTGAAAGATTCCGCGCCGGATGGGGATCTCGGCCGTTTTAATTTTATTGTCTGGTGTGTTTAGCTGTAACCGGGTTCTCCATTGTTTCATGCTGCTCTGTAGGAACCGGATGATTGAGGGATATTATATATATATATATATATATATATATATAATGAAATCTACTGTCGTCGTGATTTATGAAACAAATTTTATAGAGTATAACAATTATAATGCGATTATTAAAATCATCATATTTTGTATCATGAATATCCATCTTTTTCAACTAATAATACTACTTCAAACGTTAATTCATTATATTGTACTTCAAAAATACTTTTTTTCGGAAGAATTCGGCAAACTTTTCGAATATTTGTAGCTCATATTGCTAGATAACTAATTTCTTTACGTTCTTTAAAGTCTAGTTCATTTTCCATGTTCCATTTTGTTGTTAAAGAATTGCCGCAAACCCTCCTTTAATTTAAACGAAAGCTATTCGTGTTTTGAATACCGAAAAGCAATTTTATTGACCTTTACATGTTTTTACTTTGTGTTTGCGGCTCGTTCTTTGAGTTTAGAGGACAATGAACTTCCAATTCTTCGGTTCTCGTCATCTCTTTTCTAAATTTCAGGAAATATTCAAATCTTTTTATTTCTTTTTCTCCTCGTCCTCAAACGACATCGAGACTTCAATTGATATCTTACTCATTTTCTATATTTTTGACTTTCTTTTCGATAGTTTTGCAAAATTTTCTTCCAAAGGCTGAAGTTCGTTCCTTTTGACATATTCGTTTCTAAACTATTTTTAACGAACTATGTTACGGAACCGTGAGACACAAAAAATTGTAAAAAGGTAAACTATGGTCAGATTTTGCCTTCGTCTTTTATATTATTTGAATAAATACAACGTTGAATTTGCGGTAAGTTTTAATACATCATTCTTGAATTGAATTTCGTCTTTCATTGTTTTAGGAAAAGAAACCAAACCAGGAAAGAGTACCCGTGGAACTATTTAATACAGAAATGACATGAATTAAAACTTGGACAGCCGACTACAACTCCACATGGAACAGGACCTCGATACCAATGCCACAAATCTCGAGAAACTGTGGCGAAGACGAGCTACCGAATGGAACTCTACACCACTCATAATGTCCCCCCGTCAGTGGTGAATGCCAGCTTATGGGTATCTTTAGGGGTAACTGCCATTTGAAAGAACCCCGAGGTTAAATCTATACAGGAGAAGAGGTTAGCATTGTCTAAATTATCAATCGCCTCACCAATATTGGGGAGTGGAAAACTCTCTGGTACCACTACCTCGTTTAATTTTCTAAAGTTAGTCACTAGCCTGTAATTGTTGTCTCTTTTTTTTCACCAGTAAAATTGGCGCTGAATATGAGGACGTGCTGTGTTGTATGGTACCTGCCTCTAATAATTGGTTAATTTGACTCTACATCTCGTTTCGTAAATGATAAGGTACTCTATAGGGCTTTTGCCTAACAGGTGTGTCAATGGTTAGGTTCACTTTGTGCTCGATTGTGTCACAGCCCGTCAAATCTTCTAACTTTTTAGCGAAAATGTGTTGATATTCATACAATAAATTATTTATTTTGCTTTTATCATTACTTCTTAAATGACTGAGGTCGAAGTCACCACCAAAAGGCATTTCGTGGTCTTCCTCAATGATTCTGTCACTATCATTGTTATTTAGTGCGTTTATTTTCATACTTTTGTGCTTAGTTACCTCAACTGTCTCTAGGGACACTAACTTCATTGCTTTATTCAAGTGGATGGAATGATTAGTTGGACTGACTATATTTACTAACAACTTTGTTTTAACACCTACCCATTTATTTACTGAGCTAGCAATGAATGCTTTGCTTTTAACTTTGTCACTGCAGGGCTGAATAATTATGTTTGGGGGTTGAAAAATTAACTTCAACATTATTGCTTATTCTCGCTGGTACTATCTTCTCGCAACATAGCCTTATCTCTGCTTTGGCCTGCAAATAGCCAAAATAAGTATTGACCTCAGCTGATGGTTGTGATGCAGAATTGTCCCTAAAGGGAGGAGTTTTGAAGTGATTTAGCTGAATTTTTACTTATGGGTTAAATAATTTACCTAACC
>QLNU02015360.1:139489373-139505646 GCA_006491805.2 Dysdera silvatica
TGCAAGGCCGAAAATCGCGGGATCCTAGGCCCGGGTCACAATGTCCTATACGTAAATCTGGCACTGAACACATGATGTCAGTTTTTAAGAGGTAAAATAATGTTAAAATAAAATATGTAACTAGTTCATCAAAAAATGGAAACAGTCACTAACTGGACAGTAGTGAAGACAGAGGTGATATAGTGACAAGGTCTGATTGACAATGATTTTTGAATAGCGTTCAGTCTTCACCGCGCCGGGCCCCTAAAAAAAAAAAAAGCGGACCCCCCTCCCCCCCCTAGATATTTGTCCTGTATGTCTATGCGATAATCCTGGCCTGAGTTCGCGTTTTCCTTTCACAAGTAATGAAACAAAGTGATTCAACCCAGCGTGTTAGGTGCTAGTATCGATGAAATATACAAACTATCTCTTTGGTCCTATGACATTATATTTTTTGGGCGATCAAAATGTACCTAGTCGGGGAATAGGCAACATTGATAGGAGAACATGCCCAATCTGTAAATACTAAATTTTATTTACTGATTAAAATGTAGTGTTTATTGGTACATTTACAATACATTTAAATCAGTCAACTGATATTTTACTTTCGACGTTTTGAGACCAGCGACGATGAATGACCGATGTTTTTACTGCATTTTCGATATTTTCAATAATACGAACTGTTTGCAATTATATACACAATCCCTTCCGTCGATGTAAGGATATCATTATTATCAGGAAAGCTGCTACTTTAAGCGAGAATTTTCCCTTCGAAATTGCATGAAATTTTTATTTAAATTCAATTTTCATTTGCATTAAAAAATATTCGAATGAGGGACGCAATTTCGAAATTTTCTGTTAATTGTGAATCGAAAAAAAAAACGTGCATCAATTTTCATCCTATCCTGGGGAATTTCCCACAATATCGTCGAAAATCTGATATAGTAGCAATAAAAGCTGAAGGTGACACCTAGAACGTTATATTGACTAGCTACTATGAAATCGACTGTCTTACGAGGGAACCCTCCAACATGTCTGGCGGGGATTGGAACCGAAGTAGACGCTTCTGATAGGTCTCAAACGGTTATTAGACCTATATTCAACCCTTTTTCAGAATGGCCCTATATATCGGATATGTGCCCCCAAAATCCGAAAACGGATATATATATATATATATATATAAAAGTTTTCCTCGCCCATTCTTGGCGGAAACAGGCTTTGGGACGGGCAGAGCGCCATGTTCCCAAGCCTCTTTTTACATCACTTCTTAATGTGACACGTGTTTAGGATTGTGGCTTTTTGTATTTCAATGTAGGTGTTTGGGTCAATGTTGAGTATCTCCAAATTCGTCGCAAGCGTTTTTGGTACTATACCTGTTGCTGAAATGACTAACGGGATGATGAGGACCTTTTCCATTCCCCATATATCTCGTACTTCATGTCTGAGATCTTGGTGATTTTCGTTGTGTAGGTTGTCTGTATGTTATTGGTGTTGGGTACTGCTATGTCGATTAAGTACGTGGTCTTATTCGATTTATCGACGAGGGTTATGTCAGGACGGTTATGTGGGACTGTCTTGTCTGTTATGATTGCTCTATCCCAGTAAAGCTTGTGTGTTTCGTTCTCATGCACGGTCTCTGGCTCATATTTGTAGTACGGGCATTTTTCTGTCAGAAAGCCAGCATTCGCTGCCAATTTCTGGTGGACTATTTTCGCTACTTGATCGTGTCTATGTTTGTAGTCTGACTGCGCAAGGATCTTGCATCCTGCCATCACGTGTTGGATTGTCTCCGATGCCGCATGACAGTGTCTGCATTTGTCGCTTTCTATGTCTTTTCTCTGGATGAATTTCTGATTGTTCCTTGTTGCGATCACTTGGTCTTGGATGGCTAGCATGAATCCTTCTGTCTCTGGCTGGAGAGTGCCTTTGGCCAGCCAAGAATTTGATGCCTTTTTGTCAACGTGTGGTTGTTGCAGGTCATTGTAGTGCCTGCCATGTAATGGTTTTCCGGCCCAAGTTCTTAGTTTCTGTTCATTGGCTGTTTCCAGGACACGCTCTTCGGTACTACACAGGTTTAGTGGCGTGTAATTTGCATCTGCTTGTATTATGGCTTGGATGAGTGGCGATCGGGGACTCTTCAACTGGAAGTATTGCCTCATGCTCTGGATCTGCTTGTCATGTAAGTCTTTGAGGTCCGCTTGTCCGCGTCCTCCTTCTTCCCGGGGTAGTGTTTGCCGTTCAATTGCCGTTGCAGGGTGTAGTTGTCCGGCTCTTCTCTGGATGGTTCTCATTTTCCGCTGGAGTTGTTCTAGTTCAGTGTTGGTCCATTTGATGATCCCGAAGGAGTAGGTGAGCACTGGTACCGCATATGCGTTAATTGCTTGCGTGGTGTTCTTCCCGCTCAGTTTCGTCTTCACAATGCTTCTAAGTCTTTCTTGGAATGCTTGCGTGAGCTGGACCTTGACTTTCTTGTGCTCCTGCTGCCGTTTTTGCATTATCCCTAGGTATTTGTAGGTTTCGCCCTCGTCCAAGGTCTTCAGTAGTCTCCCGTCTTCGAGTTCGATGCCTGGTAAATCTTCTTTGCTATTCTTCTGTATTTTGCACTTATCGAGGCCGAATTCCATTCCTATGTCCTTGGAGAATGTCTCTGTTATACTGATGAGTTGTCGGAGTTGGGTGATTGTTGGCGCGTATAGCTTGATGTCATCTACGTACATGAGGTGGGAGACTTTATGTAGGTTTCTCTTGTCTTTCTTCAGCATGTATCCGTATTTACTTGTGTTCAGCATCCTTGACAAGGGGTTTAACGCCAAGCAGAACCACTGGGGGCTTAGTGCGTCTCCTTGAAAGATTCCGCGGCGGATGGGGATCTCGGCCGTTTCTATTTTACTGTCTGGCGTGTTTAGCTGTAACCGGGTTCTCCATTGTTTCATGCTGCTCTGTAGGAATCGGATGATTGAGGGATGCACTTTGTATATGCTGAGTATTTCAAGGAGCCACGAGTGCGGAACAGAGTCGAAAGCCTTCTTGTAGTCTATGTATGCGGTGTTGAGTTTTCGCTTTTGTTTTCTTGCTTGTTCCAGGATAACTGAGTCGATGGTAAGCTGCTCTTTACATCCCAGAGTCCCTTTCTGGCATCCCTTTTGTTCTTCCGTCATTAAGTTGTTGCTTTCGCTGTGCCGGCTTATTTTTTCAGAGATGCACCCCGTGAGTATCTTGTACAGGGTGTTAAGGCACGTAATGGGTCGGTATTTCGCTGGGTTACTGGTATCCTGGTCCTTCGGTAGGAGGTAAGTTATTCTATATTTTATATATATATATGAAATAAAATATAATAGAATCATAGAGATAATTAGTAAAGTTACTCAAAGAAAACCTGCAAGTTTTTGTTGACATCTTCTAATCCAGTGTTTCTTCAACTGTTGTTCCCTGGGGGTCCGTGAAACTCTCCCAGTGTTCCACAAAAGTTCGGAAAAGTACTAAGACACGAGCATTTACTCTTTAATGCTAAGAATAAATTATGAGGGAACGAAAAATTCCTTCCTTAAATGGTGAAAATCAGTGATGAAACACTAGAAATAAATATGTATGATGCAAATTCCGGGCTTTAAACTTTGAGTTAATTCTTGGGGGTCCGCGAGGGTGAGTGATCTCTGAAGGGGGTCCGCTGTCTAGGAAAGTTAAAGAACCGCTTCTCTAAACTTTGGAAATCCGAGTACATAACGAAAATGCTTATACATACCACTCTCGGTGTACGTGCCATAACTTCAAAATCCTTTCCTTAGGAGATATATGATTGCTGTGTGTTTTTTATTTATTTTTTCACAAATACTTACTACCACTAGGTGTAGTGCATGTTACGGACATAGGAAAGTTCGTGAGTGTTATTCGTGTTAATTCGTGTTATTCGAGTGTTATTCGTGAAAGTTATTTTCGCAATTCTTGTTTAGATCTGCATTACTTTCACTTATGCAGATCTAAACAAGAATTGCGAAAATGCATTCCCTCTCCCACAATGCATATCACTAAGCAAACTTTTGACATTTTGTTGTTCGCTTAAAAAAATGCTGAAACTCAGCTTCGTCCGATGGATAACCTGTTTTTGATAGCTGTTTAATGCTTGCTAAACTTTCGTTTAATATTGAAGTCCAAGCAGCTTTTCAAGAAAATCAATACCCACTTTTCATCTTACACTGAGCTTCCACATAAACCAATTTGTGGTGAGTTTGAATCTTTCTGACATTAAAAATGCAGATTTAAAAGAAAACGTAAATTCGATACACCTATAATTAATTCACAAATGATTTCTTCTCCTCGGCATAATGGAACTCTAATTATTTAATTACATGTTTAGACGAAACCAACGTTCAATACTAAAATACTAAAGAGTCATCCTGAAAATATATGATAAAAAATACCTGATGTGAAGCTAATATCCACACACTTTTCCGGAGAATTGCTCATGAAGTTTCTTTGAGCTTCAATGAATAATATGCCGATAACCATATCAATTTTTAGTTTTTAAAAACAAACCAGAGCTGCGAAATTTGCGCTGCATTATCTTTTGTTTAGTTTGATGTTTTTTCATTGTGAAATTATATTTTGCCAGTATAAACAACTTGATCTATCTGATCAATATTTTTTCGAAGTTTTGAAATGAAAAATTATTTTCGCACAAGAAGTTTAATTATCTCGTATTTCTACAGGAACATTCCAGGCCCATTGTTAGACGCCTCGTTGAATTTTGTTCATAGATTAGGCGATGGAGCTTCAACTGTGGAAGTGGGACCTTACGTGGAAAAATATTGTTTTAAAGTCATCTAATAGAAATCAATTCTGTGCAGATCTAGTAATATAATCACTTTAGTTTGTCCTAATGCAGAACTTGATCACGAATCAAATTTTAGTTCGTGATACATGGGAAATGTAAACACAATATAAGCTTTGGTTTCCGGATTGATCTGCATATTAGCTATGGACGTTAATTTATTAAACAGCATACAATTTTATGGTGCGTTATAGTCATCCTCAGAACTGGTGCTCTAAATATTTTATTCTATCACTCGTGTCTTAAGAAATTTTAAACTTCAATTCGTATGTTTTTACTACAGTTTTATTATGATTAACTTTTCCTCAAAATATTGGGCATGTGGTCATAGAATTAAGGCATGTGCCTCTATGTATCATTCAAAATGAAAATGGTTAAATTTTCCCTCTATTTTTATCAAAAAGGGGATAAATTTACCACAAATATAAATAGCCTAATATTCATGTTATTTTGAATTGTGTGTAAAAAATATTTTATTCTCTGTAATATTGTTCCTTGTCGCTTACCATACCCACAATTGCAGATATGAAATTATATTTCTCTAATCATTAATATTTCAATATAAATCTTCTTTGTTAAATATTAATCTACCAATCCGACGGGGAAATCTTCAGATTAAAATATGATTTTAATCTATCATTTATGAAAGTTGGCAAAAAATTGAAGTAACTATTCCTTATAACATTTGATCATTTTACGTACTAGGTTTTTAAAAACAAGGCACAATTTTTATCATTGCATATAAGATCTAGATACGTTTCTATTTCATTGGAAATGGTTTTATTAAAGGCCTTGCGCATATTTAAACGTTGATAAAGTTTTAAATTTAAGTCATGAAGTTAAAATCGATATAACGTTGGATGGCTTGAATATTATATTTTTATTTAATGTGCAATTTTAAGAGTGAAAATTATTCCACATATATTTTTTTAAATAACTTCCAACATGCGCTTTTTATATGGAACCTATTCCACTTTTCACAATGTTTTAGTTGAAACATTTTGTAAAACATAAGTTATTCTCTACTTCAGGACATTCAACGAAATTGTGTAGTTTATTTAATAAACAAAACGCAGGGTAACTCAAATTTTACAAGAAATTTCAACTACACTGAGTATAAATATTTATTATTATCATTATTATTATTATTAGTAGTAGTAGTAGAAGTATTGAGATTATTATTATATAGAAACTAGTTCAAAAGAACGTATTTAATAATGTACTAGTCTTGAAAGAATCGTTCACAAAAATAGCGATTTTAGCCATCCTAACATAAAACACTTTACGGCCTTGACCGAACATGCCAGCACATTAGCAACAGCGAAGCAGTTAAAGAAATTGAATATATTAAATGCCAGTATAACACTGAAGCCAATATTCAAAGCTCTGTATTCTAATCTTTGCACTAAATGTCTATAAATTAATTTGCTCTAGATAAATCGATAAATATATGCAATGCCCTATGCTTAAATATAGTATATAGCATCTTTTTTTACGTATTCACATATGACGAAACAGAAAAAAGATTTCTCAAACCTAATTCAGAAATCCATCCTTCATTTGAACTTAGAAGAAGCTATTTTGCTGAAAGTATCAAATAAGACAAAAAGACAAACAAAACCAAAATTACGATCAAGGGAAGTATTATGGAATGAACATCAAATCGGGTTATATAGGAATATCCAGTCCTATAACTATAATCTAGCATCTGCAATAACGATGCGCAGAATTTATATAGCTGCCGAAAACAAAATATACCAATATTTCTCGTTATCTGGCAAAAGCAATTCTAAGTTTATTTGAAACCAGTTTGAGGGTAACTCAAGAAGTAACGTGCATTATTGATATACCATAAAAAGAGCTTATTCAATGGATCAAATGATGAAAAATATATACTTGATTATTCTAAGCCTAGTCGTATAATTTCCTGCCCCTAAAATAACTTGATGCGATACCGAAAATTCCCCAATTTTCATATTTTATTGTGCATTCCTTATGGTTAAACTTTTGTTTCAGTTTATCTACTAATAAGACTTCCTCATGTTAATGGTACGCTATTAAAACGTTTAATTTTTTCGAGAACAATTGAATATATGTATATAATAATAATAATAATAATACACCTTTATTTACTCTTCTCTGGTTAAGCCATATAACTATTTCACTATATTATTTACATTGTTTTGCACTATACTATTTACATTATATATCTTACAATATGTTATTAACATGTATTATTTCCATTGCATTATGTCATATGTTGTTTTACACACCGCAGCAAAAAAGAAAACAAAAACATGTCCGCACCAGGATATGTCCCAAGGAAATATCATTAGATATAACAGACTTGGGACTTTGAACTTATTTGAATATTGTTAACCATCTACAATGTGTACTACTATTCAAAATAATTGAAGCATCCTCTTGGATATTTTCTCACTCTATTTGTCACCCCATTAATATACTCTCTATTTTCTTCGCATTATTTTTTAATTTTTTCCTATTATTTTACATCTGCATTATTAAGTATTCATTTAAGTCCTTTTTAAATTTTCCTATATTCGTCAATGTCTTTAATATATCCAAAAACCCATTCCAAAATTTAGGCCCCATATAACTGATACTGCCTCTTCCAATTTCCGTTATTATTTTTGAGTTTCGGCATCTCTCTCTCACTATTTAGTTGAAGCAAATTCTCAGAATATCTATGCGTTTATTATCCTTTAGCCTCTAACATATTTTAATAAAGACATTATATTTATAAATTTGTTCGCGCGATAGGCGGAATATTATATTTCAGTAAAATATTTTCTGTTTCCAATCTATTATTCCAATATATTAATTTGATTTCCATTGTGTTACAAGTTCTTTAATTTGTTTTTATTAACCATGACCAAATTACCCCAAACGCTATTACAGTAACTCCTATGAATGTTTATCAATGAATGGTATACTTCTATTATTACCCTTTGCGGTACATTTGTCCCAATCTTCTCAAAATTCCAATGCTTTTCCTTATTTTTACTATTATTATATGTACACGGACATTCCGATTTAATTTTGTAGTTAGTTATATTCCTACGAATTCAATATATTCACATACATTCGTATCATTCACAGCGTTGTGCGACAAATGCTCTCGCTTTTTAAAAGGCTTTTGTAACCACAATTTTTAAGGTACTGAGATGGAATTTAGACTTTAGAAGACATGGGCTCCAGATATCTGTAGGTAAGAAGTATTCATACTTTAGCTACCATGGTTAGAACGCACGAATTTCGAAATTTTTAATGATAATGTGTAGCTACACTAGTGTTTTCTTATCTCATTGTGATCAGCATGTGCATAATCCATTAAAATAATTAAGCTGCATTTTAAGCCGAAAAACGACAGAGACAGTGCATTTAATGAGAATTTACAAGTAAAATACGAAATCCAAAAGGAATGACATGGCTGTAAAGGGAGCTTTAATCAAGAATGTTTCTCTTTTTGCCATTACGTAGTGAAAATGTTCCTCTATTTGTTATTGCGCAATGCAAATGAGTGATTAACCCATTCAATGGTATTGAGAATTTTACAAAATGTCTAATAAAAACAACGTATTATAGGTGGGATTGTTTAGGTTTAAACTAAATTACAAGTAGCTGTGGCATAATGCAACTTAATTATAATTTTGTTCTAAATTAGATAAAATTTTCAGCTGGTTGTAAATTAGACTTACTTTTAAATTTGTTTTAATTTCATTTTAATTATACTAAAGAAGTTTTGAATTTATGGAAGTGTTACTCTGAAGGCAAATAATTAAAATTTAGTAAGTGAAACGGCAATTCTTCTTTTATATGTGCCAACATAGTTAAACATTTTGCATGACATATGATTAGATTTGCATATTTAATTATAGTTCACTTTAAGTTTAATTATAAATATTTTTAATTTTTTATATTTGTAATATTTACATTTGATTATTTAATGGCATAAATACGATACATTAACTAAAACATTTAAACTTGATTATTTTCAAGTGTATTTTGTTTTCTGGCGCCTTTAATGGCAAGATATGTTGCTGAGGGTGTGCTTTGTTTATGACAGTGCATATTTAACGTTATGTCCCCAGGAAATATATCCTGACGCCATCCCTAAATTGATATGCACATTTTTATTAAAATTAAATACAATTATTTGTATAAAATAATTTTATTCAAACTTTGCATTATGTAACTATTGGTTAAACGAATTTCATTCATAGTATGGTCCTATACGATTATGTGGGGTTTATGAATACAATATATTAATAAATAGATTATTATTGATAATAATAATAACGTTTTATTCAAGTCATATTGAGACACATATTGTATGTCATATATCGTAAGCAGTACAAGGGATATGTATACACGAATATATAAGCTTTTTTTTCACGCTTTGGGTTAGAATTGGGAGAAAATACAAAGCCGAGCTTTTGCTTTCATTACAAAATTCTCTTCCAGAATTTCGAAGCTTCTAGTTACCCAGAGTTCCAGATTTCTTTAATATTCGAGACGAAAAGTTAAAGGGAAATGCATTTGTATGTATTAAAGGGTAATATATAATATATTAATGATATCTTTGTGTTCTGATTTTGGCCTAAGTTTTTAGAAAACTACGATACGTACGTAAATACAATTTATAAGTTTAACTGTTTTTAAAATTCATTCCGTCTGGGATATACCGTATAAAATTAATTATTTTTAGTTCTTTATCATTAGAGTTAACCGTTTAAACCCCGGAACTAAGAACGAGAGGTTACATTTACGTACTTTTTTACAATTATGCTTTTAGAGCAGCGGTCGCCAACCTTTCGGGCCTCATGAACCACTAAATCCATAATTTTAAATCCCGCGGACCACATTTCGTGAATTTAGTGCAATATAAAGGTGGAAATTGTCATTCAGAATATGAGAATTTCTTAGAATATTATTTTTGTTTTATTATTAATAAATCATTAAAATGCAAATAATGTCCAGATTTTTCTGCGGACCACCAAAATTCTCTCACGAACCACCAGTGGTCCGTGGATCGCTGCATTGGAGTACATATATGTGGTAAAATTTTAAAATTAAAAAAAAAAACATTTTTTTCGGCTATGATCCATTTTTGGAACATTGGCGCTTTGCATGAAGCTTCTACATATATTTGACAACATTGAAAACGGAGATTGTTTTTCACTTAAATGTTCCTTAATGTTTTTATTGCTCGGTTTCGCTTATTTTATTTTATAACTGAATGTTATACCTGATTTCAGACATTTTAATGGCAATGCATATGAGAAAATTAATTTCTATCTTCCTTATTATGACCATAAACAATGTTAATGAATTTGTTTCTCGCACTGAAAACATTTTTTCTTTCATACAGCACAACGTCCGTGTGATGTGAATACAATTTAAAGGCCATCGGATATTCTTGACTCTTTGGTACATGACTGCGAGGTCTGGAATAGATGGGTAGGCGGTTCTACTGTCGCAGAAGGCTCATCGTTACTTGTCTTCTACAGTCTAAATGAGAAATTTTTATTTCATGGTACTCGAAGTGCAAGATCTAACTTAGTGATAAATGCCATGTTTAAAACATTGCTGAATAGATCCCACCACCATTTTTTATTTTTCAGCTGTGGTCTGCAACTTCTTAAGAGTTTTTGTAAAATGTCAACCTCCCCCCATAACTTTATTGTATTCCTGATGATGTAAGTTTGGCAAATATCTACTTTAAATTTGTTTGCACCTGAACATCCCTTAACGGTTCATGTGGGTTCATGCGAGTAGCAATTTGATGCTATTACGACCACCGCATTATCATTTCAATTGCAAGTATGCACTGATACGTTAGAGCAATGGCCATTAGTAATTTATTCCTGCTGAAGAATGGCTCCTGACTCATCCGAAAGCTTGTAGGGATCTTTTTCCTTTGCTATGCTATGGTGTTTAACCTTTTGTATATAAATGGGATCCAGGTATTGAACACAATATCCTCTTCATCAGTAATAGCCCATCATCATCATCATAAGGAGGTTGCTAAAACTTATCAACATCAGATAAATCTGAATCCGAAAGTGTTTCTAAATATTCAATTACTTCCTCCATTTACAAAAACATTTTCACCACGATGAAAAATTTGTGCGCCGCATAAAAATATATACCTTGCTTTCCTAACTCATAAAAACAAATAATTCGAATTGTTGTGATTGCAAGTCGGACGAAACGGACAAGTTCATTTCAAATAAGAGAAAATATAAAAATATTCCATAACCTTGATATCCTCTACTCACTTCTTTCATTTTCCTAGTCACTTATCTAAACTCACATGGCGCCTTTGATAATTCCACTGTAAATAAAAGGCGAAGACATAAAAGGAGAGACAAAATACGTATCTATATAATAGATACTCATTTCACCGGAATCCAGCGCTCTTGAAACACCAATGTTCCAAAAATGGAAGGTGTAGTTTGCAACCTGTATATTATTATTATATTTAATTGTAAATAATTCTGAGTGGTGTATTATTACATACTAAAGTCTTTTTTGTATATGTGTATAAGATATTTTGTAATTTTCTATCAAATTGGATTTTTGACTAATTAAATTTTAAACAGAAACGAAAACGCAAAAAAGATAGCAAAGTTCTAAAAAATGTTTAAAAATATATAATAAGTTTAGAATTTAGAGTGTGAGATCAAAAAATGCCCCATAAAAGCATTTATACACACGTAAAAAATGGATCATTTCAGGTGTTATTTATTTATACAATGTTTCATCAAAACTCATGTTCCATTTATGGAAGATTGGCAGGTAAACGTTTAAATAGGGAAAACAAGAGCATTGATTCTGAACTTATAAATTTAAAATAAAGTACTTACTGCACATAGATTATTGAACTAAAATATTCCTTTAAAGGGGAAAAGGAAAGCAATTTTAATCAGTGTGTATCGCAACTATTCTTTAGAAAAAACGAAATTTCAATGATTTCTTATAAAACATCAGAATTCGCTCAATACTTCATCACCAGGCTATTATTTGCGGAAAGAAACGAGGAGTCAACTTGCCATTGTTTGAAATCAGCTAAAGTTTAATTATAAGTTTATGAAAACACTTTATTACGTTAGAATTCAAATTTTGGAATTAATTATTTGTTCTTGAGCTCAGAATTAAATGTTGGACTAACTGCGATTTGTAAGAGGTCAAGAAAAGATACTCAATAAATACGAGTTCAGGAAGTTGAAATCTTGGCAATTTTTTCTTTGAGTGCTTAGCTTTTGCTATAAAAGTTGAAATTAGTGGGTGGGTTTCAAGGAGTTCTCGATGAATCACATTGGTGAATTCTTGCGACATATGACCTGAAACATCTTTATTTTCTGAAGTGTGAGTGTAAAGAGAAGCGGACGTAATTGACGCGATATTAACGTCAATTGTTTTGGCGTGATGAAGAATGGCCATGTAAGAGGGGGAAAAGAGAAAATTCTCTTTTGGAAAGAGGTAAATGAGTAGAATCTTTCTCGCTCTTCATATAGTATCTAAAGTTTTAATCTGTGATGGTTTAAAATGAGACTGGGGGAGCATATAATGAGTCCATTTTGGGAAAAGGAATTGGTAATAGTTTTGCTCTTATATGTGATATTATATAAGCAGCGTTTGAACATATTTTCAATATTTATAATATCACATATCGTATTATATTATATTTCACAATATAATACGATATATATATTGTGAAATAATACTATATATATATATATATATATGTGTGCGTGTGTGTTTGTTCTTTTAGATAGAATATTTATGCAGCAGGTATTGCATGATACCAGAAATTGCTGGTATCTTTGGCCGTTTTAGGCTTAGAAGAGTGTTTTTGATGGTTTAGTTTTCTCTCTCAAAGAAGCTAATAAATACGTGCATCAACGACAGTGGATAATTACGTCAATTTTCTAGAAAGGTGAGCGAGTTAATTCAATGAGAGAGAAACTTGATGCCATAAACGGGAGGAAAAAAGATGAGTTCAAATAATAGTTTTACTTTACATAAAATTTTAACCACATATATAGGCTGACTAGGAACTAAAGGAAGCAAATAACATTCCTATAAGAAAAACGAAATTTCACGCTTTTCATATGTTCTTCCACGATTACTAAAGTTTGTCTTGGCAATAACCAAAATTGGCTGCCTTAATAATTTTTACATTTGCTGTTTCCACATTAACGTTAATTTGTTAGTTATTACAGTTTTAAGTAGTACTTGAATATACTTTCAGGCACTGCTATTCAGTGTAGAAACACGGAGTGCATTTA
This sequence comes from Dysdera silvatica, assembly GCA_006491805.2. Classification (NCBI taxonomy): domain Eukaryota; kingdom Metazoa; phylum Arthropoda; class Arachnida; order Araneae; family Dysderidae; genus Dysdera; species Dysdera silvatica. Next base: position 139,502,496 of record QLNU02015360.1, read on the forward strand.
TTATATTTAGAAAGTACAATTATACGCAATAGTATAGGGTTTTATAACCTCCTGGGGATTTATTTTAGATGTCATCCAGTTGTTTACAGGACAATTTGTGAACTGCAGTTTGGATTTTCCCTCTCATAGTTAAGAATATTTAAATTTAGGATTTTTGTTAAAAATTTATAATTAAACTTTCTCTAGTATATTGTTGTTTTCAAATCAGTTAACCTGACATTGAGAAAACTCATAGAAAACTATGGTCAATGATATTCTTCTGCAGGGAAATGGACTTGCACGTTAGATATATCCAACTAGTAGTAACTAATTAAGGCGTGGGCGCAAATGCTGCAATTTCGGGATTCTATTTATATATATGAACGCTTGAAGCTGAAGGAAATAGAACGAATTTATTTCACAAATTTAAGCCCAGGATATATAAAAGGTTATAGAAATAATCTTTAAGTCCGGGAAGAGGAAAGGCTTATTCCGAACCTGTCAAATAGCAATTGGAACTATTAGTTCAGAAATATATTGGCCAACGTCTTTTTGCCATGCACCACCTTTCGATTTTTTTATTGTTAGCATGCCCCTAAATTTATACTTCCACTTAACTAATTAGGACTCTATCAAGTTTAAAAGGCAAAGCGAAATTATATTAGTTTTATAAGGTTTGTCGCCACCATGCCGTTCTTAGAGTACGCTACAATGAAGAACTCATGTTTGTCACTTATAATAAAAATATGCTTTATAAAATTTCAACACGGCTTTTGAATTTACCTCTCCTATACAGTTTCCTGTATGCTTAGTTTTATTTTTTAACAAGTAAGCATTTAAATTATTTCTGTGAGTGTCAGTCAATTTTGAATTATAGTTAGTTTTGATCGTATACCATACCGGAAACGAATACTTACCTATGAAGGTTAAGTGAAACCTGTAACAGTACCTCAATGAGCGCTAATTCGTGTAAAATCACAAAATCAGGAACTAGAAGAAATTTCCCGGAATTAACATACTATTATTCGCTTAATATTACGGAAATAGATAAATATAGAGCATATAAAGGCACTATATAATAATGTGTTTTCTAAAAAGTATTAGATTCCTTTGTACCACGGTTTAGTCAGCACTGGTTGACCGTATCCTTGATTGTTAAATATGTTGAGTCAATATTAATGTGCTTTATTTGTGACTTTAAATATTATGAGCAAAACTATTCTATCTGTAATCGATGTTTGATATATTGTTTCATTTCCCCCCCAACCTATTTGTTAATTGGATTAACTTTTCAGGGTTACAAACTTACAAAAGGAAACTAATCGCCATTACAGTGATTTGTATATTTCTTCGTTAGCTAATGGTTCAAAATTTCCTTTATTTGTATATTTCTTCGTTAGCCAATTGTTCCAAATTTCATTTATTGGTATATTTCCTCGTTAGCCGATTGTTCAAAATTCTATTTATTTGTATATACATTAGAACTTTGTTAATCACATTGTAATGCCTTCCATACCAACACCTATGGATTTACTGTTGTTTGAAAAAATACCGTCATTATATCTTTTCCAACTCGACGAACTAAATTCTCCGCCTAAGAAAGGTTAAATGACCTTTAAAAGGATTAACGATATGGTTTTACAATGGCTACTTCATTTTGCTTAATTAACTTTGTTTCAATTACATCAGCGTAGCAAAATTAAGAATCGTGATAATTAACTACGCGTTGATAACCCTAGTTTTGTGGAAAGGGAAAAACGCCTTGCGAATATAATTTTACATCGAAGTGAATTTTCTTTTCTTCTTTTTATAGAATTCACAATATTTTTAAAAAATAAATAATTTTTTCTCTTGCCAACTTCAAGCTTTTCCCACGAACTCCAGAAAAAACCTGTCCAAGCGAGGTTTTTATTTTCTTTTAAAAGTTTCTTTCGCTAACGGATTAGCTGCGACTTTCAACACTAAAGATATTGACTAACTTTTTTTGGTCAATTGCTGTAGCTAAGAAATGACCTCAAAGTATTATCACACACATACGTGTGAGTTCTAAACAATTTTTTCTTTTTCAAAACTGTCAGGTTCACATCAATACAAAGAAGTAATTTTTAATTCGTACTTTTTCTACTGTACTGTCATATTGCAGCAAAATCCCAGGATCTGAATTTAAATGAAATTCTAATCATTTCCGAATTATAAATAATACTCCGCATACATCTTAATAAAATATTTTGCTTAATAACCACATCATTTTAATTTATTCTTTCAATGCTTTATTAAAATATATTATTACAAATCCAAAAATTAAGTTAACAAATAATATAAAATATTATCATGAGTAAATTTTAACTAAAGTATTTTAAAAATAATAACATGGCATTCTTTAAATATAGATGATTTCAGTATACTTTAGCTAGCAACGTTTGGATATTTTTTGTGGTGCAAACATTGTTTGGAGAAATAAAAGAGCTTTTAATACATTTTTAGCAGTTATAGGTATTGATACCTCGTACCTTTTTCCATTGCTGTATTTTGTACAACATTTCGAATATTTGGTGCTTTAATTTTTCTAAACAACCTGTTGAAATGAATTTACACAATGCCAGAACATAGTGCAATATTTTTCCAACTGCATTTAAAACTAAGCTATATTACGTTTTCTAAGTGTTCCGTAAATTTTTTCAACCAGAATGTTATCTATAAAAGTCATCTACTGGTAGGCCACACAAGAATTTTGGAGAGAGCATGCTGTTATAAAAAGCTCATAAGGAAATGAAAAATCAGAAAGCGGAGAAAAGAAATGACGGTAGATGGGATTTTTGTATTTTTCGTATATAAAATGATGAACTAAATATAACCTCATGAGGAATGAGGAAAGGAAGAAAACATCAGACAACGCTACAAAAAGAGAGAAATTCTGAAATAAGAGCAATTAATAGACGGTTGAATAAGTAGGATTAATTTGTACTTTAAGTTAGATATTAATGTGATTCTACACATCATATGTGCGTGATGAGGACAACACACTAAATATATTTGAAGGGTACATATTATTAGCCATACGGAAGTTACATACGTTAAACAAAATTAATCAGTAATGTATTGAAAAGTAAAATTGAAAGATGTGTACTTGTCTCGAAAAATGATTGACCATGAAAAGAACGAGGTAGCTTCC
>QLNU02015360.1:139505746-139520005 GCA_006491805.2 Dysdera silvatica
TTATTATTCTTGTAAGTTATAGATAATGTAAATGGGAACATTTCTGAAATACTAGACTGAGTTTTATGTAATCAAGTTGCAGCAGCCCGAAGAGAAAGCTCACGTCATACAGTACTTAAGCTGTTTTTAAGTATATTCCTTTTTACAAAAGAAAATTGGGAAAAACTAATTTTACCGTACTGATTCTGTACGTAAGTCATATCAAATAATAATGATATTTAATTTTACTGATTATTTAGCGCATTATCATTTAAGCGTGTAAAAATTTCACAAAATTACAGCCTTGCGAAACGTTTTAAATTGAAAAAAAAACTAAATCCCATCTTTTAATTCTTTAAAGTTATATTTTTATTCTTTATATAATATGCCATGTTTTTCATATATTGTTTAAATTTAACAAAGTGATGTATTTATTTATATTTTTTGTAATTTACGTTAAATGAAAAGTATTCAATATATAGCTTAATGTTTCGTTAAAAGTATATTTTTGTATTTACAATCTTGATGTCTAAAAATATTAAATGTCATAACGCTGATAACACTGCTCAAAAATATTTTTTTTTGTTCGGTAAAGAAGAAAAACAATATAATTCTAATAGTAGTTTTCATTCTGAATTAAAATGTGTTATCAGTTTTTCTATATCATGCATGAATTTTTAGTGACAATCAAATTAATTTTCACAAGATTGTATATTTTCATGCATTTTTAATATGTAAGTTAAAAAGATGATTTTCTTTTGTATTTAGCATATGGAGCATCGATTTTGAGCGTCTAACAACTATCAGCAAGCATAGTAGGGATCCACTTTACATTATACCTTTTTTGTATGATCGCAATGTCTTAATAAAATCGCTTACCATGTTCGTGGCTGGATGCGTCGGGATTTTCAGGGAAAAAAATCCTATAATGAGTGCAAGAAGTGAATTTAAAGTAACATATTGCACCTCATATTTTCAAATGAACGTAATAGTTCTTCACATTGTTATGATAGTTTTCTGCTTTAAAATTTTACTGTAATACTTTTAAATGATCTGAATGCTGTTCTTTTAACTTGGTTTAATTGAACTTCGAATGTTTTGTCTTGAATCAAGTCGTTTATTTAATGGCCCAAAAAATGCCTTCTTTAATTTTTTAGCACTATTTTGGGAAACTTTTCATTCAAATAAGTAAATCCAGCACCATTGTTATCTATATATTTTACAAAATTTTTAGAAAACCCTCGTTTTATATGAAGTGGTGATAATAAAACATTTTCAGATTTAACCGACGGGGTATGTTCTACACGTTTTTGTCAAGGAATGAAGGATTTACGGTTTGGCCATTTCTTCTTGATGTAATGACGTTCCTTATCTCGAATATCCCACTCGCATAAGAAACAACAATATTTATTATAGCAGAATTGCAAACCAAATAATAGTACTATGACTTTTAAGTTACCATAGATTTTCCAAATATAGATATCATACCGAACTTTTCTGAAAAGGAATTTTATATTTTCATATAGTCCTTTCATATTAGTAGTATAAACTAGGGTACAGAAGGAAATTATTTTCTATTGTGCAAAAGAACACCTTTAAAACCAATCTGGGAAGAGTCAATGAAGAGTCGTCGCTGTTTTTGTTCTAAGTTCATGATCAAGAGCATCCATCACTGAGCTAATATTGTTACAATAGAGTCATTTTCTGGAGAAAACAATTTTTTGAACTCTTGGTGGCAGTTACGAAAAAAAGAAACAGTATTTCGCTGAAGTAAATTCCATCCCTTTAACCTTGATCTCAGAATTTCAGCCTAAATTTTGGACAGATTCATGTTTCGAGCAAAGTAATTTAAATCACCTTGCGACAATAGATGTGGCTCAAAAGCAGAGGTACTTGAATCAAAGACAGAAAAGACAGAACCATGTTTCTTTTCATTTTGATCAACTACATCGTCTTCTGGGTCTTCACCTTCTATATGTACGCTAATTGGAGGCTGCGGTGCAGGTAAATCCACATTGTGAGGAAATAATCTGACAGGAGACGGTAAATTTGAATACATAACTTTTTGTTTGGATTAGCTTGTTATCCCTTTCATATTTCTTAAGAAAAACTAAGGGTCCAATGAATGGCCGTGGGATTCCCTACAAACCATGAGAATTGCAAATTTTATTTGACGGGAACCCTTTACCCAATCAGTTTGTCGCTTCACACAAGTAAATCCGCAAACATAGGGTACCCAGATCTTGTGCAAGTCACCTCCTTTACAACACAGAATATAGTTCATAACATTTTTTTAACAACGGAGTAAAAATTTCGCATTTGGTGGCGCCTATCTTCCGATCACCTTCCCAGCGTCAGTTTTCTAATCATTATTGGTCTGCCTACTAAAAATATAAATTGCTACTAAACTAATAAATTAATATAATATTAAAAAATACATATTTGAGAAAAAATAACACAAGTAATTATGAGAAACTATGCCAATTTTTGCACAATGTTTATAAATATAAAACCTCATCACAAAAAACTGCGCATGATAGAAAACTTCTGACTCTAGATTTGAAGTAAGCGTAGATAGGTATGCAAGAAATACCTTCATTCTTCCAGGTGCCAAAATCTTTGTTGAATAGTGTAATTAGACTTAATGTAGGGCATTTTAAATCTGAATAAATTAGTAAAAGCACCACTTTATCTATGGGTACTAGTAATAACTTTTATGGTTTTAATCCAAGTTAAGAGAGCAGAATAACCATATTAAATATATTTTCAATCAGTTTTAAAACCTTCGCATCAAACATATTTAAACAAAATAAAATCAAATAATGATTAATTAAAATCAGTTTTATATATTTGTTTTAAAAATAACTAAACTCAAAGTTTAAAGTGTTTTGTAGCTTTCTTAAGATATTTTGCAATTTTTTAAAAATATTTCAATGACTCATTAAAAGTTATGTGTTTCTAAAACGGATTAAAAAACGATAGGGTATATTTCACAGAAACTTATTTTTTAAATCTAACGATTTTTTACACACTGGTTTTTTGATGGCTATTCGGCTGATGATCTGCCGAATAACAAATGAGTGTTTTGTCTAACCGAATACTCGGCATTAGCAATGGATTATTCGGAGTCACACTATTCGCAGATGCGCTCAGATAGTGTTTAGTTGTGGAGACAACCAGGAGAATGATTTAGGAAAGACTGGGCGATTCCTGTTTTCAAGTATGGAATAGATCTGGCACAATAGAGAGTTGCTTCATTTGCATGGAATTCGCTGTGTTAGTTGTATCCAGGACCAGGAAGTCGGATTCAGATTTCAATACATATTCTGGAAATTTCCGCATTTTCGACATTATGATAGTATTACTGAACGGATCGTTGCCTTTTTCATCACCACAACGCTCCCTACCACACAACACAACGCAAGCGTGATTTTTGAGCATGAGATTAAAATATTGGATTCACTGGCTGAGGGTCCTATTTAAACCCAATTGTACATCTTTAGAATGAACTAAAAAAAACAGCTCTGACTTCAAGCACGATGATTTCTTTCAAAATCATCTTTAATTGTTGGTCTACAGAAACAACAACCTCGTCGAAAACTACCAAAATTAGTAGAAAATATGCCTCGACGAATGACTTCAATAATTAGGTGCAAAATAAACTCATGTTTGTAAAAATTGCAACACCATGAAGGAATCACGTGATTGAGCTGAAACTTTCAGGAAATGCAAATTAGGGTATGCTATTCAAATGATTAGAATTTCAGAGTCATCACGCATGCGTGGGCTGAGCAGCGCCCTCTGAACTGCTGATGGATCCGTATAAATAGAGGGCTGTAGCGGGGCGTGTATGGTTATCTGCTAGTGGTAAACGTTACATGAGACGTCACTATGCCTCTACGACGAAAGAGGGCGACATTTCAGCAAGTTACGGAGTTTGAACGGGGACGAATGATCGGCTTTCGTGAAGGAGGGTTTTCTTATCGTGCAATAGCAGCTCGTATGGGGCGTAACAGCAGCACAGTGATGCGAGTGTGGAAGCAGTGGGTTCAAGAGAACCAGACAACTCGGAAATCCGGGAGTGGACGCCGAAAGGTGACGTCAGCACGGGATGATAGACACCTGGTCCGCATGGCGGTGACGGACCGTTTTGCTTCATCTGGACAGTTGGCAGAACGTTGGTGCACTGCTACAGGTGTATCATTGTGTGCTTCATCAATTCGTCGGCGTCTACTGCACCGTGGACTGCGTGCAAGAGTTCCTTTATACAGGATCCTCCTGACGCAAAACCATCGGCGCCTGCGGCTACAATGGGCTCATGGACATAGAGACTGGCGTGCTGATTGGCAACAAGTGGTGTTTTCTGATGAATCCCGCTTTAATTTGGGGTACAGTGATGGCCGCATCCGTGTTAGACGCTATACCGGTGAACGCCACCTTCCGGAGTGCGTTATCCAACGTCATAGTGGACGAACCCCCAGCGTTATGGTCTGGGGTGCGATTGCGTATCATGGACGATCTCAGCTGCTACGAATTGTGGGTAATCTTAACAGCAACCGGTACATCAATGAAGTTCTGGAGCCCGAAGTTGTTCCCTTCCTTCAAGGCATTCCCGGAGCTGTATTTCAACAGGACAATGCCCGCCCACATATTGCCAGGAATGTTCAAGACTTCTTTTCATCACAACAGATACAGCTTCTTCCTTGGCCTGCCTATTCGCCGGATATGTCGCCGATTGAACATGTGTGGGATTTCGTTGGTCGGCGTCTCGCTCGTGATCCTCGTCCCATAGCTACTACAGATAAACTTTGGGGTCGCATACAAGCAATCTGGAATGCTCTTCCTCAGGCACACATTCAACATCTGTTTGATTCCATGCCACGTCGTATAGCATCACTTATTGCAGCGCGTGGTGGCTTCACCAAATACTGATTTTCGACATGTAATATTGTTTTTTTGCTTTGTAATTTTAATCGTTTATTTGTATCAACACAGGTCGTTTGTACATTAAATTTCATTCAATTCGGACGAGTCCTTCATGGTGTTGCAATTTTTACAAATATGGGTATATTATACGGAAACGCAAACAAAATCAATTTTTTCAAAGAGAGAGAACTGTCCAATTACTTCTAGTATAATATAGCGTGATATTTTATGTGGATAGACACGGAAGCTAAATTTTCTATATATTATGCATCATCGATATTGTTTAAAAATTGAGCTATTCGTGGAGATTTTAACAAACTATTTTATATAAACTTTGAACCCATTTTAAAATTTCTGCAGAATTTGCATCAATTAAAACGTTTAAGTTTCGTCTCTGGCAAATAAATTACAGCACCATAATCATACTCACCTCAAATGAAATGAAATTTCCTACAAAAAAGTACTAGCAATTGACAAAGCAGTGCAGTAACAAAGCTTCTAACATCTAGCCAAATCGTTGTTAATAACTAAATTACCCATCTGCACATAGAAATATTTGCAAACGTTTGAGGAAAACTGGTTTTAATTACTCTATATTCACGAGGCGTTAGCAAAAACCGAACTTCATAATAAGCATTCCAAATACTACTAATAAAGGGAAAACAAGAATTTTCTAAACATAGCGTTTTTTATATATTGATTTCTGTAATTTATATATAAGTCACAATGAAATTTCAACAAGTAAATGTTGCAGAACCAAATTTTCGATATTTCAACTGATTAAAAGCAAAATAAATTTCACGAGGCTGTTTATATTCACCAGCAAGCTCGTTATCAATTTTACCACATCTCGAGTCAGCCAAAAATAACATAAAAGTCATTCTTTAAAGGAATTTAGCATATCGTATTTTAGATTTTTATTGCATTTGTCAATTCTCAACGAAGAATATTATAGCAGCATGTAACTTAATAAAATTTTATTTAAATAAAATATTCCGAACTTAATGAGACGGAAACATTCTTACGGTTAATGAGATCACTTCACGAATAAATCTGAACCCATAACGATTTCATTTCAGAGTTCTGGTTATCCAATTTTTCCGGATTCGATTGATGAAAATAATTAGGACATTACGAAAGATCGAAAATTTTCTCTGTATTTCCTTTTCTGTATATTTAAATTATTAGCTTTTTATTATGTAGCGCAAAGATTAAAGTTTCGGCCAGTTGAATTAAATCATATTTACTTAAATGATTTACTTTATTAATATTTTATATACCACATGATTATATTCTATGAGAATCAAGATTCTCAGATTAATAACTTTATCACTAACTTTACAAAGATTTGAAAAATTCTAAATCATTCGTGAGAAAATTTAGATTATTTCCCATTATTTATTATTATTATTAAGTTCCCTTCAAAACTATCAAGATTTATTTGAAATTATTGTAATCTATTAAGAATTACCGTGATCTATTAAGAATTACCGTGATCTATTAAGAATTATTGCCATCTATTAAGGAGTATTGTGATCTATTAAAAATTATTGCGATCTGTTAAGGATTATTGTGATCTATTAAGGATTATTGTGATCTATTAAGGATTGTTGTCATCTATTAAGGATTGTTGTGACCTATTCAGAAATTGCGATCTATTAAGAATTATTGTGATCTATTAAAGATTATTGTGATCTATTAAAGATTATTGTGATCTATTAAGAATTGTTGTGATCTATTAAAGATTATTGTGATCTATTAAGAATTGTTGTGATCTATTAAGAATTATTGTGATATATTAAGGATTATTGTGATCTGTTAAAACTATTAAGATCAACAATAATTATAGCTAAAGCAAGGCAGTAATCAATGATTACTATTATCATAGAAGTAAAAAATAAATATTTCAGTGTCACAATGTAGTTATAACTATTTTCTTAGATTTTCGCGCTTACTAGAGTATTGTTTTTCTAGGAAAATTAAACCGGTATAATTGCGACTTTATATAAGATTGCACATCGCTTAATTTAATTAACCGTGTCAAAACGCAACGTGAAGAATATTTAATTATAAAATATTTTTTTTCATTATCTGATCTATAGTTTTTTGAGATTTTACAAGTTTGTAATCAATTAACAGTTTTATATATGTATCATTACTACTATAATTAACTATTTATATTATATAAAACGAAACTCTGAGATTGTGTCAATACGATCAATACTTAGCTTCGCTCCTCCCAAAAATTTAGGACCCTCTACTTTATAATATTACTACTACTAATATCTACGTGATTAGTACTAATGGTGTAATTGTTATATACTAATGGCATCAATACTATGTTAAATATTAATGGTATCAATATTATGTTAAATACTAATGGTATCGATATTATGTTAAATATGGTATCAATACTATGTTAAATACCAATATATCTATACTATGTTAAATACCAATATATCTATACTACGTTCAATACTAATGGTATCAATAATAAGTATATCAATACTAACGAAACAATACAGAGTTTCACCAGTCAAGTGAAGGCAGAATTCTGCCTTCACTTGACAAAGGGAGCAGTTGGCTCCCGAAACGTCGTGTTTTTAAACCTTACGCCAGTGTCGAAATAACTGTTTGTTATCAATACTAATGATATCAATGCTGCTTTCAATACTAATGATATCAATGCTGCCTTCAATACTAATGGTATCAATACTACGTTACATACTATGCCATATTGTAATAGTTGTAACAATTTCCTAGCACATCCATAATTATTTTAAATAATATAAAAACAAACACATCCAAGCGGAAAATAGCCCGATAAATAATTAAAACACGCAGATATTTTCTAACGATGCATTTTTACATGTTCCCCAATGTAAGCGTTAGTAGTATTTATAATATATCTAATTCCTATTTCCGCTAAGCAACGTTATAAAGAAATAAAACTACTAACGCGAATTATTTATTCGTTTTCACCACATTCGGTGTTGAAATATGGCTCGCAGTTAACAAGATTTGTGTGCTTGCGTGCATTTTGTAGACTAAGTTTCATAAGGAGTTGTGGCGCAGCATTCGAACACAACCATTTTTAACAAAAGGTTTTAAACGCTGCACTCCATGCATGGCGTCTCAAGGTCTAGAAGGGCCATACTACCTTTTGCAATGCTCAACGCACCGCATTCATATGTAATTTCCGTTTTTCTACTGGAGATAAAACACCCTAATTACGCCAATGACTCTATGCCTCACGGCAGACAAATTGTTGTGGAGCTTTGTATTCCTGAATGTATTACAAAGAAAGAGATGTCCATTTTTAGATATTACAAGTTCCATTTATAACTTTATTTCTTTACACTTTTATTTACACAAAGATCTTCGAAACCATACAGTAGATTCTCGTAATAACGAACACTTATATAGCGAAAAATCCGTTATTACGAAACTAGGACCACTCCCCGTTTCAAATACTGTTAAGACAATGTATTAAAATTCCCGATATAATGAAGTAGATTTTTGGAAATCCCGTCATAATGAAAATCTGATTCAACATTCATAAGAAAAAAGGGCAATAATTCAGATGTAGACAAATCAAAATAGAAGGAATAATGTGTCATATTTTTTGGGGGGGAATAACGATGAAGCAACAAGTAGCATTTGAACCAACTTTATCCACACATAGACATTCATTTATTATTGTCTGATTCATTTTATACTCCTCTCCAACTTCCCGCCAGATTGAGTAAGGGGCCGGTTGGCAGAGGGCTAATACATCTTAGTGAAAGGGATGGTCTGAATCCATTCTGATGTAGTCTGTGCCCGGTGTTAGCTGCGATTTTTTTCTTTTCAGTTTCTTTGGTAGTGGTACGGTTAAGGTAAAACGACAGCATTCTTTTCTTGTAACGAAGAAAAAGGCAAAATTTCTTAAATCAATAAAGGAATAAGGGAAAATTGTGTTGTTAAAGAATATGGCATACGTATATCTCCATCAACTTCATATACATTTTTAACATACATTATAATCATTTTTACTATATTCAGTTGGGAATTCATTTGTACAAGCATAAATTACGCATTTTCCACAGTTGGATAAATAAAGGTCAATTTTTCATTTTCGAATTTTATTTCGTTAAATTATTCTAGGTTAATTTAATTAGTTCCCCTAAAACTCATATCTTGTTAAAATGAGGCATGCTTTACATGTTATATTTACATGAATACCTTATGTAAAATTAAAAAATTAATATAACCCTTGTTATAAAGGAATTCTCTTTATAACGAAGTGATTTAACCGTCACGTGGAGTTCGTTATAACAAGAATCTATTATATACATAATGATGTGCTGGGTGTTTTTGAAAAATTAGGCTTTAAATTATAAATTTAAAGAACAATAATTATTATTACTAATATTTGATAAATGTAAGCCATAAAATTAAGATCCTGAGCTGCAGGCAGGAATATATATTTTCTACTAAATATTAAATATAGACTAAACGTTTGATTAAGTACTCAAAACTTTATATCGGAAAACACATTTTATCATCTGAAAGCTGTCCAATAGCCAGTGGCGATTTATCAGGGAAGGCAAGGGGTGTTCAGCTCCCCCCAGTTAATTTTGTAAAAAATAAATAAAAATCAAATTTATAACATTTATAACATAATATTAACTTGTAATCAAAATTTGGTATAGTAAGTTATCCTATTGTATTATGAAAAAAAATCTTCTATTGTGAATCTTTTTGTTTTCGTAGCCAATCGCGCCAAAAAATCGCACCAGTCGCCAAACAAGCGAATCCTGACCATAAGCTCTAGCCGACTAGAGGCTAGATTTGATTTCAGCCTCCATAATTATAATATTGTCATACTTTGGAAACTAGCGGGGCGGGAGAGAATAGGAATGCTGTAAAAGTAAAGGCAGGCTTCCACATGCTACGATTTGTTATCTTCGGCGGCTGAATACACATAGGCAGCCTTTTATAGGTAAATCCAACATAATTCAAAATGTTCTTTGTTTGATTCCATATATCGCAAGAACGTAGTCGAAAGAGCTAGTTATTCATTCATGAGTGTAATTATAAAATTAAAGAAAATATAGTTAAGCATATTTTTTACCTTTTAAATGCTTATTTCTTCATACTTAGTATATTTTAAGGAATATTGCAGGCTTATCTTTTTTTAAACAATCTTTTTTACACGATTTTGAAATAACACGGTTAGAGAAAAAATACGGCACCTCTTTTTTACACGGTTGATACTTCGATCGTCTTATTTCAAAATCGTATAAAAAAATAAGATCGTGTAAAAAAAGTGTCAGGTATATGCTGTACACACTAACCAACCAATCAAGCCTTCATATGGGATATAACAATTGTCCTAGTTCGCCTCGAGGTCTTGGGGGAGGATAAAGCCTAACCATTTCTGCACGTTTGTGATTTTCTTCGTCCTAGCTGGACTAAATATTTTCTACGAAATGCCAAGCCACCCCTAGTAACGCCAATGGATGAAGTTTCCTCTAACTTTGACACAAGCTTTGCATCAACGTTTTATCCTTTCACTCAGAGACTTCAATTTAGGCGAATTTACCATACAAATAGATTGATTGAAAATTGCAAAACGTACTTTCACCCAACAGTGCGAAATCCTCAGGAAAAATGAAATTTGATTGATGAGATAAAGTGACTGAATATCTAGATGGAAGGTGAGGTAACATGAAGTTAAATACTTAGTTTGTATTTTATGTCATATGTCGATATCTTTTAGCATGTGTAAGGAATCAGGGCAGTGAACGGGATTTACCATCCCCTACCCAATCAATCCTTACCCCATCCCCAACCACTTTCCAAGAGCTAAAAGATGACGGATTGCGAAACTCGGAATTCGTTCTAATAATTCTCATAAATAAATGAGAAATATAATCTATAAAATTTCGCTCCAGGTTCCTGCTTCTTTTGCTCCCGGCCCTGCAAAATATATGTTTTAATGAAGGACGTGTGCGGTAGAGAGCAAAAAACCTAGACTTAAGGACGTTTGTGTATGTGTGTGGAGGAATATGACGCTGCACCAAGCCAGGTAACTGTTATTTTATTGTGGTACTCAGCCTCTCCCTACTCAGAAAGCACCGTCCGCGATGCCTGATAATTCAGCGTGACTTTCAAAACAGGTCTTAGTTTTCAGAATCCCCGGAAACCTGGTTATAATGCAAAACGACTAAAAGGTGATGTTGTGATAGGTTCATTGTTAACGTATTCTTGACCAAATAAACTAAAAATTAATGATATCAAACCATAACTTGAAACGGATACAATATGAATATCCGAATTAATTTGGTCTGTAACCCATCACACCCCAATTTCCTAACAAAACACATCGCCAAAAATTGATCCATGCGTGCCTCTTTCCTTCTTCTGACACACTTGCGTGATCGGAAGTTGCCACTGACCTATCAGCATATTAAGTAGAAGCCGCCGAAACTGAAAACTAAACTAAAATGACTAACAAAAGTATGTCGAAATCGTTCTGGCAAAACCCCTTCTTTGTATATGACATACAAACGCCAACGGTTTATAACTGCCGGTAATGATATAACGTTAGCAAAGAATAATGGCGTCTAGAGGGAAAATTAAAAGAAGACCGGTTATATGTAAAATATTATGTAGAATAAATAACCTTTGGAAAACTTAGTAAATCAATATGACGCGCGATGAACATAAAAATAAAAATTATATGCCTTTTCAATGAAATTATATGCCTTTTCAATGAAATTATATGCCTTTTCAATGAAATTATAATTAAATTAACGAATTAATAATTATTCTCACACATTGCTGTCACTTATTAACTGGTTCGATTTCGAGAAAGAACGACAGATTTTGTTTGTTTTGAAATTCGTTCCCAAAAAAAGGCGATTTTCTTTTCTACTTAACTAAGTAAAGTAAACCAAAATTTTAGGTGTGAAACTTGTAAATACACTGTTAAATCACATGGCTACACTATGCGCATTCACTATATAAATTACTTTTTGAGTTTAGAAATGTCTTCAGAAATGTCCCTCCTATTCAAATTTAGCATAACTGCCAGTGACTTAAACAGAAATACATTTGTTAAGCTACAACCTTTCTCAATACCAGAACAATCTTGCTTGCTACCAGATACAAATTCTGAGGATAAATAAAAATGTTACACATAATCATTTCATTCAATGTATGATCATGTATTGCCCGTCATCGAACAAGCATATTATTTAAATTTAGAACCCACCGCAAGAACAGAACTGCTGTCCAAGAAAATGTATTTGTAGTAAAATACGGCTTGTTTTGAACTTTTCTGGTTGAAACAACGCCCTTGATTGATCGCTTTAACCAAAAATTCGATAAAAGTTAAAGCCCTGATTAATGTATATGTCTTTTTCACTTATTAGAATGCGAAATGCAAAATTTACAAGTTTTAAGCAGGAAAGGTAATTTTATTCCTTTCTATCACCAGTAACATTGAAATAAATAAATAATTTTATAAGTAAAATTACTTTTAAGCACATATATGCATGCATATATTGGCCTCCAACTACATTGTTATTATTAAATTTATGAGAATAATTTTTGCAATATAGCGCATGTATGACGCTACTATTTTTTTATCTTTTTATTAAAAAAACTGGGATAAAACGGAGTTTAATTTTTCTTTCAAGGGAAAATTCCAATTTCACGAGATCAGTCTTTGATGATAAGAAGATTATGTCATCAATAGCGGTAATAAGGCATGACTAATTTAATTACCCATATAAAGCCTGATGATATTTTAAGACCCATCGTAAATTTTAAAATTTATGAAACATTTTTAATTCATTTTTCCGTTAAGTTTTTGCATTTCTACAGTGGGATATTAAATCCCTTAAGCACAAAAGGTGTAAAATTTTAAAAATTCCTTTCTAAACACTTAAAACTTTGCGTTTTAATATAGATCTGCTTCATGCTAAAGAATATATCGGTTTATGAAACTTGGAAAATGTACAGATAATGGGAATTTGCATCTATATCGAAGTAATAAAAAGTAAAAATAATTTGAGCAAATACTCAGAAAAAAATCGGTAAAAGCGAAATTGATTACCATAGGTAGAAAATAATATGACCTTCAATACATATACGGAAACCGATGCATATTTAGCTGCAATCGTGTTATAATCCTCATTTTCACCACTTTTTCCATCAATATTTTGATATAAATCAATTCCTTATTTAATATTTAAAAACGATATACACATAAATGCAGTTTAATCTGAGTTGGGGCGACATTTTACAATTATTTCGGTAGAAAACAAACATCGACCTTCATCAGAAATTTATCCAAACTGATTCGTTGGCAATAAATCAGAAACGAAAAAAAAAAGAAAAAAAAACTTCGATTCAGATTTAACACCAATCTTATGCACAAAAACATTGCAAAGCACTCATGGAAACACAACCATCGTTTCTGTTTTGTTGATGCAAAAATAATTGAAAAGGTATAATCACCTTCAGATCTTAGTTTTTTCGAGGCTTATCACATCTTCAGTAATTCCAGTACAATAGTAAAACTAGCCGTAAGAGAACAATTATTTCCCCACTTGCTACAAACATCTCTTCAATCTATCGTAAATTTGTTCCTTTTTCATTTTTACTTCGCACCCCGTACAATAGATGGCGACACATATCTGCAACGCTTTATATGTTTTTTTCGTTCCTGATTTAGTGGCAACAAATCAGTTTGGACGAATTTTCTGACGATGGTGGACGCTTGATTTTCCACCGAAACAATTGTAAAATGTCGCTCCAATTCACATTAAACTTCGCTTGTATGTATTTTGCTTTTATATATTTTATTGCGGAGTGCATGGCTCATCTCTTCTTTATTTAATATTTCGTTGCCTTCATGAAAAGTATATAATTTCTGATGCTCTGCATTTTTATTTTAACTAGCATTTTGTTTTAGATGTGAGTATCTTAGAGAAAACACCACACGTACTCAAGCTGTCCTCGAACCAGCGGTCGTTGTGTTCACATCCTAACGTTATTATTATTAAGCTGCTGCCTACAGCGATGCGTGTGACTTTTCTAGTACTTAACTATGCCAAAGATTAACTCTCGAATTAAAGAAGTGTTGTCTGTTGTGGAAATGATTACAAAAATCAACATGTGATATTCAACTTTTCGACTTCCAACTACAATCGTTTTCTGACACGTGTGCCTGAAACGGGAGGAATTACCACGCATACTCAGACTGGATACGAATAATGACCGTTAAATTTAGAGCTAAATTTTAATTTCCGTAATTAATTCCTCTACGGCCGTCCGTCTTCGACTTGGAGGTTTTCTTTT
>QLNU02015360.1:139520105-139576449 GCA_006491805.2 Dysdera silvatica
CAAATGAAAATCCATATAATCATCATACGTGATATGTAAAATTCACTATCTACATATATGTCCATACACTTATAATATTTTCAATGCTTGGAAAATGTTCTAGATTTTCGTTATTGAAAGTGATGATTTTTTTATCATTTTTTTTAAGAGATCTTAGTGGATACCGAGGTTTAAAGCATAATTTACGAGGTTGGGGCGTTTCCCCGTAGATAAAATATTGACTCTAGCAAGTTTCAGAATAACAGATTCATGGCTTCTTTAAAATTTTCTAGTAAGCTCGCGATTTTTCTATCAATGGTATTTTTTTCCGAACTCTTGAGTTTTGAAGCGTTTAATCTACCTAAATATGATCGTACGTGCGCCAAATGTGCCATGATATAAAACTATGTTTGAAGATATTGATATAAGTAGAAATTAACTCAGCAAATACGAATAACTCGTCCCTCGGATTTTTAATTTTTTAATATTAAATAATTATATGGAAATCGTCTTTTAGTTGATATTTTAGGTATTTTGTATTTAGTTAAAGAATCTGAAATGCAGCAAAATATAGACCGCTGCACACGTAATCAGATTTATACAGGGGATAACAATACGTAGGAAAAACATTTATAGAAATTGATATATGTTGTATACTAAATCATACGAATGTAAACTTAATTAAAATCTAATTTATTGCTGAGGAGTTTGTGTTTTTAAAGTTCTTCTTTAGATAATAAGAGCTAATTATAGACGAATTGTTTTAATATATGTCGGTAGAAATCTACGACACCCACGTTTGAGTTCAAGCTAGAGCTTTTTACAGTTTAGGAGAAAAAAAGGTCCCCAGCCTAAAATCGAACTAAGGTCCCTCCATCAGATTCTGGGTGCCTTAACTCCTAGGCAACCGGGGCACAGGTACGACGCTTCCTTTTCTCCATATAAAGTTGTAAGATATTATTACCCTTCTCAGGATAACACAATTGCCAAATAATGGTCAACACACAAAGCCACCGGGGCGGGTTTATTTTGTTTTTGTTTTATTCGTAGGGAATTTTTTTACGTAGAAATCTTTATTACATTTGTGTCTCGACAATTATTTGGTAATTGTGTTATCCCTGAGAAGGGTAATAATATCTTACAACCTTATATACGGAGAAAGGAAACGTCGTTGCTGTATGTCGGTGGCCTAGCAGTTAAGGCACTCCAGATCTAATGAACGGACCCTGGTTCGGCACTAGGCCTAGGCGATGTCTCTTTTTCTCCTAAACTATGAAAAACTCTAGTTTGAGCTCGAATGTGGGTATCGTTGATTTCTACCAATAAAACTTCCCCAAGAAAAAAAAACCCACAGAGGTGGCTTTGTGTGTTGACCATTATTTGGCAATTGTGTTATCCCTGTGAAGGGTAATAATATCTTACAGCCTTTAATACATGTGTTATAAAATTATTCATTGATTTCATGGCTAAAAATTTTTGCAGAAAAATGCCTACTTAGATCTATGACGTTTAGCACCGCGAAAATTTTAAGATCGACGCGAACATTAAAAATAAAATCAAATATACGTTTATTCGCATATATGTGTGCACTGTATAACCAAAAGTCATGAAGCACTTTCAATTTTGCGTATTTTTTCAAATTTCTAGGGAAATACTTGATGAATTGTTCTTCAACTTCGGTGTTGCAAAGAACATGCTTGGAATCAAACTTTCCAGTGAAGATGCAGTGAAAAGTGCATTTAGAGGATCATCAACAAATTGAAAAAGAAAAAAATATGTATGATGACCCTGTATCATAAAAATCTAGAAATGATCAACTAACTATAAAATATGATTTACTTGCTATTTTCAATATTTATATGCATTTTTATAAGAATAGCACATGTAACCATGAAGGCTGAAGGTGAAACCGTTTCTTCGAAACATTCCACTTCTTTTCGCATGTTTTTGCTTATAGACCGCCAACTTTTTTAACCAAATTTCACAAAGCTTACATAAAACTTGAAAAACTACAAAAAAAATCATTATACTGCAATTTGAAATCAATGTACGGAATTATCGATGAGATCTGAGTATTTACAGAAAGTTTTTATTCAACTGCCCATGCGAAAAAAATAGTGATATTCCCTTTCAGAAGTCTATAGACAATTATGTAGGGTAACGTATATAAAAATTACAGTTGAATATCATGCAAATTTAAAAGATATCGGAGATAAAGTGGGATGCATTTCAGAGTACTTCTGAAAGTAGCTGGACAGAAAGGAACTTTTTGTATATCTGCTGTATTATTATTTTATATATGTTCTATCACTTAGTGGTATGGATTTGTAAAGGATAGTATCAAGTAATCAAGACTTATTTCTGCAAGTTATTGAACTGTATGTCTACGTGCTACATGACTCTTCGGCATGTATTTACAAATTTAGCCATCAGCAACCGTTGGAATCTATCTCAAGCATTTGATGAATGAAGTGTGGTTAGTATAAGGCCTGTGATTGTGGGGAATTACATAGGTACAACGTCAACCATTTCTATATTCCAGCTGTCTTTAATTTCGTATCTGTGTTCTTGGTATTCGGGGATTTTTATTGCGTATGTGGTCTGTATTTAGGAATTGCTATAAATATAACGCTTGCGATTTTGTTAGTTTTATTAAATAGGGTTATGTCTGATCAGTCAGTCTAGTCAGTTCATATTTCCCTATCTCAGTAGAGTTTATATGTTTTATTAACTAAATTGTTTTCTGGTTCATATTTGTAATAGGGTACTTCAGTTGCACTAAACCAGCCAGTCCTCATGACTAGTTTTTGGTGTATTATTTTGTCACTTGGTCATGTGCTTAAACTTGTAGTCTGTTTCTGTTAATATACAGCTGATCCAAATTAAACAGGAGGTATTTAGACCTCTCCCCAGAGAAAACTACTTGGCCAATTTCACCCAAATTTCGTACACATGCTCTCCTGAGTAGGCGGTTTTGATTTCTGAAAGAAAACATTGAGTTCATATTTCGGCCGCTAGGGGAGGAAATGGCGCTGCGGAGCAGGCAATTTATTAATATTAACAACGAAAAAGTGTTTTAACATGCAATAACCTTTATTGCAATCACATGAAATTAACTACAAATTACAGTATACCGTAGGATAGTAGGTATGGCTAAAAACAGATTTGTGCAATAACTTTATTGCTATCACATGTGGAACCACACTATCATCACAGATACGGCTCGGTATGTCCGCCGTCTCTTTGCTCTAGAAATTGCATTCGATGCACAACACATTCCACGGCAGAACGTAACTCATTCGCTTGGAGGTGGGATACATGTTGCGAAATTCTGTCTTTTAAGACTGCTAAGTTCGGAACATTGCCTTTATAAACGCAGCTCTTTAAATATCCCCACAGCCAAAAGTCACAAGGGTTAAGATCGGGTGACCGAGGCGGCCAAGATGTTGAAAATGACCTGCTAATCACTCTGTCATCCGAAAAGTTTTGCCGTAATAATGTTTGAACAGGCAACGCGATGTGCGGGGGTGCACCATCTTTCATGAAGATTGTAGTGTCCTTGTTCAAACAACGTGGTCTTGTATGGTAACCATGAACTTTTCAGTTCAGGCTGCAAAATTTCTTATGTCAGCTAGACATTTGAAGCTTTTTTTATTGATATGAATTTTCTGAAGGTCGCTACATTTCCTGTCTCGCGGTTCTTTCCCTGTCCACGCCTTCAATTTATTTTTGCTGTGCAGAGCAGCTATTTCATTATCTGTACTAAGTTTAAGTGAGGTATGTGAAAAACCTACTTTGGTTATTGCTTTGCTGAGATAGGATAATACGAAAAATTATTCATAGAAGCAGTCTTTTAAATTCTAAATTTGAGTATCGTACATCTCCTTAAGATCCACTTGGTCACGTCCTCTTATATACCGTGGGAAAGTAGGTCTTGTCTTTCAGTTGCTGATGCCGAATGTTGTTGCCTATCTTTCTTCTGTGTTGTGCTCATTATTCATTGCCTATCCTATAACTCACTGTCTATCCACTTGATAATCCCAAAGGAATATCCAAATATTGGTACTGCTTACGCATTTATAGCTTGTGTAATATTTTTCCCATTCAGCCTTATGGCTGAATGGGAATAATATAAAAAATAAAATAAATAAAATAATTTATCAATCATCATTAATTTGTCTTTGCATATTTGGGGTAATTTTTCTTTAACGTGTTCTTGACTCTAAGCCTGCAATACTCCCAGGTACTTTTACCTTTCCCTTTCCTTTATAGCTTCCATCGTTCCACCTTCCTTCAGCTCGATTGCAGTCAGCATAGATGCTTTGGTACTACTTAATGCTTTGCATTTATCGAACCCAAATTCAATTTTATGTTCATTGAGAAACTTTGTGTTATTTGGATCAGGTGTCGTTACTCGGGGAATTTGCTGAATATAGTTTCATGTCATCCATATAAATAAGGTGTGAGATGCTTTATGTGTATGTTTTTTCATTTCGTTTTTTTATTTAGTTTACAGCCATATTTGCTGATGTTTAACATTCTCGACAAGGGATTTAGTGCCAAGCAGAACCATTATATGCCAAGAACATCTCTTTAGAATGTATTTCGTCTAACAGCTATCTCACTAGTCTTTTAGGTTTCATTAAGTTGTGAGGTGTATTGTGGGCTTTCATTGTTACATAATATATTGGTTCTAAGAATTAAACTATACTTGGGTATATTTCTTATTATTATTATTATTATTTTATTTAGGAAACTTTTGCATTTATATTTAACCGAACCTCGCTTTTGTGCATCATGAACAATGAGTCTTTCCACTAAACTAGGTTATCACAAAGAATATTGTTTTTCCTAAACAAATGGAAAACTTTTACCCTTTTAAGTAATTAAGGTGAGATAAGAGGCTTACAACCAAGAATAACAATATTAGGCAACCCCGACATAAAATTTTAAGCATACTCAGCTTAAAATAGATAAAGGATTTTTGTCCTCCGCTCATCATTTTCAAATACCTTGGAGAGAAGCGTTTGCATTTTTAACCATTTCTAAATATATTGAATATTTAGAACATAGTTCTTTACTGATAAAATTTTCAACAACTTTAGTTATATGGTCAATGATGCCGCATAAAACGTTTTACTTAAATTCAATATTTAATGTTGCAAAGCCAATTTTGGTTTGGGCTTGAAGACTTTACATTTATGTACTTGAATTTGACTTTGCGTTGTGTTTTATTGTATAAAAAATTTTACATAACAGCTTCATACCTGTAATCTCCTAGAATTGATTTCATAACTATAAATGGACTGCTGATACCTCAAATATACGAAATCAATTTCTGTAAGGATAAAATAAGTTGACAACGATATTTCAAGCAAAATAAAATGAGTAAATCAAAAATGATGATGAAAATGCCATTGTATATGCTCATTGTCTATACATACTTTTATTTTACTTTAACGACATGTGAGGTGCTTACTAACGTCGGAATAAAAATCGATATATGTGCTCTCATTTAATGATATATATACACCTAGATACATACATATATGTATGTATATATATATGGTGCAAAATAACAAATGCATATATAAGATGAATAGTGCACAAGATACATAAGATGATAATTACACATTTATTTCTTCTTTATTATATTTGTTTATTATCTTTGTCAATTCTAAATTTACCATATTAAAACCTCTCTCTCTCTCTCTCTATATATATATATATATATAATATATACCACACACAGCTCAACATCGAAATTGCAACACCAAGAAAGAAAAAGAAAAGTTGCATAAATATGAAATTCCCAGAATTGATAGACATGTTGATTATATGCAAATGATAAAAAATTGCAAACAAAATATTCAAATCATCTAGATTTTTTTTGTATGGAAAATGACCGCCATGAGACGAAATACATGAACGTACACGCCTTGGCAAGCTATCAATAAGGATTGACTGAGGAAGCGTTGTCTGAGGAATGTTCTGCCACGCAGCAAGCACTTGGGCATATAAATTATCAAGATTGGTACAATACTGAGACAACAACTCCCTTTGCAATTATCGACCAATAATGTCCCAAATGTGTATGACGGGCGACAAGTCAGGAGACATGGCAGGCCACGGTAGAATGTCAACTTCACGCAGGCAGTTCACAGTAGCACGAGTAACATGCGGCCTAGCGTTGATGTCTTGAAATACGGCTCCTAGGACACTTTGTAGGATTAGTTGTACCATTGGCTCCACAACTAATATAACGTTGAGCTGTCAGTGTACTTGGAACGAAGACTAAAGTGGTCACCTACCATACGTAATGCCTGCTTATACCATTATTCTAGGAGTAGAGCCGGTGTGGCGTTCTCTCGTGAAGGCGGTGACCACGTAATGTCCAGACCAGCCTCTAATCATCACTGTGTCTGAGACAGAATTGAGACTCATCACTGAAGAGGATAGTACTCCATTCAAGCCTCCATTGCCGTCTGGATGTACAACATGATAGTCTTTGAGAGTGGTGGTCTGGGGTCAGTGGTATACCAGTCGCTGGACGTATGGCTTGCTGCCCAATATCTTACGAGTTCCTTCTGATCGTTTGTGTAGGCACTGCTGAACCTCCTGAACTTGTTTGTGGCATCGAAGTTCATTCGCTCTAGAGTAAGGATCACTATGCTCCATTCGTCTAATCTGATGAGCCGACTGGGCAGATGTTCGTCTCTGGCTACCTCTTGCTATCATCTTTTTTCGTCGTTGATCTCGCAACTACCGGGATACGCGATGTTAAATAGTGTTGACATCTCGGCCTAAACACGTAGCGATTTGATGGAGTGATAAATAAACCAACGTCTCTGATTGCAAGGATTTTGTCCCTCTCCGTTTGTAAAAGGTGATGCTACCTGGCACGTTGTCGAACACGAGGCATCATATAATCAAACCACAAGACTTAATCCGATTTTGAACTCTGAAAAAGAAGGTGATTTGACAATCTCTATTTCGTGTATTAAAAAAAATCAAATGACGTTTTACATAAATTCTTGTCATGTTTGTAATCATTATGATCTCGTACTGAATAGACTTTCTTGCGAGTCCGGAAGAACTCATTCTCGAGCATATACTTTCCGTATGGTACCTATATGGTAGCTAGGTTATAAATTCTCTATACAATTCAACGCTGCCTGCTATTGAAAACATAAACGATATCGGCTATTTAATACTTGTCCATTATAAAATAATATCGTTTACACATACACCTACACAAACACACGCGCACACACACACACACAGGGTGCGTCGAAAGTTCGTTAAAACTTTAAAACTTTTAAAAAAGAAACCAATAATGAATAAGAAGTGCGGTTTCCACGAAAATTT
This sequence comes from Dysdera silvatica, assembly GCA_006491805.2. Classification (NCBI taxonomy): domain Eukaryota; kingdom Metazoa; phylum Arthropoda; class Arachnida; order Araneae; family Dysderidae; genus Dysdera; species Dysdera silvatica. The sequence continues at coordinate 139,527,453 of QLNU02015360.1, forward strand.
TTCTACGAAAATCGAATTTTTTTAGTAGCAAAAAATGTTTAGTTCAAAAAATCACCTACAAATGGTGCTGAAAACTCCAAAAGACAATGGACAGGACAACTGTGCATTCCATCGATTTATTATTGCAACAGTTGTTCAATATGACTTTCAAAACATGACATGACAGAACGAAAGCGAACGACACGTAACATATGGCCATTTCCCGTATTTAGTTGTTTCACCCTGCGAAATTTTCGCAACGCAGTGGCTTCTAATTCAACATTCAGGTAGAAGAACTTCATAAGCAACGCTTGATCTGGCAACGATGACATTCGCAAATTATGCAGTACTGTCAGTACTGTTGGATTCGAGTGAACAGTCCACATTCATCCGGGTGTTTTATTGCAAGACTGAAATTCACACTTCTCCTGAATAGCTTGCATATCAGCGCCATCTGCAGGTGACTTTTAAACTAAATATTTTTTGTGACTAAAAAAATCAGATTTTTCTGGAAATCCTTTGGTGCAAACCGCACTTCTTTATCCTTATTTGTTCCTTTTTTATGATTTTTTTAAAAATTTTATGAAATTTTAACGCACCCTGTATATACATATATCATCATCATCCTATTCAACTATTATCTGTCCATTGCTGGATGAATGTCTCTCAAAATGCTTTCCACACATGTCTATATTGAGCAATTCTCTTCCATATCACCCCAACCTGTTTTCTTATCTCATCCACCCATCTAGTTTGAGTATGTTTTCTAAGTCTTCAGTGGTCTCTTGGAATCCAGTTGAGAATTTCAGTTGTCCATCGTTGATCAGTTCTTCTTGCAGTATCCCAGCCCAGCGCCATTTCAGCCTTTTTACTTTAACGATGGTGCCCTCTACTCTAGTTTTCTCTCTCACCCAAGTGTTTCTTTTTCGATCTCCCCTAGTTATTCCAAGCGTGCACCTCTCCATGCTCCTTTGTGTTGTCTGTAACTTCCGTATTGCTGTAATTGTTATACTCCATGTCTCTGATCCGTAAGAGAGGACTGGCAATACACAACTTTTGGAAAAACCTTTCTTTTTAGACACAAAGGTAATTTTCTCTTCAGGATAAAACTGTTTCTTTCTAATGCACCCCAGCCAAGTATAATACGTCTGTTGAGTTCTTTCATACTGTTGTCTTCCATTGAAATCAGTGGACCAAAGTAAATATATGAATCAGCAATTTTTAGCTCAATGTTGTCAACTTGTATTTTTGTTTTCTCTACGAAATCATTCAGGATAATTTCAGTTTTTTATAGGTTCATCTACGAGGGCGAATCAGAAAGTCTTTGCCCCTATTTTTTATTAACCAAAATAAGGTACCTACAGGTAATTACAAATAACTATTCTACGTACCTTACACTATTTTTCCACATAGTCCCCACACCGGTTCAGACATTTGTCCCATCGCAGCACTAAATTTTAGATGCCCCTGTGGTAAAATTCGTCCGGTTGACTGTGGAACCACCGTCGGACTGCTGTCTTCGCTTTATCGTTGCATGTGAATCGCTATCCTGCCAGGAACTTCTTCATCGGACCGAAAACGTGGAAATCACTAGGGGCGAGGTCCGGACTGTATGGTGGGTGGTCCAGACTCTCCCAGTGAAATTGCCGGAGCTTGCTGGCGGTACTGATTGTCACATGTGGCCTCGCATTGTTGTGGAGGATAACCATGTTGTCCACATTGAGGATCCCTCAGCGCTTTCGCATGATGTCAGACGTGACAGTGTGGAACAATAACTGTCGGCATTGATGGTTGCACCTTGTGGCATAAAATTCAGCATTAGCGGTTCACGGCGATCCAAGGGATGGTCAAAGGGATTTTCGATATGGACATCGTGGTTATCCTCCACGACAATGCGATTATCCTCCACGACAATGCGATGACACATGTGGCAATCAGAACCGCCGGCAAGCTCCGGTCATTTCACAGGGACAGTCCGGACCTCGCCCCCAGTGATTTCCACATTTTCGGTCCGTTGAAGAAGTTCCTGGCAGGACAGCGATTCACGTGCAACGATGAAGCCAAGACAGCAGTCCGACGGTGGTTCCACAGTCAGCCGGACGAATTCTACCACAGTGGTATCTCAAATTTAGTGCTGCGATGGGACAAATCTCTGAACCTGTGTGGGGGACTATGTGGAAAAATAGTGTAAGGTACGTAGAATAGTATATATATATATATATACATATTTGTAATTACCCGTATGTACCTTATTTTGACTAATGAAAAATAGGAGCAAACACTTTCTGATTCGCCATCGTATTATTGTTCAAATTATATTTGTATATATATATGTGTGTGTGTGTGTGTGTGTGTGTGTGTGTGTGTGTATATGTGTGTGTGTGTGTGTGTGTGTGTGTATATATATATATATATATATATCAATGTTAGTATTCAGAATTAGCAAACCAATAACAGGGATTTTGTGCGGTCCTTGATGAAGAACAAAATTCTTGGTATTGTAAAATCTTACATTTATTCCTATTCCATCTTATTTATTCTGTTAGAGTTTTGTTATCTATGTATATTTTGTCTCATTATTACAAGTCATAATCCTTGTAAATTTATGTTATATATATATATATATATATATATATATATATATATATATATATATATATATATATATTTACAAAACGTATTATTTAATGTGAATATAATAACAATGTTATATGTAGGACATTAAAAAATGATATTTGTATTTCCTACTTTATTTCCGAAAATTAAATAAAGCGTTTCTTGAAGCGGTAATGCGATACGAATATCGAATTTTTATAAAAATCAAACAAACTATTTATCTGTCCAACTTTTATTGCCACATTTATGACATGCGTTGCTCAAAGGTGTTTCAGTAGTCATATATCTAAACGCACGTACCGCTTCTGAACCAAAGAGAATTTATGTGAGCAATTACAAATTTCTGCCCAAAGAAAGCTTATTTCAAAGCTTATTTCAAAGTGAAATTTATGTTTCTTTATAGACGGCGATTACTTTTGATTAAGTAATTTGCATTTAAATATTTTAGCAGGGCTTAGTATTTTAAACATTTGGGATGATGTACAAAAATACCATTAGTCTTGGTAAAGGGGCATTTTTTCTAATTTTTATCTTTTCTCATGAGTGTCGTTTACATCTTCATGTGAACAGCAGAGTAAAAGGGAAAATAGTTAACAGTACTTTCAAACATTTTTTCTTAATGGCATTTATGACGACACAGTGTCTGAAATATAAGATTTTGCGACTCCCTTAATCACTTCAGTGCATTGACAATATGGGAAAACAAAGTTGCTTGACTTCAGTAATTCGAACGTAAATGACAAATTTCCCTACAATTTCCTCTATTCTTCTATACTTTAAAAACTCGTTTTTTTAAAGCTTCAGAAACGTGTTCAACAAACTAGACAACGTATTCAACAGACTAGACAACGTATTCAACAGACTAGACAACGTGTTCAACAGACTAGACAACGTATTCAACAGACTAGACAAGGTATTCAACAGACTAGACAACGTATTCAAAAGACTAAACAACGTATTCAACAGACTATTCTTAGACTTAGCTGGGAGACTTTTAGTTTCGAATTTCATGTTCTTTCAAATATTGCCGTTTGGTGGCGCGCGCAGCGGTGATGTGTTCAAATAGCGTGCTGTTAATTCTGGTTCAACTTTCTACGATAGGAGAAAAAATAAACTAGTTACCAAATAAGTGTTCTACATAGTTCGGGGTTTGGTTCACTAGGCCTTAAGCGTTTCCTTTTTCTTTTTTTAGAAAAATATATGTCCACTGCACTAAAGTGGTGTAGTAGTAAGGCATTCACTTTTATCGTGCCTGTAATTCAGTTCCAACTCTCAGTGTGATTGTAGGACACGTGCCTTTTTCCGCTCTACAGTGTTTAGTTTTCTTGACAGCAAAGGTGTGACTTCTTCCGAAGATTTTAGGTCTCCATGCAGCATAACCATTGTCGGTTTTGCACCAAAGAAACTCCACAAGTTTTAAAATTCAAGCCATTTTGTATCAACTTATTTTTAAAACAATTCCAAATAGAGAGAAATTATGCCTAAAATGTTTATTTGGTCATTCTGTGAAAATTCTCTACTTCAATTTTTATTTTATTTGTTTTAGTACTATAGAAACATTTTATTTATAAAGAAAACAACATTATTTACAGCATGTGTGTGTTTATATTGGTGATCGTCAATTTCTGGATGACAATTTAGTTTATAGATTAAATTATAACTCATGTTGTGTGATGTAGTTTCTACGCATATAAAAGAAATAATGAAGTCGAACTAAACCCCATTAATCAGCACTATCGAATTTATATCATCCATTCCGGGATCCAAGAAATTAAAATTTGAAGAGCTCCTAAACAATAACATGCAAATATATAAAGATCGAGAGGAAGAAATAATAGACTGTCACGACATCTCTGCCATTATAATAGCACCGTCAGCCCCTTTTAATGCGCAAACACTTCCCCTCCATTATCTTGCTGTCATAATTCTATGATATTTAATTTGGTTAATCGGCCACAGATAAAATCAAACAGAAGGGATAATAGAATGATTATTTCCAGAACGACTCATTCCTAAGCAGAAAGGCAGCCAGAGGACGAAATTATGTTAGATCCTTAACTATTCTTTTTAAGTTTGTGTACGTTCCCGGGCATTTCCAGAAGGGTGGTCGGGAAAAGAAGTAATATACCACACTGTCATAATCATACGAGTGCCTCTTAATACGAATAGATATTTTTTATTTAAATTGTCATCTGTTCGAAACTACTCGAATACAGAATTGTGAGTTATTTCTGTCGTGTTGAGTATATATTTAAATATTGTAATACGATCATTTCAGATCTGTAATGGTCAGAATGTTATGCATTACAATTTTTAAGTTCCTTTTTAAAAGTTTTCTTTTATCCCCTTCATGCTAATTATAAGAATATTTTTACTCCGAAGCACGAATATTACCCTAACATACATCTTTCAAAGTTAATTAACGTTTCTTGCTATTAATTTTAATTCCGAGTATCCTCTTCATACACAAAGATTTCACAAGGTACATTAAAATAATTTACAAAGGATAGGTGAAGCGTTTTATTCAACCTCTTGTGATAATGGGTCGTACTATCAAAACAAAGTAATCATGCTAGTGTAACTCATTCAGTTCCTCGTTAGGGTCAAGGAAATGGGATAGTGCAGAAATCGTGCATTTAGAGAGTCGTGGTACGCTATGAGAACACCCTAATGAGACTAGAAAGGAAAACCAAGGAAGACTTTTAATAGAAAGGCGTTTCTGGAGTCACTCTCTCTCTCTCTCTCTTCCAAATAAGCACCGAAATTTAAAGAATACCCACTAAATTTATGTATGCTACCAAAATTTTCAAAGAACCAAATACAATTAAATTTCAGTTGCGAGTACTGTCGTAATTGAGAAATAGCATTTTGGAAGTTATATAGCATGATGCTCTTAATAGATTGTCTTTGTGGAAAACATCTTCAGGACAAAATGATTTCCTGAATACTTCAAAGTTTTCCAAAAGTCGACAATACTTTTATGATATGCGAATTTTGTGACATTTGTACATTTTAAAAATATCCGTATAAACGAATTATTTTTATTTTTTAAATTGTTAGAAGTAGGACAAATTATTTTATTTAAAGAAAAGCTATAACTTTTAAATCAAGAAATGTAAAATTTAAAGTATTCTGGTTTTGCTTTATTATGAAGTTAGTAATAAATATTAATAACCAACAGGGCATTTTCTTCAGTTTATAGAAATGTCAAAGAAGAGGTTAAATTAAATGAACGGGAAAAGGTCTTATCAAATTACAAAATGTATTCTCAAATATGGCTTTGAACTTTTTATAATTCGTATTGCTTTTGACTGCTAGAACTAAGTAACCACTGCACAGTTGGTACATGTGCCTACAAGTAGCACAATCTTTTACCTTTTAAATGACGTTTTCTTTAAAACAGCATAGCATATTACGTATATTAAGATTTACAAGTGATGAAAAAAGTTCTAAGACATACCGTATTATACTGATGCAAAAGTATCTGGCATGAAATAATTTTCCTGTTGTGCAAATACGTTTCGAACTGCTACTTCAGTCTTTTTCAAACGTACTTCCTAGATCAAAGTTCTCTTTTTTTTTAGGAACAAAAAATCCATTAGTTTGATTTTGATATTTATTAAGCAGTTACGTGACACGATATTTCTGTACGCACAATGCCTTACGTTTTGTACTGTAAACGTCTCTCTTCAAAATATCAAATTTGATTCATCAACAGGTGATCGTTGTTCCTAAAAATATTCAACTATGACGTACTGTTCCGGGTAATCTTTACTTGCTAGACTAATTATTATTATTATTTTGCGCGCGTTCTTGGCGGCACAGAATTGAAACCGACAGTGCCAAGTATTCAAGACTTCATTCTGTAGGTTATTCGGATGTTGTGTTTAGGAACTTCCCGATTGTTCGGTATGTCTTTAAAATTGTGGACTTTTGTAGCTGAATGTAAGTGTTGAGGCCGATTTCAACTGTTTCCATGATTCTGTGACGCGTGGTTGGTATTAGACCTGTGACTGACAAAATGACAAGTACAATGTCAATTATTTCCATATGCCACACGTCCTTAATTTAATATCTAAGGTCTGGTTATTTGACGATTTCTGTTGTGTATGTGATTTGCTTATTGTTTGTGTATGGGATTGCTGTATCTCTACTATTTGCGGTTTTGTTAATTTTATTAATTAAGGTTATATATGGTCGGTTGTGCGGTGTCGTCTTGTCAGTTAGTATTGCCCTATCCCAGTACAGCTTGTGTGTTTCACTTTTTAAAATACTTTCTGGCATATACTTATAGTAAGGTAGTTTAGTCTTTATTAACCCAGTTCTCTGGCTAATTTTGGTTAATTATTTTTGTCACCTGGTCATAACTATGTTTATAGTTAGTTTGTGTTACTATTTTAAAGATAAACTTTATTTTAGGCAGAATTCATACAAAATGAAATATACTTATGGAAACTGCTGATGTAACATGTTCAATTATTTCTATGGTTAAATGACAATGGCGGCATCTATCCTGGTGCAATGTTTTTCTTAAAGATGCATTTTATGTGGTTCTTTGTCCGGATAACTTGGTCCTGTATGGCAATCATGAAACCTTCAGTTTCAGGCTGTAAAGTTCCATGTGTCAACCAGGCATTTGAGACTTTCTTATCGATATAGATTTTTTGCAGGTTATTGTAATGCCTGCCATGCAATGATTTACCTGCCCATGTATTTAACTTATTTTTATTGTGCGGTCCAGGTACTTCATTACCTGTGCTGTATTTAAGTGCAGTGTGAGAGGTGTCTATTTGTGTTATTGCTTAGATCAAAGGAGGGTAAGAACTTCTGTCATGGGAGTTGTCTCTTACATTTGTAATTTGCGTGTCGTGCAGGTCTTTCAGGTCCACTTATCCACGTCCTCCTATACATCATGGGAAAGTGTTTCATTCAGTTGCTGATGTTGAGTCTAGTTGTCCATACAGTCGAAACTCAATATCCGTCTCCCGATTTACCGTGTTTCTCGTTTAACCGTCGGCGTCAAGTTCAAGTTAGCACCGATGCTCCGTTAATATCGACAGTGAGACAATTTTACACACTTGTGAGGCTCTACCTGCAAGAGGAAACATTGAAATTGACGTTGATATTGAATGGATGAACATTGATAAACTTGAAGCAGGTTTCGAGTTCCTAAGTGACGACGAGCTCAATCAGCAAGTGTCGAAATCCAATGATTCTCAAACAAATTATGAAAGTGCACAGGAGGCTGGAGAACTTACAAAAACCATCACCCATGCTGAAGTAGAATGTATGCTTTCCAAGTGTATTGACTGGTTTGAACAGCAAACTGAAGCAGATGCTACTCAGCTATTACTACTTCTAAGAGTACGGACATGGCAGCCAAAAAAACAGGCAGCGTACTTAGAGAAACAAACAAAAAAAATGATAACTGCGCTTTTCAACCAACAACAATAATTTTACGCTCAGGTATGTTATGTTTTATATTCGTGTTTTATTAAATGCAAGTTCTCTTGATTCAAATAAACTTCGTTTTTGCCTTCAACAAGTTTCACAATATAATTTTTTAAAATATATAAGTTTAATAAAAAATGTACTATATTGTACTGTAAATTTCCCCGTTTCCGCTTAACCGTCTTTTCAATTATCCGCTAAGGCGTGTCTGACGGATAATTGTGGATTTGCTGTATTTAGCCTGTGTAGTGATTATTATTATTATTTTTACAGTTACTATTATTGCAGTTATTATTAAATAATAATAAGCAATAATTGAATAATAATGAGTAAAAATTATTGGATAGTAATAAATAATAATCATTAAATAAGTAATGATCAATGGATAATAATAAGTAATAATCATTGGACACAATAATGAGACCAGGGCGTACCTGAAGATTCACAGAAGTTTCTGTATTGTAACTGGCTCGGTTGTCGAACGATTATTTCAGTTCGCGGCATTCTTTTTTTTTTTTTTTTTGGTAAAAGGTATATAAAATAATTGCTAAAATTAGTTAGACTTAGATGCGATGTTTTTTAATTTATTTCCGAAAAGCTAAAGAGTTAAAAGAAAGGACAAATTTCCTAAATTATTATCTTCGATAAAGACTTCATTTTATACTAAACATGGGCAAGTTAATGTCTTCCGTTCCAAGTTTGAACCATGCGTGCGTCTATGTAATATCCACGTGCGCTCTTCGCATTACGCAGAAATTCTTTGGCGATGTTTACCCGATAACTAGAATTTCTATCACAGTAGAAAGGACCGTTCATTAATAAAATAATTAATTTCTTCTTTTATACGACCATGGAAAATTCTCGTGTTCTGCCATTTTTTCTCTTGCTCTTGAAAGCAACAGTAAATAAACTTGCCATTGTTTTTAATTAAGTAGAACACTACTTCCATCATGGGTTTAATGAGAGCAGGAAACACACTCGTAGACCTTTCTCATAATCGGGAGCATATTCATAAAGCTTGGGGATTAGTGCACAGCGTTTGTTATCGTTGTATTCATATTAAGACATTTTCCAATTTTCAAAGATTTACGTTCACTAGAACAAAATTTAATCCGGATTTAGTGTGTTTACATGCAAAGAGAAATAATTAAATTTATTTTGTACCTTTACTTTTGATGTCTTTGAAGTAACAGATTTTTTTTTTTTAAATTATGAAGATAAGATTATAATACTTTTTTTGGTATGTTTTTATTTTTAACGGAAGTTCCCCTCTGCGAGTGTAGGATTTGGCATTAATAGCTTTATTCTCATCAGCTTTGTGGTTCTTGAAAATTGAATGAAAAAATGAATCTACAAGAAATGAAATTTTATGTTCAAGCTTATGCAGAAGAATTTTAAACGGGTGTACGTTATTAATTACCTACGTTATTAATGAAGAAATTAATTGTAGCGATGTATTGTTGTGAAGGTCAGTGTAGGTTATGACTAATAATTTTCTCGCAGTTTACGGAATTATTGTTAAGATATGACCATTTCTGTTAATAAATGAATATTTTTTAATACTCAATAAATTTTACGCTCTTTCATACTTATTCTTACATTTCCTATTTTTACCTGCTTTTCTTGATAGTGATAGCACAATAAAGACTTGCCTTATGATAGCGTTGAGGTAATGCGCTGGTCTACCGGTACGATAATTAAGCCCATACCTCCATCCCTCAATCCATACCTCAATCCCTCAATCCATACCTCAATTCCTCGATCCATACTTTAAACCCTCGAGTGCCTAGGTTTCGATTCCAATGCTATTCATAGAATACATTCTTTCTTTTTTTTTCTGCCCACATTTGTATGGGGTTTAATTCCCTAGCTATATATGTAACAAAGGTTAAGATTCCCCGGAAAATTGTAACAACATTACCTTAGTTGTCCTTGCGTCGTGAACATATGAGCAGAACAAAGCATTAAATGTCTTCTCTCATTACACATCTCGTTTATTTGGATAAAGACAAAGAGAATACTTGGACGAAATCCTATTATATTTATCGTGGAACACAGTTTTCTGAGAAAATCTATTTTTTTTCCTTTACACATTGCAACAGTTTCATATCTATCCCAACTCTCTTAAAAATAGTTTTTACCCTTTGAGAATGGTTGAATTAAGTAGCTTCGTACTCTCATAAAATATGGATGCTGGCGTCCTTTCTTATGAGCCCTTTGAGCAAATTTAAACGCTTTAAGAGAAATCCCGATGAACAGGTTTTAAGTTAACATAGATTTAATTTTTATTCAAAATCGCACAATTTTTCATTAAAATCCACATTGTTAGTCCATAACCGCTATACTTCCATATCTACATTAATTAACCAGCTCTTTTATTTTATTTACTTATTTATTACTTCCATTTTCACTAATTATATCCTATTCTGGGCAGCAGAGGTTTGTCAGACCATAAGAAATATTTGTTAGATAATAAGATTCATTTGTCAGACCATAAGATTCATTTGTCAGACCATAAGAATCATTTGTCAGACCATAAGAAACATATGCCAAACTATAAGAAACATTTGTCAGTTAAAAGAAACACTTGAAAGTTAAAATAAACATTTATCAGTTAAAAATAGCATTTGTCAGTTAAAAGAAACACTTGAAAGTTAAAATAAACATTTGTCAGTTAAAAATAACAATTGTCAGTTATAAGAAACATTCGTCAAATATAAGAAACAAGTGTTTGCATTAGCGAAAGATGTATATAAATTTATTAAAATGGAAATTGCAACACGTTGAACTGCTTGCTTGGTTTGTCTAAAAATATGCATATAAAAGAATCACGGCGACATAAGTAAAGTACTAAGGTTTCGCAGCAATCCCACAAACGCTGCAGTTGATATAAAGAAAAACCTGAAGCGCTGGTGTTGTAGACGCTTTGTACATTCCTATTGAGCGAATGCTTAAAAATAGTAAAAAATTTTGTTCCTGAAAGCCGAATGTGTTATCCATAATGCCTAAAATCTGTGCTTAAAAGAAATATAATCAGATAGCTGACTTCGAGAGATAAGGGAGGCATGGCTTTCACGAGATTGAAAGGTACTGACTTATGAGGGCACATGTCAGCCAGGCTAATTTCACATTGTAGCAATGTGTACAGAAATAATGGAGAGACAGCCCCACATTCGCTAGTTTGGAACTGGAGTATAGAGAATGACTATCTTGATCGTATCATTCGCGAAAAGTCCTAGTTACAAATATAGTCCCACTATTTGCGATCAGGCGAGCGCTGATGCCTTCCGTCCTTCAAGCCATTAGCTGGCAAATATTTCCAATCGCCTTATGCAAGTATGTTTACGTACACATTATTTTGCCATTGCGCTGCTTACCACTGATCTCAATTCATTGTCGACCGTGCTTCGATTCATGCCGTTCTCGAATAACCCAAGACGTAAAATGTCATCTAGTCATCTTCAGTGATGAACCTCTTTTTTGTTATGATTGTGTGCTATTTCCTACCTTGCCAGTCTTGTCTATAAGTTGCGTGCGACCCACGTATCCCTTCTTCGCACTGCTACTTTAATTTTATACAACGCATTTATCTGAACCCACTACTTTATTTTTTCTCTTGATGTTCCAAGGAAAAAAAGTTTAAGAGTTTTATTTACTGCATAAAATTAGTTTATTCTTAAGCATATATTTATATTTTAATGGAAATATATTTCAAAAGGTTTGCTGTTATTTTATATATATTTTATTTTATATGTCTATTTATGGAAATATAATTTCGTCACGTTACTGTAATAAAAAATGTAGACGCTAATATTTCCTAAAGTTATGTTATTAGCTACAAACTATTTATTAACTTAGGGGAATAGTTTATGTTGTTTGCAATATCCTACAATAAATCACGAGTGTTTTCCTTGTATTATCCCAACACCGATATAATAAACCGCTAAGTGTAGATATCTGGAGCAGTCATTTTTTTTTATTTAAACCGAAATTCACACAAATAAAGCTTTCAGAAGTTGGTACACAATTTTTTGCAATGGTTTCGAAAGGGGAAAATCGTGCCTTCATAAAACATCCTAACTAATTTCCAAATATCGAAATAATTCAATATATATATATATCATCATCATCATCATATTCAACCATTATCTATCCACTGCTGGATGAAGGTCTCTCCAAATGCTTTCCACACAAGTCTATCCTGGGCCATTCGTTTCCACGTCACCCCAACCTGTTTTCTTATTTCATCCACCCATCTAGTTTGAGGACGTTTTCTAGGTCTTCGGTGGTCTCTTGGAATCCAGTTCAGAATTTCTGTTGTCCATCGTTGATCAGTTCTTCTTGCAATATGCCCAGCCCATCGCCATTTCAGCCCTTTTACTTTAACAATGATGTCCTCTACTCTAGTTTGCTCTCTCACCCAAGTGTTTCTTTTTCGATCTCTCCTAGTTATTCCAAGCATGCACCTCTCCATGCTCCTTTGCGTTGTCTGTAACTTTCGTATTGCTCCAACTGTTAGACTCCATGTCTCTGATCCATAAGAGAGGACTGGCAATACACACTGGTTGAAGACCTTTCTTTTTAGACACAAAGGCAATTTCCCCTTCAGGATAAAACTGTTTCTTCCAAATGCACTCCAGCCAAGTTTAATACGTCTGTTGAGTTCTTTCATAATGTTGCCATCCATTGAAATCAGCTGGCCAAGGTAAATATATGAATCAGCAATTTCTAGCTCAATGTTGTCAACTTGTATTTTTGTTTCCTCTACAAAATTATTGAACATGATCTTAGTTTTTTGTAGGTTCATCTTGAGTCCAACTTCTTTACTTCTAGTTGAGAGCTCCTGTACCATGTCTTGGAGTTCTGATGGGTTCGTTGAAAAAATAACAATGTCATCAGCAAACCGCAAATGATTTAAATATTCACCATTTATTTTTATTCCCTTGTTATTCCAATTTATCAGCTGAAAAATCATCTGTAAAGCTGAAGTAAAAAGTTTTGGAGAAATGGTATCTCCCTGCCTCACCCCTTTGCCAAGTTTGATAGTTTTGGTATCTTTATGTAACCGAAATTTTGCACTTGCATTTTTATACACACGTTTCACCATGTCAATGTACACATCCTCAATGTCTGTTGATCTTAAAGAGTTGATGACTGCTGATGTTTTAATAGAGTCAAAGGCCTTCTCATAGTCAATAAATGCAACACACAATGGAAGTTCATATTCATGTGTTCTTTCAATTAATTCTCTTAATACTTGAATATGGTCCACTGTACTGAATCCACTTCGAAATCCAGCTTGTTCTCTTGGTTGAGCTGCATCTAATTTTTTCTGCAGGCGATGTGTTAGCACTTTTGTGAAGATTTTATAAATAGCAGGTAACAAGCTAATTGGTCGGTAATTTTTCAAATCCTCTTTATCACCTTTTTTATGCAAAAGAATTACTGTTGCAGAATCCCATTGGTTTGGTATGTTACCGCTGTTAAGACATTTGGTAAAGAATTTTGCAAGTATGTCTTCTACATATTCTCCAGCTTCTTTTAGGATATCTAATGTAATACCATCATCGCCAGGGGCTCTTCCTTTCTTCATACTTTTTATTGCAAATGAAACTTCTTCTTTTAAGATTTTAGGAGCTGTTCCTTCGACTATTTCAGTGTCTTCGTTTAATCCACTGTTACTTTCATATAGTTTTTTGTAGAATTCTTCAACTCTTCTAAGTATTTCTTCCCTATTTCTTGTTACGGTGCCATCCTCTCCTTTTAATGCAATGATGTGTTTCTTCCCAACAGATAAACTTCCTTTAACAACCCTAAGGCTCTTGTTATTTTCAATGGCCTTCCTTACTAACTCACAATTGAATTTTCTTATGTCTTCTTTCATGCTTTTGCGCAGAGTTTTACAAAGTTCTATGTACTCAATCCTGGAACTGGTATTTCGATTGTCCACCTTCATATCTCTTCGCCTTTTCATGAGCTGTTTCGTCTTCTCAGATAATTTGCTATTGTGCTTTTTACAGGTTACACCACCAATTTCCCCAGCAGTTTCAACTATTGTCTTAACAATGTTTTCATTTGCTTCTGAGATATCAACTTCTTCAATAAGTCCTTCCAGTGCAGAAAAGCGATTTTTTAATTCCAACTTGAATGCCTCGGTATTTTCTTTTAATTTCTTTAAATCCACCCTCTTACTTACTTGTTTCCTAATGAGCTTCTGTCGTTCTAATTTAGTATTTAAGTGCACTTTACATCTCACCATTCGATGATCACTTCCAGTATTAAATCTGTTCAGTACACTGCAATCTTCAATAATTGATTTCTTGTTTGCCAGGATATAGTCAATTTCACTAGTTCCCCCATTTGGGTGTTTCCATGTCCATTTTCTTTGCGGTTTCTTCTTAAAAAATGAATTCATGATGCTAAGGTTTTCAGCTTCTGCAAATTCGATGAGTTGATCGCCACGTTCATTCCTTTCCCCATATCCGTATTTACCAACCGATGTCTCTCCTTGTTCCTGTTGTCCAATTCTTGCATTGAAATCCCCCATGATGAGCTTGATATGTTGTTTCCCTTTGGTGTGTAACTCTTTGATTTCTTCATAAAATTCTTCAACCTCTTCGTCGGTATGGCTTGATGTTGGTGCATATACCTGTACTATTTGAAGTTGGTATCGCTGGGTTAGTTGAACAACGAGCCTCGCTGCTCGATCTGATGTACTTTCAACTTCCAGAAGACAGTCTTTAATTCTTTTGTTGATTAAGAAGCCAACACCACTTGTTCTTCCAGTTTCCGTTCCTCTATAATAAAACAAATGTCCACTTTTAAGTTCCACCAACTCTTCACCTTTTCTTCTAACTTCACTGAGTCCTACAATGTCCCATTTGATCTTGTCAAGTTCTTCTTCCAATTCCTGAAGTTTTGCTTCAGAAGCAAGGGATCGTCCATTAAACGTAGCCAAGGTCAATAACAAACGGCAGCCTGGGCCATTCCAGTGATTCTTAGCACCCCCTGCTTTCATGCCACACTGACCGCTGCCTTGATCAGGAGCACTCCAGCACCTGGAGACTAGGGGCCATGGTTTCTGGTGTGTCAACATAATGGAGGAATTAGCCATAATTTCACCACGCTGGCTAGACGGGTTGGTGAATTAGCCCTCCCCTTCCGCCTTTCTATCCGTGCAGCAAATATTAATTTGCCACATAAATAGAAAGCTCAGCCTGCACCACTTGAAGGCGGGGTAGGACACTAGGTTACTGGCCTGGCCGGTTCCACACATCGTCACATACGTTCAGCGTGTGGGTCTCCTTCCAGTTAGATACCAGCAACCCTTTTGCAGGCCATATATATGTTAGTGCTCAATTATTTATAGTTATTCTTCTATTTTGATAATGCTAAACCCCATTACAAATTTAATTTCTGTCACAAACTACAAGATTAGCACCTTCAAAAATTATATTTTATTGAAAAGGTATAAATATATGGTGATTATAATTAAAGTTTCACTTTGAAGCCCCTTTAAAATGGAAACGATTGGACCAAGATTACCAAACTTGGAAATATTATAAAGGAGGTCACGGAATTTTATATCCTGAAAAAAATTCAGAAAGTTACCAACATTGGAAAATGGCGCTGTATGCTTTGTTACATATCAGGACCAGGATTTTGACTTTATGAGCACCCCAGTTTCATAATTTGATCGTCCTTCTTTGAAGAGCAATCTGTGACAGGACCCATCATATGCTCCGGAACTACCTTTCACTATGAATCCTCTTTAAGAAGTTTCGTGGTCCCCAATCGTCAACAATGTGACGTAATAGGCAAGACGATTTTTATTTGTGACGGAGCTCCACCTCATATTTATGTATGTAGGAAACGATTAATTAAGCAACATTTTACAGGCGACGAGGTTATTTGTCGACATTTGCTCGTTTCATGGCTCCTCGGTCACCAGACCTCAAAATCACACTTTTTTTGTAATAACATTAGAAATTTTTCAGCGCTGAGAACTGCGAATCACTGGCAGGTTTGTAACATTCCAGCTAATATGTGTCGAGTTGCTGTAGAAAGCGCGATATTGCGTTTTAACTTGGTTTCAGCAAATAGTGGACAGCATATTGAATATATAATGACATGTCTGTTATTAGGAAAATGTGTTACGATGTCAATATAAAGAATAAACGTCGATTTTACTCCTGGTGGTGATTACTGTTTTTTCCCCAGGATATAAAATCCCATGACCTCCTTTACAATATTTCTAAGTTTGGTAAATTCTGTTCCAGTAGTTTTCGTTTTGTAGGGGTTTCAAAGTGAAACGTTAATTATAATCACCCTGTATATAAAGACACAGAGAACTCGCTTGTAATGAATCCGTATGTAACGAGCTTCGTGATTTAACGAGAAAAATATAGGTTTTGTTTAACCTTTGACATAAAGTTAAAGTGAAATACAATTTAATCTGTTTGAACGAGCAAGACTTTTGCGTTCCTCGAATTGAAATAGTGATGCGTGATTGCGAGATGTTTTAGTCGATTGTTTTGATTATTTGAACATCTCTAAATATCTCTATAATTTTTAAACCTAATTCGATGCATCGCGTCACCATGAGTGATGGAACCAGTTCTCGATTCGTTGGTTTGTTATTTGAAGCTCAGTAGGAAAAAAAGATTCCAAACCATGAACTTTTAAAATAAGGATAGCAGCGCTTAAATATAAACACAATAACAAATAAGTATGCAATGTCTCTTACGTAAACGCAAATACACAAATTGAAGTCGATTCGTTGTCGCTTGAGCAACAGCCAGAGGATGGAATTGAAGTAAAACGAGGCAGTCAGCAGCGTTCCCACCGAAAGGAAAGCTGACTTCAAACGAACATGCATAACTAACGAAGGAACCCCCAACGTTCCCGACGGGGATTGGAACCAAAGTTAGCGCATTCGAAAGATCTCAAAAAGGTATTAGACCCATGTCCAAGCTTTTTCCGGACTGGCCCTATATTTCGGAGATATTCCCCCCCCCACAAAGTCTGAAAACAGCCCTATTACAGACCTTGATATCTCATGATTCCATGGATGGATTTTAATGATCTGCGGATTTTAAAACAGGTTATCGAAAATTACTTGATACGTGTTCCAGCAATTTTCCAATGTAACTCAAAATTTTGAAATATTAACCTTCAAATCTTTCGGCAAAACAAAAAATAATTCAGCATCCGTTTGGTGGTTTTTCAGCAAAACCCCGCATTGAAAATATTAAGCTTTAATAGCTCGAAAATGCGATATTTTACTTATTGTATATTTGTTATTTATTATCTACCGCCGCATTAATGGAAGATTGGTTTTTGTACGTCTTGTGCAGTTTGTTTTTTTTTATTCAGAGATACACTCGCCCATTGCGATCGATAATTGAAGCGAGTGTTCGTACTAAACATTATTCTGACTTGCAATCCAAGTCTTTGGTTTTCACTTACATTAATCACCGAACATGAAGTGGGGTCCTCAATATCACATTTTGCTTAAACTATTTCCTCATCCTCAATAAAATTGAGAGAGGAAATTAAAATTTCAAGTTTTTTAAAAAGCGCGAAAGCTAAACATTTTTCTTCTTGAACAATTTCAATTGCATCATTTTCAAAAGTGTTCAAAATAGTGATGAACATTGAAGGGATTAATAGTGCTATTCATAATTTCAAATTACTGAAAATGACAAAAATTTTAAATGCATGTCCTTTCAAAGCCCTATTAACTATCAAATAACAAACTCATCAAATCAATAAAAAATCATAATTGGTTTAAATTTAATTTGATTTTTGAAATTGATGAACGCATGATTAATTTCTTTCATATCTTAAAATTAATATTAATAATATTTAAGGAGGTGACCCCTTAAAATACTCGCAATACGATTGACGGAACGAAATCTAACAAATAAAATCAGTTTTATTTCTATACTTAATATAATTATTGCTCAAATACGTCTCAACTCGTTTTGCTATATTTTCAAACAATTTTTCTCTTTAAACTTGTTTTGAATTCATTTATCGGAGGGGAAAATAACAATTATTATGCTCGCTTAAACGGCCAGAAAAGCCTACGTGATTTGTTTTAAATGTATTAGTAAAAAATATTATAACATGCTTTATAACTATTTTAAGCTTTCAAGTTCATTTCTTATTTACAGGCAGCAAAACTGCTCTGTACGTTAATACATATCTAGCAAGCGAACCTGACTCGAACTAACTGCGTTGAAGCTTATTCTTTCGATGCGGGCTTTTGCTGAAAAACCACCAAACAGGGGTTGATTATTTTTCCGTTTTGTCGAAAGATTTGAAGGTTATAATATTTCAAAATTTTTAGTTTTACTGGAAAATTGCTGAAACACATATCAAGTGATTTTCGATATCCTGTATTAAAAGCTGCAGATAATTAAAATCTTTGGCGCAGTATAGCCCAGATGCTCTTGCGCCATAAAAAATCCAAACAAACAAACAAACAATAATTAAAATCTATCCGCGGAATCAAGAGATATCAAGGTCTGTAATATGTTTGTCTTCGGATTTGTGGGGCCATATCTCCAAAATATAGGGTCCTTCTGGGAAAAGCTTGGACATGTGTCTAATAATTTTTGAGGCCTTTCAAATGCACTAACTTTGGTTCCAATACCCGTGGGGCACGTTGGGAGGCGGGGGGGTCCCTCGCAAATTGACGTTCCTCCTGGTACAAATCATCGACTGCTAACTGGCTCGCAATTTGATTATTTTGCTAGTTAACGGTGCCAGGATTCTTTATATCGTAAAAACATCTCTTCATTGCGCTTAACTGACACGTAACTACCTCATGAAGCTAATAACTAACAATTAATCAGTCATAAGAAAGCCACATATTCACCGAAGAGCCAAAACATTAAAACCACTTATCTAATAACGTGTAGGTCCACCTTTGGAGCATAAAAGAGCCTGGACGTGGTGTAGCACGCCTTCAACAAGTAAGTGTTAATAGGTTACACGTGGGATATCATACCATAATTGCAACAGAAGTTGGCCAAACTTTTGTAAATTCCGTGGTTGTGATGTTAATGCTCTGATACGTTGTTCTAAGTGAAACCACAGGTGATGAATAGGATTGATGTCTAGAGAATTTGGAGGCCATGGTAATAAAGAAAACTCATTCTCACGTTCCTCGAACAATTCCAAAACCTCACGGGCTTTGTGACAGGGAGCATTATCCTGTTGCAGGATGCCAGTGCCGTCTAGAAAGACGGTGGACATGAAGGGGGTGTAACCGGTCCCCCAAGATGTTTAAGTAAGTAAGTGGGAGGCATTGAGAGTACCTTAAGCAAGGATAACACTAATATGCAAGGTTTTATTGTTTTGAAATGGCAATGTCTGTCAGAACGGACTTTTTCTCCAGATTACGAAATTGACCTTGAAAAATCCGTACCATGTCAGCTTTTTTCAAAAATGTGAAAATGTAAAAAAAAAAGGTAAATTTTTAATGAGATTGATATATCACAACGTTTGTAACGTGTGAAAATGTTCTCTGGCAGAAAAGTAAGCGTGTGTAACGAATAGAGAAACACAAATACATATTTCAATACAAACATACCAAACATTAACCACTGTGCTCCTCTTGAAACTTCATCTCATTTTATTTTCTTCCGTTTTTTACCGTACAGTCTTTTTTCAGAATCCAACGATACTCAGCCATCATATGTACAGCCACTTGTATCTCTTTTCCATCACTTTAATATCCTGGTGGAAGCGCTCTTCAAGTTATTCCGTAAAATCACCAAGATTGTCAAGAAAGTAATTTAGATGAGCATGAAGAAAATGAACTCCGAACCTGATCTTGCAACCTAGCTGTTTGTAAGATTCCAGCATCGCGTTGACGAAAGTAATTTAATTTCCAGCCTTCGTGTATCCCAAAAAGTTGTGCACAAAATTCCTGAATTCAGTTCATGCTCACAATTTACACTAAATCAGTTTTCTCGAATATGGTGGCCGCCATTAATTTCGTATTTGTGGGCCTATAAAAATGACAGTTTTGATTTTTTCCGATGCAGTCGGTTGAAACTTAAAAGAAAGGTATTGAAAGCATTTGCTGTCCATGCTTAAAGCTGCCATGAATTGCTTCATTAAACCTAGTTTAATGTGTAACGTTGGCAAAAGCATTTTCGAAGGATTAGCCAATGGAATTGAAACAATTTCTTTTGCCAGGTGTGAGGGTACTTCTGACTGGCCACTGCTTCCGAACCCAATGTTCCTTCCTTGCTGTGGAGTCCTATTCAGACAAAAAGCATGTAAATTAGGTGTAGCCTGTTTGTTGGCCGGACAATATTCCAATCACTTTGAAATTCCCGCACAAAGACCATTCATGACGCTTGTACTGCATATGCTCCAGCAGAAATTTAAGGTTGGCATACGTTTCTCTCGAAGTTTTGGACTTTGTTTTTTTTTCTTTTTTTCAGAGAAGCTATAATTTTTATTCTTAAACTGTTTGTTTTTTCAATGAAAAATCACTGTTTGAGAAATATTTTCTTAGAAACGTTTTTAAAAATTTACTTTCAGAAATAATTTCTACATAAGTGGATTAATGCATATATCTGGACATAGGGAAAAAAGATGAATGCCATTTACTATATTAAATGAAATTAGATTTCCGTTTGCTTCATCACGGCACTACAATTCGCACTACATCCTGCACTGGGTCACTTATTTTGTTTCGTTGCTGGTGGGTTCATTAGGGTTGAGATTTGACCCTTACTTGTTGGATTCGAGTTAACCAGATTTTTCAAAAAGTCTACAATATTATGTATAATTTAAAACTGCACACTAATCCAGGAAATGTTGCTAATAGAATTTCTCTATTTTTTTCTCTTCAAATTTAGTGTATGAAGTCTAAAAAATTTCCAGCTTTTTTTTTCTGGTTCGCTTTCATGACTTATTTCCGTTATTCTGCGATGTATTTGTGGTTATCTAATCGTTACATATGCATTCCGTGCCGCCAGAGAACATTTGCACGAGTTACAAACGTTATGATGTATCGATGTCAGTAAAATATGATTTTTTTTTTACATTTTCACATTTTCGTGATTTGTGAAAAAACCTGACGTGATACGAATTTTTCAAGATCATTTTCGTAATCTACATTGAAAATTCTTTCCGATGCACCTCTTTATTTCAAAACAACAGAAAAAATGAAAAAATGCAGATTAATGTAATGGAACCAAGCTCGTTTCATGAAAAAACTCACCCACACTATAACACATTTCCCCTATTACCTTGCTTCTTTCCAGCAGTGCAACCAGGTAAGTATGTTCCCCCCGTTAAACGCCGCACACTAACGCATCCATCTACATAATGTAAACAAAAACGAAATTCATCTGTCCATGTGACCCTCCTCCACTCTTCAACTGTCCAATAGGCATGGCTACATGCCCATAGCATGCGTTTGTGGGGATGAGTTGCAGTGAGCATAGGCACACGAATAGGGCAATGACTTCGTAGTCCTATAAACAAAGATGTACGGTGAAGAGTAGGTTTCGTTTTGGACGCATTCCGTGCATCACCACTATAAATTCCTTGCTAATATCAGCCACCGTGTCATGTTTATACGAGCGAACAAGCCGATGAAATCTCCCCTCCCCTCTGCCATCAACGGCCCTTTGCCGACCAACACCCTGTCTTCGGCTATATGTTTCACCTGTTTGCAATCATCTCTGATACGTACTAACTACTACATATCATGAACAGCTGACTAGACGTCCAGTTACAGAAATGCTCTTACCGAGCCATCTTGCCTTCACAATCTATCCTTTGTCAAAGTCAGATAAACCTTTACCTTTACCCATCTTGCAAAGATACGAACTACTGATAGACAGAGCACAATCGCATGCTTTTATACTTTTCTATACCAACTCAAAACTCATCCCTTCCATTTGATTGGTATTACAGACAACTTCATTTGCATAACGCACAGGTGGTTTTAATGTTTTGGCTTTTCAGTATATATATATATATCACCATCAACAAGCATTTGCAATCCACTGCAGGATGGAGGTCTCATTGTTATCAAACATACAAATAATACGGTGTAGGGAATACAAGGGAAGCGGCCTTAAGCTCACCACGTTGGTCAGGCAGATTGGCAAGCTGGACCTACAGTTTAACGAAGAATTCGGTCACGACAGCCAAAGTTCTGCGCTAAGGCGGGACTCGTTATATCGTGTCACCTTCTCACAGAGTGATCGCCATCGATGCAACTTCGCAGAGCGGCGCTGATCGAGTGATAGGTTTCTTGGCAGAGGACGGCTGTAGAGCATTTATACACACACACACACACACACATATATATATATATATATATAATATATGTAAAGCATATTTTTTATTAAAACGCAACATATTCCAGAAATAAATTAGACATCTGCTCAACGCACTAGGGAATTGTACCTGTAGAAGTAGAACCTTTGTACAGAAAGTAAAGAAAAAGTATATGCACTAAAAAAATTAATTCAGTTACTGAGAGAAGTACGGAGGGCTACTAAACAAGAGACATTACATGCCCTAGGAATTAACTTTACGAGTTTGTTTTTATTGTTGAAATATTCGATAGAGAGCTATACTTCTCAACGCTACTTGGTATTTCTCTTAAATGCCTCTGGAGGAGCGCATTCTGTTAATTTGAAACGGCTGTACGCATAGTTAACTAATTCGATGGAAAATTAATATGATTTATAACTGATTTGATATATAATTAATATGATAAATAAGTGACCTGATGGAGAAGTAATACGATTGATAACTTATTTTATGAAGAACTAATATGAATGATAACTGATTTGATGAAGACTTAACATGATAAATAAATTACTTAATGGGGAACTAATGGGATTGATAACTGATTTGATGGAGAATTAACATGATAAATTAATGACTTGGTGCAGAACTAGTATGATAGGTAACTTGTTTGATGGAACCGTTTGGCAAGTAATATCCGAAAGTACTGTGTAGTCATAAAAAATGACTGAGAGAGAATCTTCAAAGCAAAACTTTTTCTCCTGAGAGATGATGGTATCTTTTCCCTCGCAATGACTAACCACATACTTTCACGGAATACACATAACTTGCCTGACGATTTCCACTATGGAAGTTTGAAGCATCGACCATGCAGTTCACACCTGACATTCAGTGACTTCTCTCTCATCCTTCCTTTGTTTGGAGCCCATGTCAATTTACCGTTTCTGATGCAATGAACATCTAACATACTGCAACAAGGTGCTGTAACAACAGAACATTACTTTCTGAACATTGGTATGAAAGAATTATTTACATGCTATGACAAACGTCTCCATTTTCAAGGTGGCAATGCTGTAAAATAAAGCATATGTAGCAATTTTAAGGGCACAGTGTCATTTTTCCCTTATATATTGTTGTACATTGTATTTGCGGAAAACTCAAATATTTACAGTATGTTTTTAAGAACTTGTATCCATAAAGTGATATATTTTACTGAAGTACTTTAAGCATAAGAACCAAACAGCACTATTATGTGTAAAAATTTTTCCTTTTTCTTTCTAGACTTCCTGAAATAAATTGTATCCATGAAAGCACGTAAGGAAATTAAAATTTTGATTGATAAACTGTAAGGAACAAGACTTTGGTGCATTTCCTTGTCATCTTAAGAAGCAATAATTTCGTAGATAAAACATTTATTTGTCATTTATATGTGAGTAATAGAAACAGGCTTTATAACATTGCAATATAAAAATTGTTTATGTTTCTGTAACGCAAGAACAGATTAGACCGTTTCAGTGGCGTAGGCAGAAAGTTCATAAGGGGGTTATAGGCTTAATGGGAGGGGTTACGGAGCTACAACTCATATATTCCCTTGTTAAATATACAAAATTCTATTGCGATAGGAGTTTACAACCCCCAAAACCGCTCCCTGGTTACGCCTCTGGACCGTGCTTCTCCAAACGCAGTTACCAACGCAGAGTTTTCAAAATTGTTGGGGTGAAGAGACTCGAACACACATTATGTATGTGTATACAATACAATATATGTGAAATTGCAATTTATTTAAAATCATTGGGATTGGTCGGGCCCCACGGGCCCATATAACTCTACGCCTATGGTGGAAGTAAACATGCGCATGCATGCTTGGACCTTGCGAAATTAAATCTCATGTCAATAAAAGCTGCTTAACGCAAACATGTTGACGCAATAAACAAACTTAAATATTTGCTGACCAAGTTTGGTCGTTGAAACCGCTGGCTTTTGTAAGTCTTTACACTAGATCAGTGTTTCTCGAACTTTTGTCGCTCACGGACCACTTTCAACATTCCCTTATTTATCGCAGACCACCGGGGGGGTCCTCCCTCCGCCATTAAAAAGATACGTTGCCTGAAATAAGATTGCCAACTATGGCTATTAATATGAAATCCTACTTAGCCACCGTCAAACATATCTCCCCTCCTCCCCCTTCCCGAAGAAAGACATATCCAAAATAACCCTCTATTTATGTGATTTATTGTCAGGCTCATACCCGTATATAAGTGCTTAGGCAGAAGAGATTTATTCATCCCTTGAAATATAATTTTTCGTTAATTTCAGTTCCTCGTGGTAAATTCCTCGGTAAATTTTAAGCTTTTTTTAAAGCATAAGCTTTTGGTAGAATATATGTAAATTCTCCTATCATGTTCTTAAAACATGGGTTGGTTGCCAAACTCACCTGAAACAAAATAATTTTTAGAGTAATGCTATTTGATGAAAAGAGTGTCAGCTACGATCTTATTTTATCAAATTTACAATGACATCATTGATTTAATCAAATAATAAGCAATTTAACAGCATGGGTGCATTCGGAAAATTCAATCATTTTACAAAACGTCGTAAGGTAAGGTTTATAACAAGTAATATTTATGAGAAATTCCTTAAATTACACTAGAATATAAATTCTGGCTACGTGGGTAATTTCTAGCTCATTTTTTTCTGAAATTTCCTGATGATCCTGCAGACCACTTGATAAGCCGCTGCGGACCACACTTTGAGAAACATTGCACTAGATGTAGATTTTAGAAATTGTGATTTCAAAGGAGTTGCATCCAACACGTCGTTGTTAGTTGAATAAAATTGTATACGCATACGATTCCATTACACGATTCTAATAATAAGTATTTGATTTGGATCAAGGGCTGCAGTTTACTTACTATTTCCTACGGAGTATTCTACTGAAGAACGCTGTTTCATTATATTTTTCTGAAACTGCTTTCGAAGATCGTGATGGAGTCATCTAAGAAGAGATTGGCAACACCTATAACGATTTTGAAACACGCGCGCTTTCAGAGGTTTGGATTTATCTAGATTGAAGATGAAAAGCAAATTCCAGAGAAGATTTGAGCATAGTGTCACACGCTGAACATTTTTTTAGCCGATAAATAAAATGGTGAGTGTCTGTTTCTTAATTTTCCTATATTTTCCACATTTATATCATGGTCTTTAAATAAAAGGACTAGAATTTGAAACAGATTGTAGATAGGGCTACAGCGAATCATTTCGGAAATGAGTTTCTCATTTCCTATGTTGCTTGGATAAATTCGTTTTCACCTTTGACTTATCGATATATCTATTAATGGTTGAGAATCCATGTGCTCCATGAGATTTTTCGCGCTCCATTTGACTCCATAGAAATGCAAAATTGCACCTGATCACACACGTATAATTCCTTGTTTGGAAAATGCATCCGTTTATTTATGGATTTTGTATTGTAAAATAGCATACTCACGAGCAGTGGCATTCGGAATTAAATAAATTTTATAGGAATTAACATTTTCCAACTCAAACGATCACATTTTATTCTTCAATCGTGAGTGCAGTTTCATCGCGATTTGCATTAAAATACGAATTAAGATGGGCACTAGAATGCAACATGAGATAGATCTACATACCTACCAAACCGTGGATGGCGTATATATATACGGCTTGTAGAATAAGCATCTTTCTCTGAATTTATACACTCATAGCTCTTTATACATAATAAGAAAAGTAAGAACATTAGAATGAATGATTTATGATATTGATCAGGCATACTGCCTCTTCTTATGGAAGTATTTTAATGCATTGTCCTTCATGTATTGTCCTTCAATAATGAAATATTCATTTCGGCAAAACAGCAAAACATGATTCGTTTGAAAAGGATCTAAACAAATAAAATATTTCCTGAAATCCGACAGCGATGAATACTAAAACATATTTACTGAATATCTTAATAACTTGTCCATATAGAACTTACATAAAATTTATAAAAGGATTTATCAAACATGCCAAAAGGTTTATTTGTTTCAAAATATCCCATTTGTATGTATCTTATCGTTAAAAGGAGAAATCCATTTGAACGGAAGCATTGATATAAAAACTATTAGCATATCTTTTTTAGGAAAACGATATCACTTTTTCACTTGTTTTTATCGTTATAATTTCGAAAAGTCCCACAAGTTGTGGAACGATTTTATAACCTTGTAGGGTCCCTTTGAATAAAGCGAGAAACACGAAGCAAGTTCAAGATTTCATCATCAAATCGCAAGATTGCAGCACGTAAGAAAATCGTTAAAGAAATCGAAAAAACCAGCAAAGTCCGTAAAGCGTATTCCAAGGGAAGTAATAGCCACGAAAAGAGGAAACGAAATGATCCGAGGATTCATCTTATGTATCTACTTTAAGTTATATCCAAATGAATTACGATTCGGCCTATAAAACTTCGTAACGATTCAGGTTTTCCTACGACATTATCTTTGCATTCATTCATTTTGGGAAGCTACTTACGAGATTTGGAACATTTGATTTAAGATGTTTATTCTTTTCTCATCTCTGGCAATCGGAAACGAGTTTCTTGTACGTGGTTTCTACTTTTATTTTATGGTCTTGAAACCACCTGTAGTTGGCAATGACTTTACAGATAATGACTTGTGTTCGAAGAACATTGCCGGTAAGTCTTTTTAATGTTAAGTAGAAAATCAAGCCTCTTCTCTAATGAAAAGCAGGGTAAGCCCATTTCTGCCAATAAAAATAGCTTCCGAATAAATTGATTGGTAAAACCACGAAAGGTTTAAAACTGATATTTTACAGAATGTTAAAACGCTCGATGTCGACATTCTTTACTTCGGACCCGATTCCATGCAGTTACCAACATGTTTGAAAACACTGAATGTTAATATTGTACGTTAAAATTAACCATATGCATAATAATTCCGCAGCATCCCAAACAAGAATGAATGCATATAAAGGAAAAGTACGTCACGTACTATATTCAATCTACACTTATATACTCCTATTTGTAAAATTATACCAAATACAAGAAAATATATTTGCTTAACGTGCAATAATTATTTCTAATTGTAAGCTGCGTTAGAATATATCAAATTGGGAAAGCTTTTTCTTTGTATTCGCTAAGGTTGGTCTTAGTTTTTTGTGATATATCGACTAATTTGATTGCTTTTTTCTTCGACTACATAAACTTAAATCTGTATCTTATCTGCAGCGACGACATCTTCCATACAAGAGGGGCTCGTTTACAAGAGTTTCAGTCATATTTTTGCAGGTTTTTAAAACAGAAGCTCCTTGCATTGGTCTGAAAAGTAAGACGGAACAAATTTTGTAGGTGGCCGTATTCGATGCAACTCATCTTTTATGGTTACATGATAATTCCAATTAACGAACGGAGCAGAAAAGCTATTTCTTTAATCGTTTTTCTACCATTATCTTTAATTAATGATCGGAGTTTCTTAGATAGTCACTGCTATTCTGGAGGTCGTTCATAATCCTCGACACTAATTCTTCCATTTTGGAATCTGATATGCCAAGCAAAACATCTTGATTGCAATATAACTGTGTCCCAGAAAGCTTTATCTATAATCATAAAAGTTTCAGATGGTCATTGGTTTAACATAAAAAAAATTGAATTGTATTTTTGTTTTCAATCTTGTCCATAATAAAATGCGAAGTTGCCCGATTTCTATGTATTTGTTTTCAAAAGTACACTATCCCATACAGATGCAGAAAAATAAGTGCATAATATTTACAAATATGTTCAGCATTATTTTAAACTAAAATTAATTTTGATGTCTTATAAATATTTGTTCTTATGGAATGGTTCCTAGAGGTTTTTGAAAAACACACATATACGCACTGTGTGTATTTTCAAAACTAATAAAGGAACCACCCCGACTGAAACACGCAAATGAAATATGTGTCTTATTAAATTTTGTGTATTTAGGACCCCTAATCACGAATTTGTAGTCAGATTTCTATAAAAATCATCCACTCTAATTTTATAGGGCTTCAAAAGTAAAAAAAAACGTGCTATAGTTAAACGTTTTTAATTATTTATTAAAAACTGAAATTTAAGAGAAATTAGCACAAAAATCCATAAATCGAAAGCCCATAATATGGTGAAACAAATATGAATTTTAAAACATCCACGTATACTTGTAAATTCCATAAATCATAGCTTAACATATGAAAAAAAAATAAAAAAGGCACGTCCAAATTTGGCGCGATTCTGATAAGACGTTGGTAGGTTTGGCGATAAATCGAGTCAGACATTTACTGCACTGATAAATTATTTTCACCAACTTTTCGTACTTTACGGGTGTTGCGTTATCGTGTTTCAATGCATAATGAATGTGGTTAATATTGTACTATCTGTTTTAAATTTAACTATTGAAAAGTATGAAACATTACCATTAATCATTTCTCAGGATGGATTATAAGTAATAAAGAGATTTTTGAAGTCATAGAAACTTTAATTTTTAATAAACAGAGGAAGAAATTAGCTTACGTTTTCAGCATTTAAGTAATGATGACGATTTTAATAACTTAAGCGACGAAAATGATCTCTTTCAATAAAAAGAACATGGTTGCGATGATAATTTTAAGGAAAATGAACTAGAGTCCAATTTAAGGGGAAAATCACAGAAAATATTAGTTTTAAGTCTATGAAAAAAAAAAAGTTTAATTTTATGTTTCGTGCAAAAAAATGAATTTATTACTAACTGGAGCACATTATCCTAAAATTACTGGTCGTGCCCAAATTAAAAGAGTTAAAAATTATATCTCCCATAGTGGTGCGATGTAATATAGTTACAAAATCAGCCATATTAAAAAAGTTGAAAATTGCTAGGGAATATAAAATACTCGTCCATGACATTGATTAGATCGTTAGGCGATCATTAAATCTAAAACAATTGGATTTTCCGAGTTTAAATGCTCTTGCCATTTTATTCAATCTTTGAAAAATAATTAAAATTGCAGCCCAGAAAGTTACGAAGCACGTTACAACCTTTAAAAATAGCGATTATGAAAATACCGTAAATAATTCAATAGAATTTATTTTAAGAACAAGGGATTCTCATCTCAATTCTTATTAAATTAAATTAAACTGACATCTGTTCATTTCAAAAATAATAAAATGTTCCAACTCGGGCAGCATGGGCTTTGTCAACCCTACAGTCTTTACCCATTGCTGCGATGTGTTAAAGGCGATTCAATTTAATACTTCTGTGATATGTAATAATGTAATGTATCCGAAACTGTTATTGATTCTCCTAAATAAAGTTTGTATTGTATTGTATTGTATTGTATTGGAATATCATCTAGTTATGAAACAAATCAAGTTTTCAATGCAGATTAAAATGATTTTAATTAATTCATAACTAACGAGAGAACTCTTTCATATGTGGGCGAAAAACATACTGCTCCCATAGTTTACTCCAACTTCAAAAAAACCCATTCATGTACTGTAATGCCTCTTATTTCAATGAATGGCGAAAGTTTTAAAAGGTAATGAGTTTGGCATGAGTTTTAAAAGGTAAAATCTTTTTATGTCTGAGGAAGAACTTGGGGAAAATTCGGATCTGTACTAAACAAACTTTTATTTAGACCACCAAATGTACACGTTACCTGTTCTAAATCAGATAAAATGGACAAAACAAAAATGCGAGAATGCGTTGAAAATTGTGTAATGCCTGTTTTGAACGATTCCTCGTCGATTTTATCATTAGCTTCATGGATTGAATTAACAGACGAAGCTACGTATACTTATCTCCCAGAAAATTGCACAAGGTTACAAATTCACCGCAATGCAACATTTCTCATTCAACCACTGGATGTCTACTTTTTCAACAGTATAAGATATTTGTAAAAAAAAAATTACAAATAGAATGGTAGTCGAAGAACTTAAAATTAATAGAACAAATAGAAATGAAATCATTAAAATACACTATTTGATAGACCATCAACTATAAGCTAAAATATTCCGTCCCATGTTAATATACCCATGGTTAAAATGCAATTACCTATACACGAATCCCGGAGTTTTTAATAACATTCAAAAGTATGTTTTAATTTACCAAATAATTTAATTTGCGATATCAAAAAATATTGCCGTTTTTAAAGTGTGCTTATTGTCAAAATCTTTTTGCCTCGATCACTTTTATATCTATTTTAATTACCATGAGTATTTTTTGATTTTCTCATAAGAGAAGGGATATTGTATTTCATTTTGTAACGAGAACTTACATAAATTTGCAAACTAATTAATAATAATTATGAAGCAGTTTATAAATAATGTTATCATTATAATGTTTTCAATAAACAAAAGTCATTTGATAAATTAAAATTCTCATTCGAACTCATAAATTACATGAGTTTTTTCGTACTCTTTTTTTTCTGTTGCTCTTTTATTGTTACCAATCTTATAAATCGGAATCGCGCTAAATGTGGATGGTTTTTATTCATATTTTAAGCTATGATTTTTTGAATTTATAAGTATCTGTGGATTTTTTAAAATTTTTATTATTTTAAACATTGTTACACATATTGTTGCACAATATTATGGACTTTTGATTTTTGTATTTTTGATCTGATTTCTCTTAAATTTCAGTTTTTATAAATAATTAAAAATCTCTGAATATAGCAATTTTTTTTTTTAATTTTGAATCCCATAAAATTAAAATGGGTGACTTTTACAGAAATCTGACTGCAAATTCGTGGTTAGGAGTCTACAAAATTTTCAAGACATATTCATTTGCGCGTTTCAGTCGGGGTTGTTCCCTTGTAAGTAGGGGACAGGCGCTTAGCTTGAAACATTTCGTTAAGAGTAGTCTGGTAATAGATAAGTTAATATATGTAGAGGAGAGAAGAACACATTTATAGTTATATTATACATAAAAAAATATATTCATATGTTACCAGTTGCTGGATAGCAAAATTTCATTGAAGTTATGAGATTGTATTACTAAAACATGATATAAAACTCCTGAGTAAAAATTTTCTTCACCAAGTTGCTGGTTAATTTCTGAAAAACATTCACCTCAGTGTCGTGCAAATAATCAACAGTAGAAAAATTTGGCATCTTTTGGAATTCAAATGAAAATAACGAATCAAACAGATGCACTTTTCTTTCCTGTACAACTGTAGATCTACCTCCACATGGTGCACTCTGGGGAACAGTTCTGTGGCAAAGTGATCTACAACTTTTGGCATGCAGTTTCGTGACCCCAAACAACTATATGCAAGTGGTCTATATGAATCTGTGCATACTGCAATGGAATTCCGGTGGACTGTCTCGGAACAAAAGGTCCGAGTTATTAACTACACTTCCTGCCATAATGTGGATGTATTTTCTTACCACAAACTGTCTGCTTTGTGGAGGAGATTATATCATGACTACACTTTCAGCGATGCAAAGCTCTCCACAGAATTACTAAGGCGGAGAATACTGGGAATCAAGATTTCGCGTAGGATAATGGCATTACTTCATTTTATTCTTTTACTTTGTATGCCAAATTCCTTGCCACTGGAAAAATTAAAAGTTATATTTGTACGTGTTATTCGTATGTATTAAATGTGTACTTCACATACGTAAGTACACTTAAGTAAATAAATAAATATGCATACAATTATTACACTAGTTTTAATAATTATAAGGACAGTAAATTTTTCGTAAACGCATCTAGAAAACATATTTGCGTAAGAACTATATATTAATTATAAGAAAACATTTAGTGATTAAAAGCTTGTTAGCACCGTATTTTAAAGCATTATTTAACAAATCAGAGAGAAACTAAATACACTAAAAATTAGCAACTTTGGTTTGGCTCATAATTATAATTATAGTTTAATTATTTGTATTTAACTTATTACACAAATGGATAATTTTATCTTCGTGGGAAAATTCTTTTAACTTCGAATGGGTGGGGAGCTACTCCTTATATTTCATAAACACTAGTTCTTCGTTTACGAATGATTTTGAAAATTCTTCAAGGAAAAATCTTAAACGAAGTGGAGACCCGAAAAGTGTGGAATTTACGTAACAGATGTATATATGTGCGAAATATTACTAAACCTGTACAGAAGTCGAAAGTTACAATTCATAACGTGATTTAAATAATACGTAGTTTAGTAAAAGGGAAAAATGTGTGCAAATGAAGCTACAGGAAAAAGATCAAAGAGAGATAGTACGTATGGCAGTTTTGAAAATAAGGTTAGCGGGAATTGTTTTTACCAATTTGAACATAAATATTCTACCGTTACATATGTTTAGAACAAATGTGATCTTTCAAAATACGTAAAAATGAATAAGACGCGAGATCTGATAGAGAAGGGGATGGATTCGTGCATAGAGAAGCTGTGTTCACATGGGTCCAAAAGACAATGTCAATTGGAATATTCATTATAATTTACGATCGGGAAAAGTGTATAAAAGGGAACCTGCATTTCAAGGTGGGTTTTTTTTGTGTGTGTTTTAATGTGAATTTGGCGTGTTTTAATGTGAATTTGGCAAGTTTTAATGCTAATTTAATACCAGAATCTACTACTGTAGATTTAAAGTTATATGTGCATGTAACAGATCCAAAACTTTTGACATATATATGGCTGTAAGGAGGAAAAAATCGTCCAATTTTTATCAAGATGATGCATCGTCACACCTCCAAGGGTACAAAGCCTTGGTTTATAGCAAACAAAATCACATTTTTGACCTAACCACCTAATTCTCCAAAATCGTTCATTATAAAGAATGTTTAGGAATTACTTGTTAGAAGAATTTACGTAAATGGAAGACAATTTTTTTCCTTTCTTAAAACTGAATAAAGAAAGCACTTATGTTACATGGGATGAATTTATCCCTAATTTATATAAATCGAACACTACGCAGATTAAATTAAACAACAATATTAATCAACGTTTATTGGCGTAGTGATACCAGCGCCGATGTTATGGCGTGATTAGATGGTGAAACGTTCGAAAGAAAATAAATATTTCCGCGTCCTGTGAGACCGGTATTAAATTGATTAATTTAATACCAGTCTCTTTGCAATTTGGTTTAAATAGTAGTCCATGTACTACACCATTCTGCGAAATAACTGGCAACAATATATATACGTTCGTAAAGAGATTATATATTGTCCTTCGTAGCTCAGTGGGTAGAGCCTCCGCCCGGCAAGTGGAAGGTCGTGGGTTCAGGTCCCACCGAAGGCAGAAATATTTATTTTCTTTCGAACGTTTCACCATCTAATCACGCCATACCATCGGCGTTGGTATCACTACGCCAATAAACGTTGATTGATATTGTTGTTTGATTTTATCCCTAATTAGTTGAACAAAATTAGCAAAACGTATGCAAGATGCACCATTAACAAAAGTGGTTCAGCAAATTATTAATGTGATTATTAAACTGAAATTACTAAAGAAAAAATAAAGTCTCCTTATAATTATGCACATGAGGGAATGCATTTACTATTTTATTTTATGATAATGAGAATGTACAGATATTTTTTAATGTCATGCTTTCCATAATTAAACTATTCATATAAATAATGCAGTCGAACCGCGTTAAGAAGAACAACAAGGTTAAGAGAAAATCAGTTCCTATTAACAGTAATCCCTGTTATTCGGAAATGATAGTATGCTATACAATCTGACGGAACTTCAGAAAACGGTTCGTATTAAAAGTAATTCGTCTTAAGCGTGTTCGTCTTAACGAGGTTCGACTGTATAAATGTATTGTCCTTTGGCTTTTAATCCGATTATATCGAAATCTCCACTATCCTAATAATTATGAGAGTCAATGTATTAATATTACCCGTTACGGCAATAAATCGTTCAGCTGGATAGAGATGGAATCTTGCTCACCATGTTTGCTTAGCTTGTTGAAAAAGATGTGTTATTATCTGCAGTGCTTATGTCTGTGCATTTAGAAAAGGTGCAGTAATGCCATAGGAAGGAACCTAATTTTTGAAGATAAATCTGGAAATCCAGAAGGTAATAGTATCATGTTAGTAGGTCTTAGATATTCCCATGTGATATTTGCCGTATGTGGAAGGACAGTATCATGGTGTAATAAAGCGCTACTCACATCGGTTATGAAGGGGAGTTCTAAATGTTCCAAGATATCATCAACGTACCGGCGAGTTGTTAAATTGTCTGAAATGTATATGAGACTGGACAGACAATCATATCTAATCGATCCTCATACCAGTTAGGCGTACATTCGAGTCGGATTCCATTCAACACAGTTGACTGAATTGTTGCGTCGACATCGTTCCACATACATATCCGGCAATAATTTTGGAGCCTAAACAAAAGCGACTTTGTCGCTAAGGACAACTTGATGTCATTCTGTATCAATATCAGTCGATAACGGCACCAATCGCAGCAAAATCGACGATGAGTTGATGTTATCACTGGTAAGCAGTGTAATGGTTTGAGTGATGGCAGGTATCATCGTTTGTCTGACGGCCAATAGAGTGGCTGCAGGGGTAGCTGAATCTTTTCGGCAAATGAGACAATCTTTACGCTGACTTACCACTCTCCTTGTTCAGTTCCAACTTTACGGATATGGGTTCTGTCTATCAACTTTTTCTGGTTATGTCTTTCAACTGTAATATTATCTCGGCCAAGATTCATCCTTGTATGATGAGTTGATCACATAACTTTCAAACAATCCATCAAATTACCCATCTCCTCTCAAAATCCGTTAGCTGGTTATAGTTCTAGCCAAGATCTGTTTCAGTGTTATGAAAAAATCAGTCGTCCTTCAGGAATAAATTTCCATTTTTTTAAAATAGTCGTTAGGCAGAAATGCATTAAACGTCCACATCATAATTAGCCAAGTTTTCTATTTTAAATCTTGTTTAAAAAATTTAATTTCTCTTCAATAAAGACAAAAAATTATTATTTGAATATAAAAATTTTACTTTTCGAAAAACGCAAGAACCAAATTGAAACAAAGCTATCTGCATATACATTAATGTTCGTCTTCACTTTATGGCGTAAGAATAGTTGAAGGCTATTACTACGCCGAGTCCAACAATTCACTGTGGGATATAAAACTATTTTCTGGTAGATCAAATCCCGGAATATAGATAACACGTGAATAAGTAAACTTCTTCAATAAAATCCAGTATTTTGGTTTAAATGGTTTTTTTTTTTCGTTTTTGTTTATTTTTTTTATCATGAAACTAGTGCTGAGACAAACAGGCTGGCACTTAATAAAATAATTTTTATTCCTTTACGAAAGCTAAAAAATTGATTTTAAGTATTTGTATTATGTCTTCTTAGTGACAATAGATGTACGATAACGTCATTCATATTTGACATAAAAGTTTGAGGAAAGTGGACACGTTTGTGTTTTAAGGAAATTTGTTTAAAGGCAAGTGCTCCACTTTTGCCGCTGTTTTTAAAAAAAATGTATACACTATAACAGGAATATATATATGCTTGGCATAAGCGCATATTTATTGCCACGTGAAAGGTATAAATTTGCTTATAAAAATAGTGCAATAGCAAGTATTAGTCAACCAGTGAAAAAAAACACTAAACGCTTTTTCTATTTTGTTACACTGTAACAATATATTCAGCCGTATGTTGAAATTAAATAAATGCAAATTAAAATCGCTATTTATAAACCAAATATTTCTCGAACAAACATTATTTTATTTATATAAAAATTGTAATTTAATTTAATAAGAAGCAAAAAGTTTAAAAAAATAATACACCGACCAGAAATTGGTCAAGACTTACTGCAAAAATTATTCTCAGTTTCTGTTTTCTTCAATACTCTGGCTTCACTTTCTTTAATGTAAAAGATATAAGCAATTAAAATGAAAATTAAAACGGGGCAAAACTAAAGTCAGCTTACTTACTTTGAAAATTTAGTTTGTTAAAATTAAATATAAGACGATTGTGCTTTCTTTTATTTGGAGGTAAGCAAATTTCTGTCTTCGTTTTACGGTTTTCTATCACGATAAATCCGCTAGTTTTCAAAATTGCCACCAACCAAATACAGGGTGGCCATAATTTAACGTGAGGTATTTAAGAGTCCGATAGGGAAAAATCCATTGGACCAACCTGAACGGAATTTGGTGTACATACTCTTGGGACCATGGAATTTCGATGTTTTGGGAAAAAAAGAAAAAAGAAATTCAAAATTTTGCCACCAAGAGGGAAATTGGCGCTGAAAACGCAGAACTGTCCGTATTTTCAATCAGAAACATCTAGATTATATAAATTCGGATTCTGAACAATGAAGTAAACTGTTGAATATTAGAAAGATCGAAAAAACGTACTTCGCGTTTGTTTTTTAAAACTGATGCGCTATGCTAACTCAACGTAATCGTGCTTTACTAGTAAAACCCTGTTATCGGAATAATAGCAATATTAATTTCACACTTCGGAAATTTCTGGAGCTTTTTTTCTTTTTAGAAATCAAAATCCCTTGTTCCAAGAAGTATGTGCACCAAATTTCTTTCAGTTTTGCTGAATAGAGTTTTAGCTATCAGGCCTTAAACACCTTAGGTTAAATTATGGTCACCTTGTAGTTGCAACGCAAAAGACAATTGAAATAGATCACAGGTTTCTCAAGCCAATACTACCGATTCCAGTAAATACTAATCAGTGAGATATAAAAAGCGTGCCGAATTATTGAAAATGACAAAAGTTATCATGGTAAATCAATTGCAAAATTAGAGTCATTTGTCCAATTTTTATTTAAAGAGTCCCACTCTCTCTTTTTTCTTTCATTTCTTACTTCATGCATCACCTCGTTATAGAGAGTCAAGAACAGCCCTTAAAAATTTGTAGGTATATATATATATGGATGAAAAGCAAAAAAGGTAATTTCCTCTCAGTCAGTAATTGTCAAAAGAAGGAGAAGGGACGGAGACAGAGACAGAAAGAGAGAGAGAGAAGGTAAGTTACTACTTCAATCTTCGTAATTCCATTGATTTTTCTACAAAAAATCTCAATGGATTTCTACTACTAGCGTAGATTAGGTACCTATGCTTGGATTGATATACTGTTCAAATGAAAGAGATCTCTTATATAAAAGAAATTGCAAAATTCAGAAAAACTTTCTCTTTTACAATACTTTTTTCTAAATAAAGTGACAGATGGAAGATTTATAATTTTAAAAACAAGATCTTGAACTGATTTTTTCTCTCATTTCCTCTTTTTAATTTAATAATATAAACTTTTTATGTACTTCTTAATAATAACAATTTTTGACTCAGAAATGTCTGTGCGGATGTAGTGTTTCAGAAATTTGGAACTAAAACCTAATCACTCGACTTGCAGTTATTATAATGTTGTATATTTTAAGAGAAAAGCGATTAACAGAAATTATAGTAAATCGTATTTCATAATATATAATAAACGAAACGAGTTTAGAAAATACTTTTTAGAAAACGTTCTATTTTGCTTGAAGAAGTTATGGATTAATCTTTAATGCAACATCAGCAAAAAGAAATATTTGTTTATAAGGAAACCTTAATTTAATAAGTTTTTCAGGAAGAATATAGTTTCTGTATAGTTTCCGATTTATATTTTCGTTGTGACTAATTAAGAAAGGCAGTTTCGTTGCAAAGAATTTCGGCACCACATTGCTTCCAAAAAACTCCACATAACTTCGTGTCAAAGCTGAACTTACAAAACTATTGATAACCATTGTACAAAAGCTACATTTAAAGAAAAAGCATTGAATCGCAAAGAATAAAATTACGCGTATACCTGCGAGTAGGTAAAATACATTTATATATGAAATTCTAACTCTATAAAATTTAATAGAAATACTAACTTATGAAAAGTACTTACAAGTTTAAAGCTGGGCAGCCAAGTTCATAAATTTGGTCTGTATATTTAGTATTCCAGTAAGAACTACAGTCAACACGCGACAGTAACTATTACTAGTTAAGTATATACTATATACGGGACCACAACGGGACACCGCAACTTAAAAGCGCACGCTGTTTGGCGTTTGGTTGCGCGGTGTTAGCTAGCTTGAGTCAAACTGAAGAATGATACAAAATAACTGCAGGTAAACTTGCCGGCACCCAAGCCCCCATTCTCGTAACGCAACGCATTGATTGATCACAACTTACGATCCTAGTCGTAGTTAAGGCGAAATTCTCGTAGTTTTGTCCCAAGTTCGGGAGTTCCATCGTAAAATGGGCAATTTTTTTACTACTCTAGATCCCGTTTATACTAGATATTTCCTGCGTTTCTTTCTTCTTTTTTCACTGTGGCTACGGTATAACTCGTTTATGAGTTTAAATATATTACTCTTAAAAATATTGTCTTCATTAGTTAAATCTTAAGATTATATTTTACATGTTTATATAATATAAATAATTATAGTTTTAACTTAATCTCCTTCTTTCTCCTTTAATTCTTAGGTGGACATTGTTCTTTTGCAAAATATTTACATCGGCCATCTGCAAGTCCCTTGATATCTGTTCATGTTTTGCCTTCCTCATTAATTTCGTTACCTTCAGCTCTAATGTATGTGTTTCTTGTTCTATTCTTCTTTCTCATAAGATTAATTTAGTATAATTATATTAAATAATTACATTACTTTTTACGCAAATTAATCTGTAGAATACGTATTTGTATTTTAACATTCATTACGGAGAACATAGAATGAATTACTTCAAACAATTAATACTTTGCAAAATTTTTTGTAAAATTAATTTTAGATAAAAATTTGTGTCTTCAATTTTATTAAACCTAAATTCATTCACTGTTACGGTGCTTCTTAATGACCTTTGTGGGTCTTTATTACAATTTTTTTTAGTTCTGTTCGTTCTCTCTGCTGATATGTTTGGAGAAACTCCGTTCTATTAATTTAAAATCAAGACCATTCCCCAAAACTTCATTTTACCATTTAAAAATAATTAGCCCTAATAGGGTAAATATGAAAACAAGAAAAATATTTCTAACTTTATGATTGGTCTAACTAAAATATAGTTCATCTCGTCCAATTAATGTCGCATAAAAAGTGCGCTGTAAAAAGCTTTAAGCTAACTTTCTACGACTAAAACCGTAAGTCTGCGATTTTGTTCTCACCACTACGATAGTCTGGAGAGGGAAACTAAGCATAGCTAAGTTCTTATTGATTGTTACTTTTTGAGAGGCACGAGGCTTTGTAAAAGAGCGCCCCTTTTATTATCGGCGGACTTTCTTTAAAGCTCCTTTAAATCGTTAAATTTCATAAATCGTCACGCCGTAAGTCATTGCGCATGCGTCCGCTTATTCGAATGATTAAGAAATTTACAAATAATGCAATATTGTTAACCAATGCCTAAATTGTTTAGCTTTTTGTCGAGGGTGCCCAATGAAAATTATTAAACAAGGTGTAATAAATATTCGTTTATTTTCATTCGGCGCTTAAATATATAAATAATGCCTAAAACGCCCATTTCAATTATCTCCAAGAGATAACATATAATATAGTGCTATCTCCCTGAAATATCAGCTTTGTTAATTTTGTATAATTTCTTCTATTTTCTGTCATCGTTATGGGGACGTAGCATATCACAGAAAATCCTCATTTCTCCTCTTTTTTTATTTTGAGTTTCTTAATTTTTTTCAATCTCATGAATTTTACATACCCTCATCTTTAAGTTGTTTCTTAAAAAGTTATACTACATATCAGGGCGTATACTCTCAGCCAGATAGGTTAGCTGCAAAGCCCAAACGCAAAACACTTGTAAAAGCGATCTAAAATTCGACTTAATTATTTAAAAAAACTGGGTTTTTCTTTGGTAATTTTGGTTAATTTAAAAAATTATTTAAAAATATTAATTAATCTGAAAAACTGCTGCGAAAATGCGACAAAAAAAAATTCCATTTCAACGAAAGGAACTGACTTTCTGAGTGCGCAAGTTCGACCGAACCATCTGCCTCAGCTTTCAAACCACGCTTCGATCCTTTTCGAGATTTCGCTACATGTAGGAGCTTCCATCGGTGTCGAGCAGTTTTCATGGCAACGGCCGCCACATGGGCGCTCATATAAATACTTCTGGGTGGGGGAGAGGGCTGAGAAAAATTATTACTTTCTTCTCAAGACTGTCAAACATTTTAGTGAATGTACAAGATACTAAAATGCTACAAAAATAATTTATACTGCTTGGCAATTAGTAATGAGCTAAAAAGTATCTTACTTTAAAATGTTACTGCACACTTTTTAAAAGCAAAAGCATAACAGAATCAAATATTTAAACGGCTAGGGAGGCTCGAGTCCCCTTTGCCCCTTATATAGAAGCCCATGGGCCGCCATGATACGGCGTAATAACTGAAAGCGCTTTCTCTCGGCGAGCAGCTAGCGAAAACGTAATTGCTATTCTTAGGTATAAGCCGGCTCTATTTGGCTATTGGCGCGGAATGGCGATTTTTTGGAATATTTTATTTTTTTCTTAAGGGATTTTTGTTCAGCTAACTTATTTAGGTTTAGCAATACATTTTGCATGCCTATAGAGAGTAAAACGTCTTTCCAAAAGTCTTGGCTGATTTCAATCATAATTTGACTATAAGAAACAATTTTTTACCAAAGTTTTTTTAGGAATAGTAATTGTAACGTTGTTAGATTTGTATTAATAATTCGACTAGTTTTCAGTACCGTTTAAGTTCTACATAAGGCAACACAGCAAGGCCATTTCATGTGAAGTCACAGATTACTGTGAAAGTTTTTTGTCAGCAATTACGTTAAGAAAAATGACTAAATTATTTTTTTCAGAATTTTTAGATGAAAACTGAGATCACCCTGAAATTTGGAGCAAGTTAACTTTTGTTAACTTACGTCAAATTTCAGGGTGATCGCCAACGGACAAGGTTGTTTTTAAGTTTTAATTAATGTAATTTTGTTATTTATGAACTAATTTTTTTTGTTTTAGTGTCACTTGAAACACAAGAGTGCAAGCCATAAGACATAATTCTTAGAATTCTGGAAATTTACATGTAACTATTACAAATGTGCAATAAAAAAATTTAATTGCAAAATTTATGCAAATTTTAGGAAACTATTGCAGCAAAGAATCAACTCCCAGTACCTTGAATTTTTTTTTTTGCATAATACTGAAAATAAATTCTTGTCGCCATAAAAAGTAGAAGGGTTCTTTTTGTTGAAGAAAGAAAAAATAAACAGCTGAACGAGAAGAATACAAAAAATTGTTAGGGTCATTTCATTCTAAAATCTCGTTCCCCCCATGTCAGATTTTTGTGAATTTTTTTTGTCAACAATTACATTATAAAAAATGTTGAAATTATTTTTTTCACAATTTTTGGGTAAAATTTGAAACCAGGGATCACTTTGAAATTTGACATAATTTTACAAAATGACGAACAAGGTGGTTTTTAGGTTTGGAATTATTCTAACTTCTCTATCAAACTTATCCAAATTTCAGGAATTTATTACAGAAGAGCGTCAATTCTCATTGCCTTGAATTTTTTTACATAATGCTGATAATTAAATTCTTTAAACATAAAAAAATTAGGAAAGTTTTTTTATGGTTAAAGAATAAAAAATTAAACAAGGAAATGCAATTTAATTTTTTATTATTTAACAAGAAAAACACTGTCCCGACTTTTTTATGGTCTAAAGAATAAATTATAAGAATTATGCAACAAAATTCAAGGCAGTGAGACTTTAACTTTTGCGGTAACAAATTCTCGAAATATGCATAAATTTTGCGACCAAATTATTTTGCAATTGCACGTTTATCGAGGGTACATATAAAGTTCCAGAATTTTAAGAATTATAGTTTGCAGTTTTTTTTTTCAAATGATACCAAAATGAAAAAAAATTCATAAATAACAGAGTTACAGTAATTATGATATAATCTTGCAAGGTATTATTACCCTTCTCAGGGATAACACAATTGCCAAATAATGGTCAACATGCAAAGCCACTGGGGCAAGTTTTTGTGAGTTTTCATGGAGGAATTTATTTTTACTTAATAATTTTCGACACCCAAGTAGAAAGAAGCTCAAACTAGAGCTGTCTTCGTTTAAGAGAAAAAAAAGACGCCGTCCTTATACTGGATTCGAGCCAGGGTGCCTCCCTTTGCCCTTTTATACGGAAAAAAGACCGTTGTTCTTGTCATCACACTGTACACAAATTGTGTCACAATACTGTACGAAGAAAATTTAAAAGTTCCACAAGATTTTAAAAAAAATACAAATGAAGGTTTGATCAAGTTTTGACAGAAATCAGAAGTAATGATAAAGATGAAAAAAAGAAACCAAGACAAAACTGACAAAATAATGAAGGCAATTGTTCCAAATACCTACGGATTTTTAATAAAATTCTGGACACTCCAATGGCTCAAACAAAAGTGAGGTTTGAGTCTCAAAAATATTTTAAATTCATAGCTTTGCTGGATTCAAAACATTTTGATAAATTTTGTGAACATTTTCCTGAATATCTACTGCCGGAACGTAAGTATCCTTATGCTTCACGTTTTGATAGAGTTTGATTCAAAAATGACTTGAAGGTGTTTTGTTCCCTTGATTAAAATATAAACAAAAATCAGTAACAGATATTACTTGTTACATGAAGTTAAATAAATTGGATATTGTATTTAGTGGGATATACAAATTAGTAGAACTGTTACTAACTTTTCCATCAACAACTGCAACTGCAAAAAGTTTTCCTGCATTAAAAAAGTATAAAGGCATATCTTAGAGCTACACAAGGACAAGAACGCTGTAACAACTGACTGTTTTGTCAATAAAGAAAAATATTCTTTTAAATATGAAAAAGTACTCTGAAGAAACATTTTATGAAAATGTAATGCTTAAATTCACACAAAAGAAAAGAAGAACGGAATTAATGCGCAAATAATGTATTCAAAGACGAAGTATTAAAATTCGAATCCTCATTTCTTATTTTTAGTATATTTTTATATTTTAATTATTATATATACTTAAATATTAATTAAATAATAATTAAAGCAATAATATATGTAAAAAAGTTGCGTCTTGATTTTATATAACTAGAAATAAACTATAATTTTGTGCAAAATGGGCCATAATGAACCTTTACATGGGGGGTCGGAAATGAATATCCAGGGTTTTATGACTATAAACAAATATCAAAGCATAATCGGATGAAAAAAAAAGCATTCCCAAACTGGACGTATTTATCCAATAGACAGCATCTGGGCTGTATTATAAAAAAAAAGATAGCTTATTCGCTGTGCATACGTGGCATGTGGGAGTTAACAATTTCGAGCCAATGAAAATTGTATTTGAAAGTTTGGCCTTTAATTTCCCAACTTCCGCCGTCGCCAATTTTTGGCGAGAATGGCGAATATTTGGCTGTAAATCATGAGCGAATATAAAAGAATCTTCGGAGCATAAAAGTTTATGATTGGCAGGTGGAGGGCATTGATGGATCTAGTATGAATCCTAGAGGTGGGGAGGGTGGCGATTTGTATGGAAGTATGCAAAATAATTTGAACCCTCTTAACTGCTTAATCATTTTCTCAAAGTCGCTTCAAAAATTGCATATTTTTTTATTACATATTTCAAATCTATATGCATTTGAGAGTTAAAATATGTAGCACATTTTTGTAAACAAGATTTTTTTAATATAAATTTCGT
This sequence comes from Dysdera silvatica, assembly GCA_006491805.2. Taxonomy (NCBI): domain Eukaryota; kingdom Metazoa; phylum Arthropoda; class Arachnida; order Araneae; family Dysderidae; genus Dysdera; species Dysdera silvatica. The sequence goes on from QLNU02015360.1 coordinate 139,571,430, forward strand.
GCATAAGAACAGGCTTTCATAAAAATCAATTTTAAGAGTAATCGTTTAAATTCAAAAATTCTGAAAATAAATCTTGATTAAATTACGATTTAGGAAGTGTTCAAGTATTACGTAAGCAATATTTTGGCCATTTCAATCCCCCCTCCCTCCGGGTAAGCAAAAATTAACATTGACCAACATAGGAAAATAAGATCATTGGCCACCTCCCCCCACCCCAAATATGCTTACGTAATACTTGAACTCTCCTTACTTTACAATATACAAATATAAAGCATGTATACTAATAAAAATCACTCGCTGAACGTTTCCTGCAAGCCATATTCTGAATACAAAAACCGATAACAAAGGGAGCGCTTGCAAAATCAGTTAGTGAACTCTATGCAAATACGAAAATTTAGGCGACAATAACGCCATTTGTTGACCAAACTACGACTAGAAGTCTAAATATTGTAGAAAATGCATTACCGACAGTTAAACGGTGGAGAAGCGGGATGCGCTTTTAAATAGATGGAAAAATTGCATACCCGCGAAAATCGTGGGATGAGAAAATTTTGTTACTTTCATGTTGCCCGTGGAAATCGCGGGATAAGCAGTCAGACGGAACTGCAGGGGGAGGGGGCGTCCCAGTAGTGCATTTGTAAGGTATCCGTCTACGGATCTTGCTAACGTGTACTGGGAGGAGGGTTTGTCCCTTTTCGTACTGGGCCACCTTGACTGTACGGGGCCCCTATACAATTCGCTTTTCTACCCTACCCGTTGTAGCAAAAATTGGAACACTCCTTAGGCAAACTTCCTTAATCGGTGTTGCGAGGTTTGAAAATTTGATTTTTCAAACTAAACTTCTTATTTTGAACCAAGAGAGTTTCCACGGACCTAGGGGGTATCCCGGTGTTCATAGAGCTCCACCAGGAAAAATTGGAAGTTGCAGCCCTACGTAGGAACCTTGAAATCTTTATCTATGAAATACGCCAATTATCAGAAAAGTCGCCAATTTCGGCAATCACAAAAAATGCCAACACATCTGACAACCAATTTGGCGCCGGATTTGAGATTTAGAGGAAGGCTCATTTTTGGTTTGAAGGCGCCATTGGTTATTAGAGACCCCACCTCTCAAATCTAAAAGTATGCACAACTTCGTGGATATTCATTACCGACCCCGCATTTTGCACAAGAATCACGGCTATATACTTTTGATAGTGTGTTTTCGGAACACCCTGTATATATCTTAGTCTACATCTTCATTTCTTTCCTTGGGTTTTATTCTAGTGATTATCAACGAAAACTTTTCGATTTCTTCTTGAGTATACGTCAGTCATATAGCCAAGCAGGGGCCAGCAGTGGCTTAGCCCCTGTTGACCCATCGAGTTATTTATACATATATATAACAATCCTCGGATGCTCTGCACCCCATATGCCTTTTGCCTTACCTCAGTTGCCCCTTCATCCTGACTACAGGCCTAGTATGCGTCCTAGTCAATTACTTCTCCTTTGCTTAATTATTTTTAATATAGATTTTTGGCTGCAAATATTCTATAATTCTATATTAGTTATCCTTCTCACCAGTAATTGCTCAATATTGTACCAAGGCTCTTATTTAAGAAGACTTGAATTTTGTTATTGGTTTAGTTATTTTCCGTATTTGACAGGTATAAATTATTACTGATTTAAACCTACTTTCACAATTTTTTGATTTGGGTTTCCTTTTTGGTGCATGTTTTAAATATTTATTAGTTGTGCAAAGGTGTCTTTAGCTTGTCGGATGCCCTCTCTTCTATCTTTTTCCGTTCCTAGATATAATACTGCCAAATTATGGGAAGTGGTTTTTGTCTTAGAATCGCTTCTATTTTCCGGAAATTAAATTTCCGGATCTTACACTTATTAACAAACTTGCTTTTTCTAAATTTAAGGACCAGATTCCTGATCTTAATAACTGTGGTATTTATGAAATCGATTGAAAATGCGCGCTTTCTTATATTGGCAAAACATGTAGAGTATTTCAGTTCAGACCTTGCTTGGCGCAGAATGACCCTTGCTGTCCTTGCGCCATAAAAATACAACCAAATATCTTTAATTCAGGCTTAAAGAACACCAAACTTAGTCCAAAGGAAGAATTTGGTAAATCGGCCATTGCAAAACACTCATGGAAACATGGCCATCGTTTCTGTTTTGCCGATGCTAAAATAATTGACAAGGTTCAATCACCCACAAATGTTTTTTTTTTCTTTTAGGCTCATCATATCTTTCGCAAAGTCGATACAATAGTCAGCGATATGTGTGAGAATAACTAGTTTCCTGTTAGCTACAAACACCCCATCATCAACCCATCATAAAATTTAAAAATCGAAAAATCGATGCTATTTCTTTTTGTTTCAATCTCCGCACAATAGATGGCGTCACATAACTCTCACACTTTGGGGAATTTTTTTTTTCCTTTCTGACTTAATGGCAATGAATCAATTTAGATGAATTTCTGAAGAAAGTAGGATTCTCCCTATCGAAACCATTGCAAAAAAGTTGTTGCAACTTATAGTAAAATGCAATTGTATGAATTTTGATTTAAATATACTTTTGTTCATCTTTTCATAAGAAGTGTGTTCTATTTGTTCAGTACTCTTACCGTTGATCTTATTTTTTACATATTACTGTAGTTGATTTTAATTTCTTTGGTTTTCCAGTTTCTTCTCTCGTTTATACGGTTTTCTAGGTTAGTTTTCGCATGACTGCATCTGCACTGTGCTCAAATAATCATTTATTTAAAAATATATATCGTCTACCTTGTCTTCCACCCTGTCTAAAAATTAGTGTTCGTAATTGGAAGGAAATTTTACCCTGAGACTGTGGAGAACTCATTCACTCAGCTTTTCGTAAGTTCCTCCCAACTATCAATCTTTTATGAAATGCGAATTTATAAAAAATTATAAGGCTTTTAGAGAAAGAAAAATAAGTTACTACCATTATTGAAAATATAATTTTGGTAGCTCAATTTTTTTCTGGGTTCCAAAATAAAGTCGTTTAAAAATGCATTAAAGGATTAAATTTTTCCCCCCGTGTAAAGAAACTCATAATAAATTGAGGAGAATTCCACTTGAAATCCTGGTTTTATCGACAAGTTCGAATCAAGATTAATTTCGCATGGACACTTCTTAGTCAAAACGAATTCTACCACGATATACTCTATATATTAACATAAAAACAATATTTAAACAAAAAACAAAAAACGTTGTGCTACCTATTTTAGCATAATTTTTTCGTATTGATATATATAATATATAATAATTTTCGTAGAGAATGAAGAGTGGTTCCGGTTTGTTTGCTGTTCAAAATAGTAATGGTGTTTTGCAAAAGTTTTAACCTTCGGTAGAAGCGCAATAAAATCATCACCACATTATAGCAATTTTGTAACAAGCCAATAGCACTCGCTGTTATACAAGTTTATATTTAAAAAATTTGCAATTACCTGACGTGGGAAAATAATCCGCGAAAAATAAATGCTCCAGCTATTTATAATAGAGATAAAAAATAGCGGAATAGGTGTTCTATGTTACAATAGATTTTTAATTGTTTTGATTTGAATAAGGAAATGAAAATAATCCTTTATAGCATTCAAATAAAGAAAACATGGCGTAATAACCTAGCTGATGATGTCAAAATATGCAACGTGAATCACTAAAATAAATAATTATCCAAAATTTAAAACCAAAATTAAGAAGTGACATAAAGCAAGCATACACTTTAGGGATTGTAAATAACATCCGATTATATATTCAACTTTATATTTTTTTCCAGTACCCATAATTTCCGGCAATTTAGCCGTTTTGGTTTTCTACACTCTCAACCGCCAGAGGCGGGTATTTGTCTGCTTTGTAAAACGCACCCTATTGTTGGTGGCAAAGCGCTTCGAAATGGAAAACACAGTACGAACTCTCAGATAGAAGTCTAGGAGTTCAACAATAGACCATTCTTTTATAAAGGAAACAACTCCAAAAATTTGAATTTTCCAGAGTGGATTAAAACTTTTTCTGTACAACTATTTTACCTTGCACTTAAGTTTTTCATTCTTTTCGTCGTAAATCATCTTAACCACCTAGCCTCCGGCACTTCCCGCCCATTTCTCCTAAAATAATTAGGCAAAGGAAACTTCTCTTACTATTTCTTAAATCCATCAATGCCCTCCACCTGTCAAACACAAACTTTTATGCTCCGAAGATTCTTTTCTTTTCGTTCATGTTTTACCGTCGAAGAAATCAAAAGTCTGTCCTGCAGGTAAATAATAAATAGCCTGATAATAAAAGTTAGTATCGAAAAATTACCCTTGATCCAGTAGCGTACGCAGAAAATTCCTAAGGGGGTTGATTCGAATTATAGGTTTGACCTCTACAGTTAAGCTTGGTTCCCACAGACCTATTGTTAATTCTCTCCCAATTGCCAGGTGAGGGGTTGTGACCCACATCAACCGCCCCTCAATACACCAATGCCGTGATCGATTCTGAATTATGTCTATGAGCGCCGGTATGGGGGCCGAGGGCGCGGAGCTTGGATTGCTATTTACTGTGAAAAAAATTTAATACTGAAAAAAATCAATGGTTCGGTTCGTAAATAGCTTGCTTATTTCTCGCCAAATATTGTGGACGGCGAAATTTTGGAAACTAATATAAAGAGGAGAGGCCAAACTTTCAAATACAAGTTTCATTGGCTCGAAATTGTTAACTTCTACCTTCCAGAGATGCACAGCTAATAAGATACCAATTTCTTGATAATACAGCCCAGATGCAGTGTATTGGACAACTAAGTGCATTATGGGAGTAAATTTTCTTTTTCATCCAGTCGTGACTTGTTACTTGTTTATAGCCATAACTCTATGGATATTCTTTGCAAACCCCCCCCCCCATGTAGAGGTCTATTATTATCCATTTTATACAAGGCTTACGGCCATATACTTTTGATCCGATGTTTTCGGAACCCTCTGTATATACGGCTCCGGAGGCTAGGTGATTAATCAGTGCTGGTAGTAAGACTGAAA
>QLNU02015360.1:139576549-139587450 GCA_006491805.2 Dysdera silvatica
GTAAATGATAATAAATTTGAACCGCCATAGTTTTGTTTTAATGATTGTTCATTAGTTTGGCACATTGTATTACTGTATGATTTATTTGTTACCGAAGTTTTTATTAAGCGTTAACCATTTGAATCAGCGAATGCGAGTCAATTACTACTCTTTGTTAATGAAAGGAAAAATTCTTCTTTGCTGCTATCCTGTTTATCCTTAGTTTCCTGTTGTAAGAGACGTCGTAAAGCCCAAAGTGCAAGCGTATTTTATCCGTACAGGGGTTCTAGTCTAATGGAGTGAATTAGGAAAGTGTCTGCGTCCTTATCTGAGGATGATCTTTAAGCACGGTGTTTAAAATATATTACTCATAATTATAAGTATTATAATTATATATCATAATATATTACTTATATTACAGATATATTATTATAATATATTAGCCTCTAGATATAGATATATTATAATATACATTTATATTATGATATATTATAATATATTACTTATATTACATATATATTATAATATATTTATATTATATATATATTATAATATATTACTTATATTACATATATTATAATATATTACTAATAATTGGTAGCTACCTTCTTTGATCAATACTTTGAATTTTCTCCGAGAAGTTTCGTCGAATTTTACTTCTTGTTTTTGTTCTCTGTACTTTTTAGAAAAATGCACCCAAATTTACCAGTGAAAATTTCTAATTACTTTTACATACAGTACGGTAAATCTACTCTCGCTGTCTTCCTATTTGTTATGGATACGTACGTTTCTTTTACGGACGAGTGGTGCTGACATCTATGAATATTTTAAATCTTGAGGGTTTAAGCAGCGGCATCAAATAAAATAACGTGAGACTTTCGGCATCTGCCTGTGTTTACTCTCCCAGATCATTAATATAGTTGGCTAATTAACAATATCTACAGATGTTTCGTAGATATAAATTAACTTCCATCTTTAGAAATACAAAAGAGTTAAGTGCTTTGTATTACGTTCACCTTTCGATACTTTGCGAGAAAATAAAAGGTGGGATCTGATTAATATCTACGGAATTAATTTAAGGAAAACTATGGATAGAGATCTTTGTAAAGACGTTAAATAAAGACTTTTTGTTAATATTACTTCGTTAAACTTTAAAACTGCTATCATTTATCTATATCAGAAGATAACCTCACGGAATATTTTGTTCCCTGCTTTCTCTAGTTCTCATTAAATTTTGAAACGCTACAGACAGTGAATTTACGTGTAACTGCAGAAAAATACATTTTTAAATTATTTTAAACTAGTTTGCAGTCTACTTTCCCGAAACGGGCTCCTTCGATCAAGGAGAGACGCATTGCTTTCTATGTAGGCAACTTTTCGCCAACTTTTCAGAGCATTTCTTTCACCTACGCCTCACACAAATAAGTTTTTGTCAAACTGTATCAAAAAAGCCATAAACTAATCCTCAAGTTTAGGATATTAATTCCAAACAACAAAAACTCTATTATTACTTGAAGGCGTACCAGCTGACTCAAGCTATTCGTTTGCTTTTAAATGCCATACATTAACATAACTAGGGGGAGGCTAGGGGTGCTTTTTTAGCCCTTTTTAGAAAACGAAAATTACAATTGAATTCTATGTTAGGAGCGCGGGGTAGGGATCTAAGAAGGGTTTTACACCCTTCTTAGATCTCGTAGCTAGTTCCGCGTTAAATTCAGTAAGGTTTTTAGATTTTAAATATTGCCCAGCCAGGCCTTATTTTACAACAAACTGCTGATTTTAAAGAATTATTATTAGAAAAATATATGAGGGAATATTTAAAGTTTAAGAAATTCTTAAACTATTTGCTTTTTCTGAAGATAAATTGGCCCTGGAGGCATATTGCCTTAATTCTTTAATTGCTGAACAAATTACGGGACATGCAGATATTGTATCTCAAAGCTTTGTCTTGGATAATGGCTTCTATTACTATCAAGGGTTAAATGAAAAGTCAACATACGCGCATTTTTATTGTACAACTCCTTTTAAGAAATAATTAAACTTTAATGAACGAAAAAAATTGCCTTCACAAATTAATATAAAACATTAAAATTTTGGAAAATAATGACAGTAACGATTGTATGAGACCATTATTTCCATATTCCATCAAACATATTATCAAATTATTTATGTGTTTTAGAATTTTACACATCTTTCTATCTTTTTGGTTAATTGTAGTACGGAGTAGAAGTAACTGGCTTTAAAATGTGTAGATAAACTTGAAGTGAGCCCACTTAATTAGTGTCAGTTTCCTTACTTCAAAAATATATGAATCAACTATGAATATAAGACAAAAAAAGTTTTGTGAATTGATTTTATTCGAACTATTTTCCACCAAAATTTGTCTTGCCTTTACTTCATGCAACAACTACCGAGTTTTGAATAGACGAGAGGAAAGCATTTGAAAATCGGATAACATTATGGATCCACAATACAACGGCGGCTAGTGTTAAATATGTTGGGAGAGTAAAAGTCGATCGACACTCGTCCCTAATTGAAGGTCGTTTGTTAAGTGGGTTGAGGCTTTAATTACTAGCCACCGCCTCTAAGAATAACCTCTCCTCGAGGCAAATTATGAGTTAAAGGCGTTTTCAGTACAGTGTGTCCTGTCTAGCCCTCTCTGAGGTTGATTAAAAGTTTCAAACTACATTACTGGACAATTTTCTTTCAAACATGAACTTTAACAATCTCTGGAAATGAGAAATAGTAAAATAAGAACGATTTGTACTTAGAAAATGTATTTCAACAAGATTTCCAAGTTTCTCTTTACGACATACCAGATTTTGCGATGGTGGGTCAAAAATGAGGTCTAGCCTGAGCTGTATATGTTACGGTGAAAGACCGAAATCTGGCGAATGTCAACAATCACATAGTCGCTTGGTGTATGTCCGAAATATTTGCTAAATATCATTATTTCTGACTTACACCGGCTAATATCGACACTCACCATGCACTGATGGTGAATGTTGAATAAGGTTATTTTTTTTTTACTTTTTAAATCATACTGTATTATCAAAACATATTATGACATATGTCAAAATAGGAGAAAACTTACGTAACAGCATATGTAAATAAACTGTTGAACCTTAAAACGAACAGTACATTCTAATTCTAAATGAGAAAAGAAAATAATACCAATAATAAACTTATTTAATTATATGATTAACGGTACTCAATCTTATTTATTGCAATGACTTAAACTGTTATGACACTTTAAATTGCACAAGAATCCCTTGCTTTTACAACTGCATTCAGTATTAAAACACTTCTTTTTGCAATTACAGCGTGTATAGCCTTGCCCTCCGCTTCTCGAACTAGTTGCAGCTGCTTCTCTTAGCGACATTTCTTGAGGAGAAACCTGATCTATGGAAAGTAACTTCTCTTTATAAATTACTTTCTTTACAAATTACGAACTGATTATGGGTATAAAGCTGCTTGAGGGTACCATTTTTTTTGCTAATTTATAAAAGTCGGAGTCTTCTATTCCAACAACAATCACCAACATGTGTCGGGCATCTATACGACCACGGTCGACATCAAGGACCTGTATTCGTACGGTATCACCAACTTGAGCAGGAGGAAATTTTCTTTTTGAGGTTCGTAACATTTTCGATGCTTGCAGTAGACGATTCTCTTTCGCGACCGCTCTTTCCATAGAAATTAACTCGTGTTGTTCAGTCAGGGCTGGATATGAAGATGTGGTAGGTTGAAGCTCCTCTTCAATATTTTCCTTTGGAATATGGTTTTCGATATGGTCACTGCTCAAATTTTCTTCAAAAGTATTAACAATTTCTTCAAGCGGTTCTTCGGTTTCGATATTTGCGATTTGCTCTCCAGGTAAAGATGACGATGCTACGCCTCTTTTTGATTTAACGCCAAACAAGGCTTCATAAAGATTTTGGCGTATTCCTTCGTGGTATGCTGTGCTCTTGGAAACTGAACAAATGGCAAACCATCTGACCGTTTATTGGTATCGTTATCGTTCATCCATGCAGTTAACATATTCTGTATATCCTGATTGGCCCTTTCAACTGAGCCTTGTGTTTGACTATGGCGAGGCTTTCCGTGAACTATCCTAACATCTTTCCACATAGCGCATAGTTCGGATATGACTCGATTACTGAATTCCCTACCATTATCTGAATGCAATATAACTGGGGGTACCAAATCTAAAAAATATTTGAAGAAGGTGAGATGCTACTTCTTCAGCTGTCTTAGTTTTCAAAGATCACAACTGGACACATTTCCTTAAATGGTCTTGATGCACCATTATGAACTCATATTCGCCATCCCTGTGTGACTGCAGGTCTATCAGATAGACTTGATATCTTGAGTTTAACTCCGAACTGACAATTGGTTTCACAACAAATCCTTTTTTAGATGCACTATTTCATTTGACATTGTTTAAATAAATTTAAATTCAACATCACAACTTCATATATAAGATTTTTGTACTTAACTTGCAATTCTTTAAGCATACGTACGTGTTCTTCCTCCATGGCATATTCTGATGTGAGTTTCAGAGAGTATATTGAACAATTTATCATTGGTAACATAAAACTGTATATTCGTTTCTCTTGGTTTTAACGGCACAATTAATTTCTCTTCATCATTAATGTTTAAAACGTCAAAACGCTTTAACCGTCTGTACTCCAAAGGTGTACTGCAGCACTTAGTTTTAGCAGAAATCACTTCGGAAAGTATTTTAGAGCACTTTTCTTGAGAAAAATAAAAACAATTGTCTTCTTGTTTACTATTTATTAACGCACGCAATGTTTCAAAAAAAAAAAATCACGGTTAACTGCAATTGCCATTCAATATATAAATTACGGTTTCGGATAAAATTCAAATTAAACACACTTTGCACACACCAGCAAACCTTGCATCAGACTGACAAACAGCAGAGTGTTCGAGAGTCTAACAAATGAATGCCACCTGACCTCAATCGCGGCAGAACAAAAGATTTGGAGTTTTTGTCGCCTCTGTCTGTCGCCCCTCTGTCTGTCTTCTCGTTTCGACATTCACCAGAGCTTATCTGTGCTTGTCGACATACACCAGCGATAGTCCAAATGTCTAAGAATATAGCCAAATATCCGGTCTTTTACAGTAACATACGCTGCTTAACGTTGAAATTTCAGCACCAAGAAGGAAATGAAATGTCGCATACATGTGAAATTCTCAGGATTAATAGATATATTGATCATATGCAAATGATCAAAACTTGGTAACTAAATATGCAAACCATCTCGATTTATTCACTATAGAATATGACCACCATGAGTGAAATACTCTTTTGCAAAAAAAAAAGCACCTCCAAAATAATCCGATCATCTCGACATTTCACACTCAAATGTCATTAGACCAAGTATGTAGATGATATAATTTTCAAAGCCAATGAAGGTTAACTTGGTTCATAGAGCGTATTTCTACTGAGCAACTGGTATCCTATGAATGAAATAAACATTTTGAATGATTTATTTTTTCTCCTTGTTGGCGTTGCAGTTTCCTAGCGACGTAACCAGTAAAGTCGTTATGACGTAGACGAAGATTTTATAGCTAATTGTACAACTTTAAATGTGGTAGCATAGTCGGGATGCATCAAGCTGGCTGGTCCTACCGAGAAATAGGTGGCCATCTGCACCATACGGACCCTGCTGTGCCAAGGTGTTGGCTGCAATGGTTGTTGTCAGGAACTCCTCAGCGGAATAAAGGCTCTGGAAAACCAAGTTGCATGAATGCAGGCAAGATCTGTTGGTTATGCGACAGGCCGAAACTGACCCAGCGTCATCATTGTCCGCCATTCAACATGCTACAGTCTTGGAGCAGATAACCATCGAATCCCTGTGTGGAGGTGTCATGGCTAGCAGTCCCAACCACCCTTTATGTGTATATAAATCATGGTACCAAGATACCATATCTCATAAAATTTAAAAAATGCAACATTTTTTTCAACGAGCATGCGATCTTTTGCAGTGATCCATAGTTATTGATGACTGGGTGTATTATATCTTCATCTGAGATTAAATTATCAGAAGAAATTGTTCCCTTTTAAAGCCTTAACCTTTGCTGCATAAAAAGGTAACACAATAAAGAAAATAATATACTCTAAGACATAAAAATCTACGCACAAAAAAGTTATATAATTGATACCAAAACTTGGTTGCTGCGGTAGATGATTGGTAGATAATTTTACGGAACACAAAATTTGGGATTCGATTCCCGATGCCATCACTTCACTGTCCTCTTTTGCCATATTTAGGAATCGGATTCGTGGCTTACTCTTTCGGCTAATTGTATCTCTGTTCTATGATCATGTATGCCCTATCTTTTATATAATTTTCAGGTCAGCAAGTTTTTAGGTGCATTAGACTCGTCAGACCAGTAACTGGTCTTTTTTAATGTTTTTCGCATCGGCAGATAATTGTTAGTGCCTGTTATGTCAAAATTTTGTAATTTAATATTAAAGCTGATTGCTCGATTTATGCATTTCATGATATTGTATAGTGTAATATCTTGGCGTTGTAAAATAAAATATTGTACTGTATTGTACTGTGATGTACATGTACGGAAAAAGAAATGATTCAGAAAAATTGGAAGATTTATTTAAGGGAAATAGGTCCACAAATTAAGCAAATCAATAAAGCGTTGGGCTGCTTCTGGCCTGGATGCCAGTTGTTACCCGTCGTGGATGTGACTCATAAATTTGGCGATTGGTGTCCTAGAGATTTCGTGCCAAATTGTCTCCAATTATCGGGTTAATTCGCCGATATTCTGAGAAGGTCGAAGGCGCCTTCCCATCAGATCCTAATTTTGTTAAATTTGGAAAGATATGAAGACATGTCTGACTAAGGAAGTGTGAGGCAAGCACGAAGACAATCCGTATAAAATTGTGCCGTGTTCGGCCGGACATTACCTCATTAGAAGATCAGCTTGGGGTGGTGCAAAAGAAACAGCAACCCAACGGGCCGTACAAATTCGTTAACCTATCTTTGTTCCGTAACGGTGCTACGTATGACTACCAAAGGGGTTCGGCTATTAAAAGGCATAGCACTCCAGAACATAACTCTCTGTTGTCGGCCTGTGTGGTAATATCCCATCGCGCTCTATATGATGCTTCCAAACACATCTGCACTGATTGTCGGTACTCAGTTCAAAACGGGACACGTCACTGAAGAAAATTCTTCCCCAGTCACTGCAATTCCAGATTAATAGAGCCTGGCACCACTGCAGTCGCACTTGACAGTGTGCACTTAAGAGGGATAAACGGAATATTGGGCGGCGCGAACTTAGATTCCGTTCTCGGAGATGCCTGTCAATAGTCCTGCTGCTCATTTCTGCTCTGGTCATACGTCGGGTGGTTAACAGAGACGATTAAGGTTCTGTGAGAGCCACTCTGACAATCACTCCCTCTTCCCATTCTGTTGTCACCCTACATTGACCGTTTCCCTCGTGACGCTAAAATCTGCCTTTGTTTATCCATTCCTACCAACATCATCTAATCGCCACATGGCTAAGCTTGATGAGCAATTCTTGGACCATCCAGCCTCTTTCAATCAGATGGTACGGCCTTTTTAAAATTGTGACATATACTCGTAATGAGCACGAACCCGTCGGAGAGCCATTGTTACTGTTAAAATAGGTACAGGGGTCCCCAGATCTCAATGGGCCCCGAACTCGAGAGATTCTAAGTTAAAAATTGCCACAACACAAAAAGCTAAAGATTTAAAACATAATAATATTCACGTATTTTACGAATATAAGTACAGAACATTCTTTTATTAAATTAAATCTAATTAAAAATTATATTAGTTCAAAAATGAGTGCAGATATATTAAATGCTGCTGTCATAACTAGAGCCTGGATTATATGAAATTGCATATTTTAGCTGTTTTTAGTGTTTTTGAATATAAATGCACAAAAACGATGAATTTCCAGAATAAATGCATATTTTAAGGGTTTTAGTAATTTTAAGAATTTTATTATTCCCTCATCCGAAAAATTTCACCACAATACTAAAGTTGAACTTTCTTCTTACTTCTTATCTGAGTGGAAAGGCAATGGAATTCGTAAACGTTTAATTATGTCCTGGGGCGCCAAAATGTTTTCGTAGCTCAATTATAGCTACAATCCTTGTTAGTAAAACCAAAAATGAGCTTTACTATGCTTGCCTGGCAATTGACTGAAGGTCAGATTAAAATAAACACCTATTATAAAATTCCACATCATTTTCCCTCAGCAATAGACATGGCTCTATCATTGATGAACAATCCGTAATAGACAACCCGAAAAGTTTATAAGTACTGTTCAATATATTTTGTAGCTCTGGAAAGAACTCTTGGTCATAAAAATGCTATTACATGATAGAAGATAAAGCTTAACTGTTTAGAACAACGAGAGACACATTGGGATACTGGACATATAGTCACAGAATTTGTGATGTATAAAAACCTAAGATTTAATATACATCGAATTTTCACTAACAAGGGAACCTCGCGAACTGTCAAGGCTCGATTTTTCTGAATTTCGGTTTATAGGCCAATATGACCGAGTAGATGAAAGATCCAAAATCAAATTTGGCCCAATCGACCTGGGGGTCGAGCTACGGCCCACTGAAAATAGAGCTCACCCTACGAGGATGCTTCGCTGCATGACAGGTGAAAACAGTGTTTTGGCGTGCTGGGTAAGCATTAAGCGCCAAACGTTATCGTAGGAAAAAAATAATACATATGAACAAAATATAGCACATATTTATAATAGTCATTTTAGTTGTACCTGAAATAATTATACATTGTGTTTTCTAGTGTAAAAGTAAAAAATATTTGAAGATTTTGCCTTACTTTTGCATAACTGACAAATTTTGAGATCATTTTTGGCGAAGAACTCGAAAAAGCTGCCTGGTACGTAAACCAGTCTTGAATAAATAAGACGCGATCCTTCAATTTTCAAATCAGTAGCAATCATCACTTGCCTGTAACTTCATTATTTTTGACATTTTTAATTCTTTTGTTGGAAAGCGTGGAATTTCAAGCCTTATTTGTCACCATGTCTTCCTTTTCCACCATATCAACATACTTGTTTCGCGTTGTTTGTGAAAAATACACAAAGCAAGCCGATTTTGTATCAGATTATAAGATGGATATTGAGAAAGAAATATTTACATTTGCCAAAACTTTGATAAGTGGGTTAACATACGAAATGAATGATGAGAATACACTTGATACTTGTTTAAATGAAATGAAGTATGATGCAATACAGGATAATGAAATGAATGATGAGGAATGGGATGAACAAACTAATTTGCCGTCACGCGTAACTTACACATTAGAAGACATGAAAAGAATTTCCATGGAGTGGGTCAGGAAAACTACGTTCCTTGAAAAGCATACAGCATCGCTTTAAAGACAACACGCTTTCACGTCGACAAATTTATCGCTTTCGGGATTATGTTGCTTCCCAGGGTACAAGATGTGAAAAACTGTTACGGATGAAAGACGAAGTATTTGAGAAGTTTAAAAATGCCCGGGAACATGTTTTATTAACAGTTCACGATGCCGATTTAAAGTTATGGTTTCTGAACATTGCAATGAGAGAAAATCTCACAAACTTTAGCGCAAGTGATGCTTTTCTATTAAAATTTTAATAAAAGAGCGTGGCATAACAAGTAGAAGTGTCACCAAATTCGTTATGCCTGTACGTACTATGCACACAACGGCTTTGGAAGATAGAGCTATAGAATTCGTCAACATAGTTACAGATGCAATGAGCAACTATTCTTTTGATGAGGTTTTAAACACTGACCACAGCGGATTCACTAAAGAACGGGCATCTACGCGCACTCTGTCGATTAAGAGGGAAATCACACTCCAAGTACCATTCAATCTTCTCACGCCATATCCCATTCCGTAACAATTGAACCTGTCATTTCTGCTACTGGACAATCATTGCGACAATTTCTGCTCATCCATCAGGAACCAAAGGGTGTATTCGATCCACGGGTACAGGAAAAGTTATTTAATCTCCTAATGTTATTCTGGAATGTTCCAAAAGTTGCAAATCCTCTACCGAAATACATGAGATGTTCCTCAGCGAAGTACTCAAACCAGGCATAACATCAAAAGTTCTATTAATTATGGATTCGTGGACAGGTCAAATGGACGAAAATATAGTTGATGATAAATTTAGTCAAGCCAGTCTTTCAGAGCAATCGAAATTGATGATTATACCACCTGGAGGGATAGCACTCATACAGCCATACTACGTATATTTCTTCAATGGAAATATTTCGCTAAACGCTTAACACGATTTTGCCTTTTACATTATTATGAGCATATAATCTTATCAGAACGTCATAACATCACAAAACTGCATTCACTCATTCACAATCAGCTGTCTTCCCCAAAATTCCGTAATATGATAATCTATGCTTGGTGGAAATCAACGTACCCGATACCAAAGCCTGAAAAATTCTTCAATGTGCAAGAAATTTGTTTTAATTTCACGGACCAAGTGTGTCACGAAATGGACTGCGATGGTAGTTCATTCATTTGTTGCAATCATTGCTCAAAGTTATTATGCTTTCTCATTTTTTATTGATTTTCATTTCCATTAAAAGCGTTTTAAGTTCATCATAGCCAAGAGCGCAGTTATAACTCTGGAAACCCCCGCAGTTAGGTAACTCAAAATTTTTTTTTTCATATCTACATAAATTCATTTTCATACATAAATACTCCATGTTCATAATTCAAATCAGTTTCATATGTAAATACTCCATATTCATAATTCAAATCAGTTTCATATGTCAATATTGCAGCGGTAAATAATTTTAATTGATTTTGGAAAGTGCCTCTAAAATTATTTGCAAAGGAACCTCAGCTTTTCCGCTG
>QLNU02015360.1:139606738-139628532 GCA_006491805.2 Dysdera silvatica
GAAGTCACAGGTATGTGTCGAATTTTTACTCGGTCGGAGACCCACAGGGGTATACGATACCTTCAGTATGTAGGTGATGGAGATACGAAAACTTATCCTGAAATTAAAAAGTTGCGACCATATGTCAATGCTGTAGACATTGAAAAAATAGAATGTATTAACCACATAGGCAAAAGAATGGGCGCCCTGCTTAGAAAAATGAAGCAAGAAAAAAGAGGACAAAAACTCGGACAGCAGACCGTTAAGCGGTAAACGCAGGCTTACTAATAAAATTATTGACCGCTTCTCCGCATACTTTAGAAATGCTATAAGAGAACATAAAGATTCTCTAGATGGAATGAGAAAGGCTGTATGGGCTATCTTTTATCACTCACGTGCCACAGATGAGGAGCCCACTCACGATTTTTGCCCCAAAGGCGTTTCTTCATACTGTAAATACCAAAGGGCAGTTGTCAACAATTCACACCATAATTTTAAACACAACAATTCAGTGCCAACTGCTGTTATGGATGCTATTAAACCAATATTTAAAGATTTAGCACATCCCCAACTTTTAAAAAGACGTTTAGGAAATGGAACGTAGAACGCAAACGAGAGCTTCAACTCAGTAATCTGGAAGTATTGCCCAAAAACTTCAGGAAGTGGTCGGCCCATTGATGAAATAGCAACCTACGAAGCTGTCATCGCATTTAACAAAGTTAGTCAGGGTCGTCTCCAATTTATGGAAAACCTAGTGGTTATGCCAGGTGTCAATGCAAGACATGCTGCAATTGCAGCAGATAAAGTGTGAGTGATGAATGCAGAAAAGCAAGCTTCGATGTCCACAAAAGCAGCTCGTAAAGTTCAACGACAACTGTTTTGTAAAAAATTAAAAAAGGACTTGCAGCATGAAGGAGTGTTATATGAAGCTGGTCGATTTTAATGGTATGTAGTGAAGCATATTTATTTTTATACTTAAACTTGACTTTAAACTCAATTTTCTCTGAACGTCAAATTGGATCTTGCGCGCATGATATAATTTTTGCTGTTTGCTATATTCAAATAAAATTTGGCAGTTTCCTTCGTATAATCATATTACACAAAATGAGTGAGCTAATTTTGTTATACTAGTTAAAATTACAAGATCATGCACATAAAACTATTAAAAAATCACGTAAATATCCATATTTGAGAAAATCAATAATTTAAAAATTCATATTTTATAAATATATTTATAAATTTAAAATACTGCTCACTCAATCTCTACATACAACCCTCCTTCTTATTATAAAACTGTGTTTTTAGCTCTGAGTTATTGTTAAGTGAATATATCATGCGCGTCGTAAACTTCTAATATTTAAATCATATGAAAAATCAATTTAAATTTTTTATTATTAAAAAATGAAAATATGTTACAATTTTCTATAAACTATGTTATTAATGAGATAATTATCTAGTTTATAAGTTGTGAAAATTTTATAAAAATCAAGTGAATAGTTATTTTACAAATTGTTCCTAAATTTAGTGCATTTTTCCATTGTTTTCGATGACTTAAAACCACCAAGTCCCCTTAAAATGATGACTTCTAAGATTGTCTAGGAAAGCACATAGTTCTATTTAGGTTAAGTAGAGATGTGTCTTATACGTTTATTTTATAGGTATTAAAGATAGATATTGAGTGGTGGGGGTTACTAATTTTGTGGTACTGTTGTAGTAATCAGTAATTAAATATTCAAGTCACGAGGTTTCCAGTGGGAGAATAATTTTATTTAGTCATGACATTAAAAGCTTACTATATGACGAAAGTTACTTACGTTCCCAAGCGTTCAAACATAAGCATGGATTATGGCTGCTCTAGTAATATTATTTTGATGGTAAGTGTGAAAGTGTGGACTTCAGAAAACTGCACACACTCTCTTGCAAAAAAAATAAATGAAACACCATAAAGAAATTATTTGTTTTAATTGCAATTAAATGTACATCCAGCACATACATACGTAAGAATATGATAAAAAAATCAGGGTCGTAGGACTCATCAATGGCTAGGAATTATGTATGGAATATTCAATATATAGTGTATAATATTCAATAAATAGCTGGTGGCCCTCTCCCCCACCCTGGCGACGATGCATGCATTTATACATCTAGGTAAGGAGTGATAAAGGTTCTTAATGTCATCCTGTGACACATTCTGCCAAGCATTCCTCACTTGTTGCTCCAGATCTGCGACATTTTGCTGTGCCCGAATCTGGTTGCTTACCATGGTCCATACATGTTGGATTGGCGAAAGGCCTGGTGACCTTGCTGTCGAAAGAAGAGTATCGACAGCACGAAGGCAGTAACCCCATCTCAGTTAAGCGTCGTGAGATGGTGGAAGGTGCCACAGGTGGTATGGAAGAGACTGTAGTAGGTTGCATGGCGAAAATGATGCCGTTGGTTCAGCTTGGGCCTGTCGCAAAACCAACCGATCTTGCCTCACATTCGCACACCTGGGTCTTCCAAAACTTTCGTTCCGCCTATGAGTTCCTCGTAGCAACCATTGTTGCCAACATCTTTGTACGGCAGTATTCGTATGGTGGAGGTATTAGCCTATTGCTCAGTAGGACCAGCCAGCTTCACGCATCCCGACTATGCGACCACGTTCAAAGTCGTCCACTTGGCTATAAGGTCTTCGACAACGTCCCAACGTCATTACTGGTTGCGTCTCCAGGGAACTGCAACGCCGATAACGAAAAAAAATAAACCGTTCGCAATTTTTACCTCTTTTATACGATGCCAGTTGCGCAGTAGAAATGCGCGCTATGATCGAAGTTAACACTCATTGGCTTTGAAAATTTAATCATTTGCATACTTGGTTTAAAGGAATTTGCATGCGAAATTTTGAGATGATCGGATAATTTTTTAGGGGTGCCTTTTTTTTGCAAAACAGTGCATTTCGGTAATGGCGTCAATACATTAGCCTCAAATTTGTTGTTGCAACTCGTAGCTTGGCCTGTCCTCGTGGTACCTTGGTCTTTTTAGTATGAGATGATTTTCATTACCGTTGGTAGCAAGGGTATTAGAGGTTTTATCTTATAGGTAGATTTATCTTATATACAGGGTGTCCCAGAAGGCCATTGACAAACTTCTAGGGAACGCTAAATTAACCATATCGGCCAATGGAACCCATGTCCGAAACGGAACCTGTTTCGCAACAGAGTAAATTTAGTGTATACGTCCAACTCGCTGCTGCATACCCAATTACATCAATTAAAATATTTTTTCAATACAGAATTTAAATGATTCACCTAATGACAGAGCAGAGACAAAAATATCCTGAATTCCCCTTTCTGATCCGGATCAGATAATTACTGATCCGGATCAGATAATTACTGATAAGTGAATATCTAGTAGTAAATTGGTCCGAACTGGGGTCAAACAATATTGACAATGTCAAAGAAATCTCAGCTGTGTCTATAAAAATGTCGAAGTTATTTAATATTATTGAAATACATGTAAACTGACATAAATTAATTACAATCTATGTATATATATATATAAATCGAACGCAGATTAAATCAAACAACAATATCAATCAACGTTTATTGGCGTAGTGATACCAGCGCCGACGTTAGAAGCCTCCGCCAGGTAAGTGGAAGGTCGTGGGTTCAGGTCCCACCGAACGGAGAAATATTTATTTTCTTTCGAACGTTTCACCATCTAATCACGCCATAACATCGGCGCTGGTATCACTACGCCAATAAACGTTGATTTATATTATTGTTTAATCTATGTATAATTCATAATACATATTTTAGTCAGAGCCGGCGTTAGGTGAGGGGGAGGCATGGTTTACTGCAATGGAATATTACTTATGTAGTGTTCCATCGGGCCAGCAACAGATTTTTCGAGCCCCTACGTGCTACTTTCCCTCTATATAGATATGCATACAGGACAAGTACCGTCTAGTGGCAATACTTCTCTTACGTGCATATGTGCATACAGGGGAAGTACCTGTTAGGGCAATATCAGGTCGCCAAACAGAGACAGGCCGCCGTCCGTTGGCATTAAATAATTTTGGAAATTCTTTAAATGGCGCACTTTGCCGTATGTGGTAACCTTGAACGTGTTGGATGCGAACACTAAATTTACTGTATCGGCCAAACGACTAATTTTAAGAAAAAAGTGACTAAACAAAAATTGTTTATTTTCATGTCCTCTACCTGCTGCATATACTTGGCAGTTCACAATTCATTTCCAGTGTGCTAAAAAAGACAGTTTTATGCTTATTTCTCACTATGTGATCACAGATCCGGATCAGAAAAGGTAATTCCGGATGTTTTTGTCTCTGCTGTGTTATTAGGTAAATCACTTACATTCTGTATTGAAAGAATATTTTAATTGATGTAATTGGGTATGCAGCAGCGAGTTGGACGTATAGAGTAAATTCACTCTGTTGCGAAACAGACGCGTTAAGTCAGTTTCGGACATGGGTTCTATTGACCGATATGGTTGATTTGGTGTCCCCTACAACCTCTAAAAGTTTGTCCACGACCTTCTGGGACACCCTGTATATTAGAATATATAATTCATTGGATCTAGTAGAATCGATGTTTAATAATTTTTCAATTTTATTTTCTCTATTCACTTAAAATATTTATCTAAAATTCTTTCACATATAAAGACCTTCCAAATCCTAAGGCAGCCTCTGTCAAAACTTAAATAAAAATATTTTATACAGCGAAATTAGATGAAGGTGGAAAAATCCAGACATACGAAAGTTAGTATAAATGACACGCGCTGCAACATAATCTGATAAAGAATGTAAACTCTCCTGCTGAATATTTTCCAAAGATTATGAAAATAAGGAGGAAACTAGGATAATCTGACGTTAGCTATTTTCACTTGAGATGTGGAGCATTGTCATGGCATTATTATCTACCCACTACTCTATCTTCATTAAAATCTGTCACCTAACAGAACGAGTCACAGAATAAGCGCAATCATCGGATAAAACGGAAATTGACTTGGATAGAGCGTAGTGGAAGATACCCATCTTCAGAGGAAACTAATTAGAAAAATAATTAATTGCGCTTCTAGTATGATCGGTATTTATTGGCTGATAACTTCAACGCTCTTTATAACGTGCCAGTTAACATTTTCCTGAAATGGGCAAATGTCTAGAGAGGGAGAGAGAGTGAGGAAGGCTTATGTGTATTTCCAGTATATTGGCTTATTTACCAAAGGGCAAAAAAAAATAATTTTTAATAAGGATTGAGGAAAAATAAATATAAGCAAGATTCGATTACACTATATACTAAGTTACCTTTTCCACCTGTAAGCTAAGCCTCATCAAAAAATTAAATAATCTACCATAAAAAAAATCCGTAAAATGTATGATGCTGTATTATTTTAAGGCAAAAATAGGAGAAGAATATTGAAATATTAAGATAAAGAATAGATAATTATAAGCTTCAAGGAAAACAAATTTCCAATTTCATCTATGGACGTTAATGGAAGCAGAATTGCAAAATTAAACAAAAAAACCTTAATAGTCATATTAAACGTGGCTGAACGATATTTGAAAGAAATTCTTTAATTATAAGCATTAAACAAGGACCTATTTTACCCATATACAATGATTTTCAATCATTTTTGAATTAAATTTTTAATAATTTTTCAGTCAAATTTTCAACCATTTTTCCAAAGTTTCTATTTTTAATCATAAGTAAAAAATATCATTCGGAAGTAAAAAAGTTATAGTAGAGTTAAAGACAATTTGAAGAAGTAAAGTCCTATTTTATACAATAATTGAATGGTGTTAAGTTAAAATGAACTAACCTAAACTTCTTACGTTTTCGAAAGCAAACCCTTAAAGTTTGCCACTTAGCTAAACCATAATAAGGTTAGTCAATCTTTTCTTTATCATTAAAACGGAACGGAAAGGAAAATAAATTACTTCATTTGGCCTATAACCTAAGTTTTAAAACGCTATAGATTAATCATATTATTCGACTTCATTTATAAAGATTTTTGATATTGTAAACCCTAAGAATCGCTAAATATAAGCGAGCAATGCCAAACGGCGTATAATAAAATATTCAGTAACATAGTGTTATATATATATATTTACTTAAAATATTTTATACGATGACAATATTTTACATTAAAGTTCAAACTTTCATTGCTGGTATTTGTAAACAGCGTTGGAGCATATGCAGAACCGTACCCTGAATGGGGACCTTGGGAAAATATTTTTTCTCAAAATAAATTATTGTAGAATTTTATTCTAAATTTTTTGTTTTGTATAAAATTGTGCACAATATAAATTTTTCTTTGATGTCAAAAACATATTCGAAGTAGATTTTCACGGTAGATTTTGTGCACATTAACGTTTTTACAATGGTTTGAGTCTTTACCTATTCAATAGTAAAGATAAAGTCGATCATAAATTTTAGTATATCTCTATAAGTTTTCAATGCAAGTTTTTTTAAGAAATTTATTCATTAACGTTAAATATATTAGTTTGCGCGTATATTTAATATATTAATAAAATACATCAAAACATTAATGAATTCTAAGTACCTCTCCCTCGTAGCTTTCTGAGCCTCTGTGACTTTCAGAGCACCCGGGAAAAAGTGTCTAGCTTCGGCCTTAGATGTATGGATGGTATTTATAATGCGTTTAAAAAATGCCATCTGAAGATGAACTGCGTTAAAAAATGTGAAAAGTATATTTCAGAATACAGTCTCAGGAATAATTACATTGAAATAAACTATAATGAAAACACTAACTTCTAAAGGAGCCCACATTACATAGTTGCTAAATAATTAACGGTATGTGGATAGTAAAATTAAACAGCTTCTACATTATCATGGCAATCCCAAAAATCAAGAATATTCAACAATATTTAATTCACGATATATATTTTTTCATATCATACGGAAGTAATTTTTTTTCAACTTGAATCGTTCTCTAAATAGACAGATATATATATATATATATACGTATATCACTGCTTTATTTATTCTTCATTTCTAAAGTCATAATAACAATATACTGTGTAACTACAGTGATAATACAGACAATATATACTAAAAGTACATCATATTAGACTCTACAATGAAAGGTCTCAAGAAAATGTCAGCAAGGATCTGGGACCTTAAGATTATAATCTGATTCCAAAGATGACATACAACTAATTGTGAATTATACATTACGTTTTTTCCATTTTTTTTAGTTTCCATTACCCTGTATCAAATATTTTCTTAGACTTTTTTAAATGTTTATTTACTTTTCAATTTTTTGAATTCCTCTTGTAGTCCATTCCAAAGTTTTGCACCTTTTTAATTTACATTATTCCTTCCTACTTCGGTCCTTATTTTTGAAAGTAATAAATCATTGTATTTACGACGTGCATTTCTAACTTTTTCATTTAATTTTATTTTTACAAATTCAGTGTGCTTGCCTTCCCTTATTTTTTCATACATTTTTACCAAGACACTGTATTCGTGTAAATGTTCTATTGGTAATATATTGTACTTATAAAATAAGTTTTTCCAGTTTAGTCTTCTATCACTGTTAATTAATTTCAACGTTTTTTCCTGAATATTTTTCAACACATTTTTATATACCGAGCCTAAGTTCCCCCATACGCAATTACAATATGTCACATGACTGTAGATCAAAGAATAATACAGTTCTACGCTGTTTTTTTCCCTTATTGTTGTATTAATTCTTCTTAGAATTCCTAAGCTTTTACTTATTTTGTTTGCTGTTTTATCTATATGGTCATTCCAGTTCGATTTATTAGTTAATTGAATTCCTAAGAATTCAATTTTATCAACAATTTCAATTTTTTTATTATTAACTGTAATTCAAATATTCTTTATATCTTTATGTACATTTTATTCTTACTTGAAAATGGCATTACTTTGGTTTTTTCTACGTTTAGCTTCATCTGATTAACATTAAACCATTTTTCGTATTTTTAAATTTCTCTTATACTCACTTCCATCAGTTTCATTTAGTCACTATCAGTTAAAATCACGCTTGTGTCATCTGCGAACAAGATAATGTGTCCGATATATAACATTAACATATAACGAATATAGCAGTGGCCCCGTAATGAATCCCTGGGGTACTCCATAATTATTTGTCAGTAGCTCTGATATTATTCACTTGACACAAACTAATTGTTTTCTATCCCTTATATAACTACTTAAGAAATTATTGATTTTTTCCCCCTAATCCATAAGTTTTCAATTTTTCTGTTAATATCGTTATATTTATTACATCAAATGCCTTGCTTAAATCATAAAATATGCCAATTGCATATTCCTTATTTTCAATTGCTTCTTGTACTTTGTCAATTGTTCTAAGCAGTGATCCCTCCGTTGATTTTACTTTTCTGAAACCAAATTAATTTTTATTCATTATGCTGTTTTTCCTCTAAATTCAATTATTCTTTTATACAGTAGATTTTCAAATAATTTAGCAAATAGTGCAATTATTGCTATCGGTCTATAGTTTTCAATATTATCTATCTTTCCCTTTTTTTAGGAATAGGAACTATTTTAGATCTTTTCATTTCAGTTGGAATTCCCTCAGTATCTATTATTTCATCAAATATGACCAACAAAGGTTCAACCAGTAGGTCTACACATTCTCTAACTATTTTTGCATGTATTTTATCATGTCACACACCTTTTTTACATCGAGTCTGTTTATTTCATCTAATAGTTCTGAGTAGCCAATATGATCTACACACATTATTTTTTCATAATTTTGTCGTGCATATTCCTTATAGTCATCGTTCAATTCATTACCTCTATCTATTATTTTTTCTGCTATTTCAACAAAAAAATTGTTAAAGCAGTTAGCGATTTCCCCATTATCTGATATTTTTTATTACTCTTTTTGGTTCCTTTTCCCAAGAATTTATTTAAAAATTTCCATTTATTTTTATTATCCGTATTAAGTAAGTTTTCATCCATAAATCTTTTTGTGTAATGCAATTAATTTAGTTATTCTGGTCCTTAATTTCTCACAAATCTTCCGCATCCAGTTTTGGTTCTTATAAATCTTTTAAATATGCCACTCCTTGTGTTCATGTTATTTTTTATTCTTTTGTTGACCCAACCCTTTTCATTTATTTTACCCTTTATATATTTACACTTTGAAATTTTTTTCATACAAATCCTTTATCCTTTTTAAGAATAAATTATATTTATCGACATTGTCCCATTCGAGTTCCCAGTCGATAGATCTTAATTCTTCCCTGAATTTCCTTATATTCCCGTTGCTGAAGTTTCTAACTCTTAATTTGTTGTTTACTTTCCCCACAGTCTTCTCACTATTATAGCTCGATGATCACTAATCTGATAATTTACAACACTTGATATAATTCCATTTATATTTGTAAAACATAAATCAATTATTGTAGAAGAGTCAGCAGTTACTCATGTATAATCTTTTATTGTATTTTTTAGTCACATTGTTTCCATTGCATTCAGTAAGAAAGTTTTCTACCAGATTCCTTAGCAATATCCATATTCATATTCCCCAATATTAGTATTTTCTTGTATAGTACCTCTTCAACTTTACTGTATAACCAATTAATTAGTTTATCTATGTTGCCTCTTGTATTTCTATATACAGGGTGTCCCAGAAGGTCGTTTCCAAACTTCTAGGGGTTGTAGAGGACAAATGAAACGTATCGGCCAATGGAACCTATGTCCGAAACGGAACCGGTTTCTCAATAGAGTGAATTTAGTGTATACGTCCACCTCGCGGCTGCGTAACCAATTACATCAATTAAAATATTTTTTCCATACAGAATTTAAGTGATTCACCTAATAACACAGCAGAGACAAAAACATCCGGAATTCCCTTTTCTGATCCGGATCTGCGTACCACATAGTCAGCAATAAGCATAAAAGTGCCTTTTTTAGCACACTGGAAATGAATTGTGAACTGCTAAGTGTATGCAGCAGGTAGAGGACATGAAAATAAACAATTTTTGTTTAGTCACTTTTTCCTAAAATTAGTCGTTTGGCTGCTACAGTGAATTTAGTGTTCGCATCCAGCGCATTCAAGGTTACCACATATGGCAAAATGCGCCATTTAAAGAATTTCCAAAATTATTTAACGCTAACGGACGGCGGCCTGTCTCTGTTTGGCGACTTGGTATTGCCCCCCTAAGTGCTACTTCTCCTGTACACACATATGCACGCAGGAGAAGTTTCGCCCCTAGACGATACTTGTCCTACATTCATATCTGTATAGAGGGAGAGTAGCACGTAGAGACTCGGAAAAATCTGCTGCTGGCCTGATGGAAGACCACATGAGTAATATTCCATTGCAGTAAAACATGCCCCCTCACCTAACGCCGGCTCTAACTAAAATATGTATTATGAATTATACATAGATTGTAATTAATTTATGTCAGTTTATATGTATTTCAATAATATTAAATAACTTCGACATTTTTATCGACCCAGCTGAGATTTCTTTAGCATTGTCAATATTGTTTGACCCCAGTTCGGTCTAATACAGTATGAGATATTCACTTATCAGTAATTACAACACTTCAACATTTACAAACTTTACTTTCTGATCTGTCAGACCATGACAAACAAGTTTTACATAGGAAGTTGTGTCCGGAAAGACGACCGTTAAGAGGGCGATGTTCGAAGGCGTACTGGAGACCGGGAAGCGGGATCATTTCAGGTGAGGGCGTTGCAGGAGAAGGATGCATCGGTTCAGTAACAGTGAATTGGCAGATATGCATTACGTTTATGGCGCCGTGGATGGAAATGGACGTGCCGCCGTACGCATGTACCAAAAGCGCTTCCCAAACAGACGTCGTCCAAGTCGTTCATTGTTTGGACAATTGCACCGCAGATTATATGAGGCAGATGCTTTCCATGTATCCTCTCTCGTCAGCCATCAACGTACTACACGCTCACCTTTCATAGAAGAAGCTGTGTTACGGGAAATTGAGAGGAACCCGCAAATAAGTATAAGAGCAATCGAACACGACCTTGGTGTGTCTCGCTCCAGCGTTATGCGTACATTGCACGAGGACAACCTACACCCGTACCACATTCAAAGAGTACAGGCACTGGGCGCAGTCGATTATCCTCAACGTGTTGCATTCGCACGTTGGTATTTGGATACAAGTCTCTCACAACGGGCATTTCCATCGTCGATTCTATTTACTGATGAAGCGACTTTTTCACGAGACGGTATCCTCAACCTGCCTAACATGCATATGTGGGCGCACGACAACTCAAGAAGTGAATGTGCCCATGCAAGCCAACAGCGCTTTAGTACAAATGTGTGGGCTGGTATTATCGTTGACTTTTTAATTGGTCCTTGCGTACTACCTAAAAACGTGAGTGGTTATATTTATAAGATTTTTTTAGAAGAGGTGTTGCCGAATTTGTTGGCTGAAGTTCCAGCAGCTTCACATCGACACATCTGGTTTCAGCACGATGGGGCGTCGCACTCATTTCAGCACGAACGTGCCGGCCTACCTTGATTGGATCTATCCTCATCACTAGATTAGCAGTGGCGGACCAGTCGCATGGCCACAACGATCCCCGACCTCACACCCCTGCATTTCTTCCCGTGGGGATACATGAAGTCTCTGGTACACAACACACCTGTAACATCCGACTTCAACCTTGTCGCCAGGATCGTGGAAGCAGCGGCACGTGTCCGTGAAAAACTTGGCCAATTTCAATGCGTACGAGACTCCATGCGGCGACGTTGTCAAGCCTGCATTGTGGAAAATGGAAGGAATTTTGAACATCTTCTATGATGTAACTATGACTTTTTCCTTCATAACGCAGCCTTAAGTTTGTTAATAAAGTCATGTTAACACCGCTTTCGACTTCCTTTCTTTGTGCGTTGGTCACGTTGCTGTAGCACCGCACGGTTTCATTTCCAAACACAACTTCCTATGTTAAACTTGTTCGCAATGGTCTGATAGATCAGAACGTAGAATTTTTCAGTGTTGAAGTGTTGTAATTACTGATAAGTAATTGTCTAATACTGCATTGGTCCGAACTGGGGTCAAATAATATTGACAAGGTCAAAGAAATCTCAGATGTCGATAAAAATGTCGAAGTTATTTGATGTTATTGAAATGCACATAAAGTGACATAAATTAATTACAATCTATGTATAATTCATAATACATATTTTAGTCAGGGCCGGCGTTAGGTGAGGGGGGTATGGTTTACTGCAATGGAATATTATTTATGTAGTCTTCCATCGGGCCAGCAGCAGATTTTTCGAGCCCCTGCGTGCTACTCTCCCTCTACACAGATATGAATGTAGGACAAGTATCGTCTAGGGGCGAAACTTCTCCTGCGTGCATATGTGTGTACAGGGGAAGTAGCACTTAGGGGCAATACCAAGTCGCCAAGCAGAGAAAGGCCGCCGTCCGTTGGCGTTAAATAATTTTGGAAATTCTTTAAATGGCGCATTTTGCCATATGTGGTAACCTTGAATGCTTGTTTGTTTTGTTTGGTTTTTTGGTTTTACGGCTCAAAGACTACAGTGGTCATGCTGCGCCGGGACCTACTGTTTTCCGAGGAATCCGAACCTCTTAAGGCCTGGGGAACCAAACCCCGGACTACAGTGAGCAGTGCGATCTTTATGAGATCTCTGAGTAAGCGTTCTTTTTGCACTGCTGGGAGTCGAACCCGGATTAGCCGCGCAATAGGAGAACGCGTTACCACACTGCGCCACCGCAGGGCCAGGTAACCTTGAATGCGCTGGATGCGAACACTAAATTCACTGTAGCGGCCAAACGACTAATTTTAGGAAAAAGTGACTAAACAAAAATTGTTTATTTTCATGTCCTCTACCTGCTGCATATACTTGGCAGTTCACAATTTATTTCCAGTGTGCTAAAAAAGGCAGTTTTATGATTATTTCTCACTATGTGGTACGCAGATCCGGATCAGAAAAGTGAATTCCGGATGTTTTTGTCTCTGCTGCATTACTAGGTCAATCACTTAAATTATGTATGGAAAAAATATTTTAATTGATGTAATTGGTTACGCAGCCGCGAGGTGGACGTATACACTGAATTCACTCTATTGCGAAACCGGTTCCGTTTCGGACATGGGTTCCATTGGCCGATATGTTTCATTTGGTGTCCTCTACAACCCCTAGAAGTTTGGAAACGACCTTCTGGGATACCCTGTATTATTCCTACCTTTAGTTCACCTCTTTTTATTCCTATGATTTCCTAGTCGTCCCATGAATATGTTAGTTCATCCCACTTTTCAAATTAAACATGCTTTTCCTTAATATAAACAGATACCCCTCCCCCTCTTTTATTTTTTTCTCATTAAGTGATAGTCATACCAACCTGATATTTCCATACGATCACTTTCTCTGGTCCAAGTTTCATTTATACCCAAAATATCAGTTTGGTACTCTTTATTGTCCAATAATATTTATATTTCACCTATTTTATTGTTTATGCTTCTTGCATTTATAGGCATTATACTTATCATATTCCTATCCCTATTATCCAACCAACTTGTTTCCTCATAATCTGTTATAGATGTATTTATTACCTCTCCCTAACATTCAATCTTACTTTCTGAATCTACTTTATCTATACAACTTACACTACAATTAACACTTGAGTTAAATTCTAATCCATCACCTATATTGCCCTTATTATCATTATTGTTTTTAATTTGCCTTATCAAATTATCTTCCGATTTATCCATAATGGAGTTGAACTCATCCTGTTTGTTGTCCTTCATTCTTTCATCAGCTTTACAGCACTTACCTTTTTTAAAGTATTCGTAACTGCTGTTCGCTTTTTCTTTTCTGTAGTAGTCTTTCCTTGTCTTTATTCTTTCGTTCATAAGTCAGATTAATCGATTCACGTCCAGATTATTATCTATGTTTATCACTAGGCTGTTTTCATCTTTTCTCATCTTAAATTTTCCATCAACTTTCCATAGGCATTTCCAGTTATATTTTTTTTTATATCTTCCATCCTTCGGTAAAGAGTCTCCTCTTGAACTGACAAAGTTGGTTGTTAATATACATCTTATCTGACTGATATTTCTAAAACCGTTTTCTGAAATTAACCAGTAATAGACAGTAAGGAAAACTGCTATTTGTGATAGGCCCTCCTTTGATTACGTATGGAACGTAGTATGTGTAACGTCATGACACTGGCGTAATAAGGGGGTGTTAATGGGGGTTGCAACCCCTCCCATTGCGATGAAATTTTGTATATATACATATGAATATATGGAGTTGTTGTAACTCTGTAACCCCCATTGAGCCTGTAACCCCTCCCTTATGAAATTTCTGCGTACGTCTATGCTCCACGAGTCCAAGTTTCTCACTAAATCTATGAGTTATGCTTCAATAAGGCAATTTGTTTTTTAATTGAATATCAGCCTTGAATTTTTACTGAGCATCAGTGAAAGGAAAGAAGTTCATGGCTTTGATTAATTACTGTTTTTTTCCAAGATATGGGCGGACAAATTTGTGTGCGATAGGATAAATTTTAATAACACTTGATACAGAATGTACTAATTTGTTGCCATTTTCAATACCACTTTGTTATGTCGATAATCTTCAAGGAATACCGCTATGTAGTTTTCTTCAGAGTGTTAATAAAAAGATGTATACAGGGAATACCTTATCTTTTTTAATTAAAACTTTTACACATACTCACACAATGTAACATTCATTAACCATTATATTTATAAATTTAAACCTCATTTGGCCATTTCATAATGGGCCCTACTGTGATCAGAGGCGTAGCCGGGGGGGAGTTTTGGGGGTTGTAACCCCCCATTGCAATGAAATTTTGTATATTTAACATAGGAATGTATGAGTTGTAGCTCTGTAACCCCACCCATTAAGCCTATAACCCCCTTTATGAACTTTCTGCCTACGCCACTGCCTGTGGTACAGTGGTATCGCGTTCGCCCAACACACCTTTAATCCCGAGTTTGACTCCAAACGATGCGTAAAACAACGAAAGCTTACGGGCTAAATATTCATTGTAGCCCTAAGTTTGATTCTCTAGGACTAAAGTAGTTCGGATTAAGCGGAAACCTGTAAACCCCCGGGCAGTATGACTTTTGTCTCCTTCCTCTGCAAAAAAAAGCACATAATCTCAAAATGAACTAATTTTTTTTAAGGAATTAATTTTAAAGAAAGGTGTCAAATACTTTTGGTTTAGAACGTATATTTAACTATTCCATAAACCCGTTAAAACATTAAACATAATATTAGTTTAGCCAAGAGCTAATTATATTATGTATATAATGTATCTATGATATATAGGATATCTGCTAGGTGATTGCGAGAACAGCTCTTTTTGTTCACATCTTAATTTCTGTCTGTCAAAACAGGAAATTATTTACGCCCTGCGTTGGTTTTGGCAATCCACTTTCCGGTTAACTTAATGCATTTAGGTCATTTCTCGCATCATCTAACATAAGAATGCTCTATCCTGCAGAAAAACGGCTAAGCTCAGATTTCGGCAAGTAGAATTGGACATATTCTTCAATAATGGATTGCAGTCATGTACTCTTTAGTAACGATAGAACATAATTACTTGCAGAAGAAAAAACTTTAATAGAATATTCTTATTATTATAAGAGTATTTATCATACTACATAGATCTATTTTTAATAGTAAAAAATCATAATAAAATTTAACAGGAATTGCTAGTACATATTATATTTAAGATACCTCTGCTACTAGTACATACTACGTCTAAGATGCCTTTACTACCAGTGCATATTACGTCTAAGATACATCTGCTACTAGTAGATATTATGTCCAAGATATCTCTGCTACTAGTACATGTTATTTCTGATATATTGATAGTGCACAAAGAACGCTTACTCAGAGATCTCATAAAGATCGCACTGCTCACTGTAGTCCGGGGTTTGGTTCCCTAGGCCTTAAGAGGTTCGGATTCCTCGGAAAACAGTAGGTCCCGGCGCAGCATGACCACTGTAGTCTTTGAGCCGTAAAACCGCAAGCAAGCTCTGATATATTGATAGCTATTATCTTAAAAAAATCCATCATAAAGGCTACTATTTTGCAACTTTAAAATGTCCTAGGTTCTCTTAATAAATCTTACTAGCCTCTCACCGTAGTCCGGAAGTTGAGTCCCTACTCCTTAAAAGGTTCTGAGTCCTCGCAAAACTGTAGGTTCCGGTAAAACATGACTCTTACTATTCTTGCGTTATAAAACTCAAACAAAAATAATCTATTAATTAGAATCTAATTAAAACATCTTATTTTCCTTCTCAATCCTTCTTAATTAAAATCTCTTAATTGAGCTTGTCGAAAGCTATGACAATATTCAAAATAGGTTTGCTAAAGGCTAAACTTTTTCTTTCTCAAACTGTACATATAGAAATTCTTGAAGTGTTGAAGTACTTGTATCGGAAAATGTTACTTCATCAGTTTTAGAACATTATACAATTATGTTCGGGAATTAACAAGTAAACCCTGCTAATGAGCAGCCTGTCAATGAGCCATTTTAAATAAAGTTTCAAAGCCAGGCTTTCGAAACATTTAAATTCTCACACAAATAACAAAATATCAACAATAAAACTCAAAGATTTTAATCTAAATCCTCGTATTCATGAAAATCAACTCATTTCTGTTCGAACGTTTTCACTAAACACATCCAAGAGTAGCTTATTTGTAACAATGTTGTCACAACAAATTTAAATGATAAAAAGATAAAGATGCAACATATATATATATATATATATATAGCCAAGAATACCTGCAGTCGGCATAGCGTCGTCTCAAGGGAGCTATGGTATCCGTCACTCACTAAGAGGGTGACACAACGAGTCGGCCTTGGCGTAATCATTTCGACTGTGGTGAAGTTAGAAATTTTCGTTAAACTGTAGATCCAGCTTTCCAACCCGTCTGGCCAACGCGTTGAGCTTCAGGCCCCTCCCTCTGTGTTTCTTTCACCGTACTACGTGTATGTGTGAAAACAGAGAGACCTCCATCCTGCTGTGGATTAAAAATGGTTGATGCTGTCAAAAGTAGTCTTAGTCAAAAGTTTCTGTACAGAAATAATGAAAAAAATATTGCATCCGAAATGTGAAAGAGCACAGGAGTCTTTTTTCTGGAAGTTCATTTTGAGAAAAATATTTCTATATTATTAAGGATCTGCAACTCAGAATCTTAATTCTAAAGTGCTATATTTGGCCTATTTTCCTTTATGGTTGCGAGACCTGGACATTACAAAAAGACGCAAGGCATAAAATCGAAGCTTTCGAAATGTGGACCCTTAGAAGACAATTGCAGATAAAATTGACCACAAAAGATCTTCAAGCAGGAAGTCCTAAACATATTCAATACAAAAAGAATTATCATGACTTCAATTCTGAGCAAACAGCATATTGTGGACACAGAGTGAGGGGAGAAAAATGCAAGCTATTCCGTTGGAACTGGAGAGGCATCAAAATCTGGAGGCATCGTGGGAAAGAGCACTAGAGGCAGAAAAAGAAGAGGATACATGGATGACTTACAGGCTTGGACTAGAATAATCACAGACGACAGTATCCATACCAGTTGAGACGGGAAAGTGTGGTTCATATTTGCCGCCAAACTCCAAATAGGAGAAGGTACTGATGACGACGGTGATGATAATGATGATGAATAAGATCTTCTGACTAATGACAATAATTGAGATATTCTAAATATCTGGACGTTTATTTTACAATTATACGTAGAATTGTAAACTCGTGTATATGTAAAAAAAGGTAAAATAGTGGATGGCTCTTACAAATGAACTAACGTGTATGTTGAAGTGCAGGCTCATTGGATATATTAATATTTTAGCCACCATATACTCCTATGTTGCCCGAAAATAAGTGATTGTGCAGTTTAGAATAGTATCTCCCTATTTTGCAAAGTTGTAAAATAAAAGCACTCGATCTTATGTGATGGGCTGCGGGACAAATAGAATATTCTTCTCTACGAACGTTTTGTAATAGAGCTCGGACAACGATCAATAAGACGCCAGTTAGTCAACCTACAGAAGCATTATATATATAAATTTGTATTTTTGGAAAATTCATTTGTACACTTGTATGTCATTAAATACAAGACGTATGGAAGGGATTATAGATCTTAGTTTCTTTCTCCGTGTATCCTGGATAAAATATTTGAATAATAAGTCATTTTTTAATTTGCTCACGATCTAATATTTCTACTTATTTAATCTTGCTTTCGGAAAATAATACGGACAACATAAAAAAATCCACGAAATAAATAATTTAAATGTTTATTTCATTTCTACAATTATGTCTCAGCAAACATTCATGATGTTCTAGTGAACCCCGAAGCGCGCAGTGTGTAAACTTTCACCATAGAGAGAGCGAGATGCCGGACACATATTCTATGAATATTTAAAATGCTTATAAATATTTTTGCATATTAAATATTTTGGTTGATGCGAAAAAATTTGACAAGCAGTTTTTGAATAAATTTTTCTAAACTTTAATTTGAAAGCAAACGAGTATATAAATTTGAGATATTTTCAGGGTATAAAGAAATAAATTTATCAATAAAACTTTCAAGATGTTTCAGATTTCAGTCATTGAATATTAGATATTAAGATCACTGTAAAAGTATCTTTTACCCTGCTAATAAAAGTAACTCAATTTAAAAATATAAATTTGAGACAGGAGGTGCAAAATAAAACTTTCGCCATATTATGGAGTTTTCTTTATAAATGGCTCGGCTACATTTACTTCTAAGTAAATTTCCGAGGCCTTGTCCCTTTATCTCCTGTGTGAGTGAGTTTTGCAATTAAATTTATGCTTCCTTTAAAAAAATATAAAACTTATTATTTTATATGTGAATTCGATGAGAAATGTTGTGTCGAAAAACACAAGCATTGAAAGTTTTAAAGGCTTTTATAAAATTTAAATTTAAAGGTTTATTTCGCAAATGCAGTAAAAATTTGTAAATCTCCATGACATCCAGAGCGAAAAGCATACTACACAATTTGAAAACTACTATCATGAAGACCATTGCAGGCGAACGACAGAGTAGTGGCATATAATACTATCGACAAAGCTAATGTTGCACTATGTTTCCGATTTTGTTGTACATAAAACTAACGTATTTCCTACAAAATGCGTAAATAGCTGAAAATTTTCGAGTTACGTGTGTTTTTAAGGATTCGCTTGTTCAACAGGGAAAGCTGTATGCATGCCCTATGAATGGAAACCATGTAGTTAAAAATCATGAATGTAAAATTTTGAACGGAAATAGGAAGAATGATTAAACGCAGTACATTTTAGTGATCGTGAATGATTCGTTGCTAACGTGTTATCCAAATCATAATGCAGTTCGGATCTTACTTTTAGGCTTTGATTCCGTCATAGATGACTGGGGACAGTTTCTCTACATAAAACTATAAACAATAAACATACATATTTACTAACATTTTTCGTTAGTGTTAAGGTTTGCTGAAGTTAATTTACAGTGATTTTAAAAATAAATATATTTATATGGTAAAATATCCGAGTGTGAATTTAAAAAGCAAATTACTATCCGCAAACTGAAAATTGAACGATTGTAAGACACCGCCAGTAATTGATAATAATCGAGTATAATATGATCTATAGATTAAATCTGTTCCGTTTTATTTCATTTCTTTTACTCCTCCATTCTTTAATTAAAATGTTCAAGGAAGTTCTAAACACAGGGCCTCGAAAATTCTCAAGCCGTCTATGAATAATAGAAATAAAATACAGAGCACCAGGGAGGAAATTTACATAAAAAGGTTAAACACTGGTAAAATAGCAAATGAAAAAATCACTCAAGATTTCTCGGAAGCGTCAGATGCAGCCCTTCTTCAATAAAAATATAGATGTTGTATTTCTGCAATTTTTTTGTATTCGAAACTTATGAAACAATCCTTCATCAGAGTAGTCCCGCAGAATTGAAAAGCCCAGTAGAAACCAATGGAAAGCCTGCAATGGGAATCATGGAAAAACGCAATGGGAACCAGTAAGAAATCCACAACATGGGACGCTTAATATTGAAAAATACCCATACGCTTCAGAATAAGGATTTTATGTAAGCTTCTGAGAGTGGCTGTAACGTGTAAATGGCTTTCCCGTGTAGTTTGTAAGTTTCCCAAGATTCTAGGCATAGTCGGTTTTATTTTTGTTTGCAATATGCCCGTATGATATTTTTGTTGAGTCGCTGTCGGGTCAATGTCCGTGTTCTTCCAGAAGTGAGGATATGTCTCCATTCGCAAGTCATCGTATCTGTTCTTTACTTCTTGTGTTTTAACCATTCATCTTGTTTGTTCTATGTAAATTTTTTTGAAGTCCTTGCATGGTATTTGGTATATTGCGCCTGTGAGATCTTCTGGTGGAACTGGGTCTTTAACTTTTGACTGGGGAGTAGTATGACTTGGTATTTTCTTCCCTAAAGATACTAGAGATTTCTTCGGAAATGCCATGAGCATACGGTATGAAGATTTAAATGCGGGGTGCATCATTTAAATGTGTGCTATCGGTTCTACAGTTTCTTAGAATAAATCGATTAAGTCAGTGGTGAGGAATCTGCGGCCTTTTGGATAAATCAAGATTTTGCAAGCCAAATTCTTTTATTTTTATTAATATGATTTTGTCCATCTTATTTTGTTAATTTACATAGTTTATTACGATCGTAAGTGAACGTATTTAAAGAACCAAAAATAAAAGAAGTATCAATGCAGTAATCCACCCAAACTGATCGCCACAATTAAAGCATTTGAAAATCAGAAGTTTTGTTTTTGTATGTCCAATATTTACCATCTGCATTGCTTTCTCTCTTAAGGTCAGAGTACATTAGAAAGTGAACATGAACATTTTTACTGAAAGCATTAAACGAGGATCTACAAAATGATGATGATGATGATAATAATAATAATAAGTACAGTTGACCATTTCGGTTAAACGAAGTTCGAATAATCGAGATTCTGCTATATATCTAATCAGTGGCTTAAGAAAAGGGGGCCCTCAAGCTCCCTCCATAAGGCAGAAAAATACACTGTTCTTTTAACGCAAAATTACATGATCTGTTAAGTGGGGAGGGTAGTATCGACAAACGGAAATTTAAATTTTCCCATATTTTTTTAACTATTAGACAACCATAGCAGTTTCAAAATTTATAAATTATCTAAATAGGAATAATTATACCAAATTTCATGTTCATAAAATAAAAATAACTTGAGATATTTGAAGTAAACAACTTTTTCATAACGCATCAAATAGGTACGCTTTTTAAGGAAACTAAATATGAAATATTTCCTTTTGTTAACAAAACATATTTACTAAGGTTATTAAATGTCACTGAATCAAAAAAGAATACATTTTTGATTTTTTTTTTATTAAAATAAAAAAATGTAAACTTTCGCATCATAAAAAGCGTAAAAATTGAGAGTTTCGATGAATGATATCAAAATTTTATAAAAACATTTTTCTCTTTTTAGTGGTTCTGTATGTAAAACTTGAACAGATCTCCAAGTAAAAACAAAAGTTAGTAAATACTACTTGCAGTTCCTGAGAAAAGTATACTTTTATAGTGAAAAAGTAGATGCTGAGAAAACGAGGCCGAAAGATTAAAGTTACAAAAATCTATCGTCAATATGCACCAATTTAATATTCATTGTCTTTTTTCAAAAAATAAATAAAAATAGTTCTAAAATTGGGAAATTTACAAATTATATATCATTATTTTCAGGAGAATATAAATCACTTTTTAGAAACAAAATTGAAAAATCGATATTT
>QLNU02015360.1:139628632-139639505 GCA_006491805.2 Dysdera silvatica
GGTTACTGTTCCAACGGTAAGGTCAAATTCCCGTTTTTATTTCTATATAAATAGCGTTGGACGTATTTGGAATGTATTGCCCGCTGTGCTTGTATGTTGTGCTAGCTACCATGAATTTGTATCTGCTCTGGACATGACTGACTTGTTTCAATTTTTATAGTGCTTTCCTTTTTAGGATTTTTAGGTAGGATTTTTATTGTGTACTATTCTTCATGTACTTTTGTTCTATCTTGTGATTTTGATTTATTAATCGATTTTACTCTCTTTGTATCTATTTTAATCTCTTCTTCGTCGAAACGTCCTAGAAAATGTTGGGAATTTTACAAACTACATATAAAAGCCATTAACACATCACAGCTACTACCAGAAATTTACAGACAACTCTTGTCAAATATACGGAAATTCTCTAACATTAGGTGCCCTGTAATGTGGGTTTCTTATTAGTTCACATTGGTCTTTTCCATGATTTCGATTGGTGGCCCCCATTGTTTCTTACTGAGTTTTTCCATTCAGTGAGACTGCTCTGATGTTTTTCTCTTTATCAAGCGAAATCACTTCGCGTGATAAAGGGAACGGTAGTTCTCGAAATGTTACGGAATCTTTTCTGATACATTATACCAGTGACGAAATCCTACTTGTTATAGTAAGCCCTGGTCAGTTGTTGTCTCCTTCTGTTATTAAAGTCCTGTGTGTTCTAAAGACAGAACTTTGTATCATGTATATGTTAAGAAGCGGATCTAAAAGAAGGAAAGGGAGATAATGGCTAATCTTTTCAGGGTGTAATAATACGTATATAAACCAAGTTTCATACCAATGATACAGTAGGATAAATGATAATAAATGTATTTTAACAGTCTCAAAATAAAATCATAGGCTGTATGCTAAAATAAAGAGTAAGCCCCACTCAAAATATAATAAAAATAAAACATTATCATGTAATTGTGAATGGAAATATTTTACTACTTTGATATTAGTAGCTATTCCTTTGCGTCCAGGAACTAAAATAAAACTAAAGACTCAACGTGACTTTTGAAACACCACCGTCTTTTCTTTGACAAATCCTTCGACCTAGATCATGGACAAGAACACTTAAATGCAATGTAATAACCAACATTCTGTGAAACAGAGGGATATCATCGTTGATAAAATTTCACATATCTATTTCTCTGATAATATGCTATCTATTACATATTATATATAGAGTGAGGATAGGATTGGCTAGGTCTATTTTGGGGTGTCCCAGAATAGCTGTACCACTCTTATTAAATCGAGCTTTCTCAACAACAGAAGGTTTTTGATACCTTATTTTATAGATTTTTAATGCGTTATTTTCTTATGTCATGAAGAAACAGGTAAATATATGAAAAGTGGGTTAAAAGTAAAAATACAAAACGCGCTTTTGCTCTCTTATTTCAAATTATATCCTCTGTATAATTTTACATCAAACGAAAGCTTATTCAATTATGGTTCTAACAAAAGCAGAAAGGATTTCTACAGCAAATAAGATTGGAGATATTAAGAATTTAACTTAACAAATTAATCGAATCATACATCCTTTTCTGCGTGAAAGCATATTATTTCGTGAAAAGTCACTAATTACAGAACAAATTAAAGAAGAAAAGCAAAACAAAGCGTTTAATATCTTTAATTGATTTTATTAATAATAGTGCTTGCAATTGCCTAAAATGTCTTCTTCAGCTGTTAGGCAAAGTTCGTTTTTTTGTAGAAAGGTTGTTGTAACTTCAACAAGATGGCAGAAGGAATGTTTCTTCCGACACCGTGCTACGATTACAAAAGGCTTTCAGCAAAAAAAAAAAAAAAAATCTTTCCATGAAATTCGAAAAACAGCATTTTGCTTGTGTTTCTGTTTTTAATTCATTCTCTAATTAGCAAATTTTAAAATTTCAAATCGTTCTCACGCAGGGGAGGCTGAGCAATTTGATGCATTTATTAAATTCAAATCCCCCCAGTTCTATTCGTCACAAAACAGCCTTTCTGATTTTGATCGATATGTAATTGAACGAGTTTCTTTCAAAGTAAAATTATATATAGGGTGCAATCTGAAATAAGTGAGAAAAATACGTTTTGATTTTTTAACACAATGATCTTAATTCTATGGGCTTCTCTATGACATAAGAAGATAGCACATTTAAAAGTTTACAAAATGAAATAACAACAGACATTTTATGTTGAGAAGAACTTCAATTCACAAGGATAGTACCGTTTTTCTAGGACACACTGTATATAGCTACTCATATCCTCACATTCCCTCCTAGTAAATAATATTTTTTCGATCATTTTGTTTGGTCTAAATGTGTGAAGGAGTGCAAAAAATGTCTAGAAAAATACATTAAAGCAGAAAACATTAATCAAACTAAATATTAACATTTATTAACAGATCTCACGTTTTGAGATCGTTAAGATCCCTGAAAGAAACACAGATTCGGGTTATACTCAGTGGCAACTCATTCAAAAGAGCTTCAGAATGACACAGCGCCCTCTGTACTTTATTTCAAAAGTTATAACTTTATTTATTCATCTCATTATTGTTGTTTTCGCGCTTAACTCTTCGTAAACTTTTAAGGCCGTAATCTTAGTGGAAAAACTGATTAATATCCTCAAGCTCTGCGCTTTGGCACGGTAGCATATTATTTTGCATGCAAGAAGTGATGCCCCACCGATGTCATGATCGCGGCGACGGCGTGGCGCTGCAAACAATTCAGAGCTAGTCTATATTACAACATTTTACTGCTTATCGCACGTGCTATTATTTTCATTGATTTTCAACTTGTTTTTGAGTCATATACGGTTCATTTGTATTTCTAGTTTGCGGGGGTTTTCCGGAATAATCTACAATTAAATTGTACATTTTTACATTAAAACAGCTAAACTGGAATATTTCCAACTAATATATGATTTTTTTTATACTTTTGGGTGTTACTTTAAAAATATAATTCAGTTTAATATACAAATAATTTGCATCCTCCTACATTTCCAATACACGAGCCGCCACTGGATACACTCGTTTTATATATGAAGATATTGCAGAACTGAAAGTGACAAAGGAACTGATAGAATGACATCAGGCACGTAACATACTTCATCTTTAAAATAAAAGTTTAAGGAAGATCTGTGCGAGAAGATCCCCACTCTCACATCGCAACTCCCATTGTTAGAAGTCCAGATAAGATTGGTCTTCAAAAGCGCTATAAATATTTCAATTCAAGCATGTGTTAATGGTTAAATATAATTTTCTAGCTTTTACAGAAGAGATGTAAGTTCACCATTTTAACCAGCTCATCCGCCTTTATAGCTTTTGTATGTCGCTTAAAAGTAATGCAAGAAAATTGGGTAAGAATGGTTGAAATAGGTCTATGTCCTTTCGTAACTTTTCGAGAAAAACCTTTCAATGTAATCTGTTTTCCTTGGAGGGAAAAGAACGAGCTAAAAATACCATTAAAATAAAATGTATCTTTGTGCTTAAATATTACTTGTAATACGTTTAGACAATACGTTCTTATTAAATTTAAACTTAATTACCCCCACACTTTTTAACATAATTCTATTGCTAATTGAATGGCTTCATTAAAAATTTGCATCTTATTTAAACATGTATGTTAAATAT
The DNA here is from genome assembly GCA_006491805.2 of Dysdera silvatica. Lineage (NCBI taxonomy): Eukaryota > Metazoa > Arthropoda > Arachnida > Araneae > Dysderidae > Dysdera > Dysdera silvatica. The sequence continues at coordinate 139,632,258 of QLNU02015360.1, forward strand.
AAATTTTGCTTGATAAAAATAATATACGAATATATAATTGTTAATAAATATTTTGGCAACCATTTCTTAAAATATTAATTATTTTGTTAATTCACATTCTTACTTTTCTGCAGCTTTACAATAAAATTGAATATCTAGCTTTAATGAAAGAGCATAGGTTGCTGCCAAAATAGGTTAATAACAATTGATTAAATGTACATCGTTATATAAAGATAATTAAATTGTTTTGATTATTAAATATATTTTTGTATATATGACACTCTGACGAACGTCATACTTTTGACAATTACAATTTTATGTAATTGTCAAACTGCACGTTAAAGTCTTTAATATGGTGTGTAATTTTATAATCAATAAATATGCTTTATGTAAGTTATAACTTTGTAATATAGACAATTTTCAGGTGCGTTGGTCTGGAACTGTTTTAAACCAAAGCACATTCCTAACGGGAACGGCCAAGGTCCCTCCGAAACGCCTGGAAATTTGATTAATAAAATTTCAACTGCGCCTAAAGACGTTGTTTTTCTATTTATTTAGTTTCTGTTTTTCCTTGATTTTTGGAGAAACCAGTATATTTAATGTAAATCTGAATCCTTTTCTAAATCCCATTTGTTCCCGAAAAGTAATTACCGTATTGTTCCCCAAAAGTTTCTTCCTATACGTTGTTTTATAGTCTATCGTGTATAGGTATGTGTTAGAGAAATAGGTAATATATCTGACATACGTATGTCCAAAGCTACAGGCCACCTTCGCACCGGACCGGAGATGCTTAGTTGCCGCATCTGCAATGGAAGATTTGATCTAATGTAGGATTTTTGTTTACATTTTTATATACACAAGATACATAGAATCTATATGTGTGAGAGATAAGGCGAAAAGGACTCATTAAAGATTATAGGCTGTTATTTTAATAACTGAAATTTATATGTAACAGTTCTCTGAATCCAAAGTCCAAAATTAATATGATTACTCTTAATTTCTATTATCATAATCATTCTATTTAATTATTAATTAATTTAATCATTATAATTATTAGAATATCATTCGGATTGTTAAGTAATACATAATTTCCTAAGAATAATATTTTGAAAGTGCAAAGGAATTCGGGGTGTATCGTTTTGACAAATTGATTTTCGGTAACAAATTTAAATTTGATATCATTTATTCTCAAATATAAATATTAACTATATGTCGTTTAATATTTCTTATTTTGTATTCATTTTTAGATCATCAGACTGCACTTTCACTTTTGCGTTTAAAATTATTTATATACTACTTCATGACACTTAATTCTTCGGTCATCATATCTGTATTATTTGCAAAGCAAACGAAAAACAGACTGTTTTATTTTGCCACCGCAAACTGGCCAAAAGATGCAGGATCTGTTTTACTGGAATAAAAAAAGAAAGGAATTATAAATGGCTATCGATAAAGGAACGCCTTCACCAAAAGGGTGCGTACAGACATGCAACAGAACGTCGTAATAGAACATCGTCGCATAACACCCCGTGTCACACGATGATGTTACGGGGCGAACATCGTCGCGTATCACCAGTGCGTAATATCACTGCGTCATATCAGTCCACGCCGATATCCAATCTACACTGACAAAACGCTGTTGTTCGTAAACCAGTTTAAATACAGGAACATGGGTTACAACATAGCACCGTGACATTCCTTTGATGCGCCGGGGTAAAAACCGACAACTGGTGGGACGCGGAAATGTTACGATGTTCTGTTACGGAGTGCGGTCCAGACTTGATACGTGACGGTGTTAAGATACGGTGTTCTGTTGCATGTGTGGACGTGGTCTTACATTTTGATTTTTCGATCTAATAGGAGTTGTTATTAATAAGCAAAAATGTAACAAAAGCAATAACACTTCACACTTGTGCCATGATGTGAAAAATACAAGACAGTCAAGAACAGGGATTCAATTTAATATATCATTTGGGTGATAAATTTTAGGGAGGGAAATAAATAGGTCTTTGCCAACTGCAATTTCATTTCTTTTATATCCACCAAAACAAGAAGTCATCAAATTCGGAGAAAAGACGCTATGTTACAATAGGTTTTAGTATCAAGGATAGAGAGTGAAAATATTATATTTGTTTGATGTATGAATCTGACTGAATTCCGCATTTACCCTGCTGTGGCGCACTGAAAGCGCGTTTAGTTAGCTTGCCGCTGATCCGGGTTCGACTCCCAACTGTGCTGAAAAATGATGTTTACCTAGCGCAACTCTCTTTAGGAGTCGAACTATAAACAAACTAACTAACAGGCCAACTTCCAATTGAATTCGAGGCTTGGTTTCCTAGGCTTAAAGAGGTTTGGATTCCATAGAAAAGTGTAGGCCCATTTCCCGACGGTGGAATAGCGGTAACGCATTCTTCTATCATACGATTAACCCGGGTTTGATTTACAATGACATTGTAGAACATACGCCGTTCTTCTATTCACCGTTATCAAGTTAGAGTTTTCAAAATTATTGAGCGTCTCAGGCACACATCATGAACATTTCTACATTACACTGTATGTAAAATTACAATTCATTGCAACTAGTAGAGAAGCTTGGGGACCGTATAACACTACGCCTGTGTTCACTGTAGTCCGGAGTTGGATGCCCTCGGTAGGAGGTTCGAATTCTTTAGAACACTATACGGCCTCTACTGTCCTTAAGCCCTATTAACGTAAACAAAAAAATAAGATTCTATTTTCACATCTGCGTATTCGCGATTCGATCTTCAATGGAAGTTAACTTTATAAGGTACAGCATAAATTGCCCCATGCTTGTGCCCCACTTGCCCCATTGAGCTATTTGTGTGTGTGTATATATATATAATATTTAATAATGTTTATATAAAAATGTGCTAAATTTGAATGAACATTAACGTTTTCCTTATGGGCTGTTATGAAATTTCCAATAGTGCCACAACTAGGCCTAGGCATAAGAGTGGGCAAAATGCTTCGTTTCTCACCCAATTCTACATCCATAAAATTAAAAATGCAAACCTTGGTATACTGTAATATTGCAGTATTTGTAGTTGCAATAAACTAAAAAAGCCAAAAGAGGAGCGTCAAATCCGAGTTTATAGTGGCATTTTGTCTAAACTCTCTGCCATCCCTGGCAATTATTTTATACCCGTGAGTCCCCAGGTGCCCAGTGTCCATTTGTCCCTTCATCCTGGCTACAAGCCTGGTAATGTAGAGCTACGAATATAGAAAAACAACATGCTCTAAATATTATGGAAATTACTGTCCATCAGAAACTACAATTTTCCGAATAGGTAATATTAAGTTTGTGTTTTGCGGCGCAAAAGCAGCAAAGGTTATACTGTGTCTGCCGGGACCTACAGTTTTTCGAACCTCTTAATTAAGGCCTAAAGAAACAACCCTCGGAGTACTGTGAAAAGTTATTCCACAAGCTTTCTTTTTTTACTGCACTGCTGAGAATCGAAGCTGACTTAACAGCAATCAAGGCGAATGGTTACTAATACATCATCACAGGGCCTCAGGCGATATAAAAGGAAGCGATATGACTGATAGATCATGGCTACATTTGCGTATAAAGTAACGTTATTGGAACATGCAGGTAGGATAATTCTACGACTTCCTTAAAACGGCACATTATTTTTTTAGCAAGAAATTTGAAGGGAGAAAGAAATGTGTACGTTAGTTAATGCCAACCACACATTCTCCATAGTAAAATGTGTCTCAATCCATTTATCAGCAAAAGGTGTACATTCGTTCTTCAAATATGCCATTTTGTAATTTGTAGCTTTTACAATAAAACACTTAACACATTCACAAAATCTCAAAATAACTAGCCCCGGTGGCTTTGTGTGTTGACCATTATTTGGCAATTGTGTTATCCCTGAGAAGGGTAATAATAATATCTTACATCCTTATATACGGAGAAGTCTTAGTTGTCAAGACACTCATTGCTCTCATTCGTCTCATTGTCTCATTCGTCTAGTTGTCAAGACACTCCGGGCTAAACGGAGGGACCCTGGTTCGAGTCCAGGATGGGAACGGCACCTCTTTTTTTTCCTAAAACAAAAAAGCTCTAGCTTGAGCTATTTATACGTGGGTGCTGAAAATTATTATATAATGAAACACTTAATGCACACATTTTAATGGGTGTGCCACTTATAAAATATTTATAAAATTGTATCAAATTGTACCTATGTGTTGGTAATTCGAAGCACCATGATAATTTTGTCCTTGCGTCATAAAATACAGATAACATATTCTGGAAATATCTTCATCTGCACATTTGGATGCAGCCGTGAAATACTTTTTTTTTCATATCCAGATTAAAATAAAATTCGCTTAGGTTTTTCTCACCAGCGTATAGTCACGCAAATAAATTCAAAGGAAAATTGAGTCAAAAATTCGTGGGATCTCTGTCATTTTCATTTGAGACATGAAGGTGTTGGAAATGGTTTAACTTGTTACGTGCATTAAGCCTACTTTAGTTTTGGTAGTTGAATGTACAAGGAATTCAATTTGATCATATGTGGATACCTATATGCATGTAAATTATCATCTATTTTGTAATATATCGTCTTTATGTACGTTTCAATACAGCCCATCATCGTAAACACACAGTTGGATACAAATAAAAGATTTTAAATTTGCACATTGTAAGAGGTATGTTGTTATAACTAAGCATAACGTACTTTTCTATTCCCCAATATTTCGTTTGGAAAGGAGAAAACACATACATTAATAAAGAGATTTCAATTTAATTAATGTCTTTTCTTTTGCATTAAAAAGTATAAAAAGAAGTGTTGGGAATTTTCTGGATAGGAACAATTGCGAAAAGGAAATTTAACATATTAAAGGTAGAAAATCTAGTTTGAATAAAGTTCGATCTAGAATTCTTAGAAAAAAAGCGCCATTTGCAAAAAATTATAAGAAATCTGAAAGTGCGAGAAGGTGTTTAACCTATCGCAGACAAAATTTCCTTCTCTTTCACCTGACTCACTTCTTCAAACCAGTTAGGAATGAAATATGTATGGCTTGTCAGTTTCAAGCAACATGTTCCTTTAAAACAAACTGTCTGTAAAGAAAGGCGGAATAATGCAAATGTCAAAATTCTAAAACTCAAAGTCCGATTTTTTTAAAAATCTTACGCTTGTATTTCGACATACGTGTCGCTGCTTATATATTTCACAGCAAGTATTTAAATTTGAGATGTTCAAACGCATATGTACATTGTTGCATAAACAAGAATATATAAATATTCATTTTAATGATTGTGCGATATGATGTTTTTCTTCGATCATATTCTTTTTTGTCTTGAATTAAACTGATAATAAGTACTGTCTGGCAGAGCTAATACGACACCACAAAGGAACGTCAGAAATGAGTTGAAACTTTAAGAATACCATGGTGCACATGGAAAAACATGGGTTCTATTAATAAATGATTACAATATTGTCTCTCTACAGTTATGTGATAAAAAGAAACAGATTGTTACCCGTAGTGTTTCAATAGATAATACAGTCGTTAATTAAGCAACACAGGTAGGAATATAACGTGAGCTTAGAAGGCTTCGAATGACGTCCTAATTAATTTATGATCGTGTGTTACTGGTTAGATCCCACATTTTATTTTCACTTTTAGGCCTTGAACTCAACACAACACAGCTGTATTAACTTGCAAATACAATAAAGTTAGTGTAAGGTAGAGCTGTACTAAATCACCTGACATTGATATACCAAAGATCGTAAGTAGTAATAATAAATATGTGATTCGCAAGACCAAGGAATCACACCTGGATTGCAATGGAGTTCATGTGCAAGTAAATTATACAAAAATGAAGTGTTAAAATTAAAATCCTCATTTCTGTGCAGCTAACTTTTATATTTTGATTATTATACATTATTAAATAATAATTAAGGTAAAAATATTATTTATAAAATAGTTACCTCTAGTTTTTATAAAGGGAAATTAACTTCGATTTAAAGAAAAGAATAAAAAAAAAACAGCATGTGGGTAAGGGAGACAGACAAGGTATTGGTCTGACGCTACGACACTGATGTATACATGTATAACAAGGCCAACTTGAAATAGTTGTGTAAAATTAATTAAAACTTTGATTTAAAAATATGATGTGAACAGAAAACTTGCAAAAATGACGTACTCGCGGATGCATAAGTAATATAAGATATCCGTATCAGGAGAGGGATGTAAAATCCTGATACTGAATGATATAATAATCTTTTATATATAATAAGATACCGAAATGTAATAATTAGGATGAACAAAAAAAAAGAAAAAGAAAAAAATATTTAGCTTGCAACTGAGAGTAGTCAGTTGGGCCCACTATTATTAACCTGGGGTTTGACAACGTTAGTTTCGGACAATATTTTTTCAATCACTTTCTCCCGGGGAAAGTTTTCCTGATTTTTCTCCCTTACGTCGGTGGTCTGGCATTACTTAAAGAACGTTGAAAGTGACGCGTGGATGACCAAAATTTGGGAAACACTGCCGTAAACGAACATTATTAGTAAGGAAATGTAAGAAACATTACAGGAGATGCAATAAAAGAGAATAATACAGGAGATGTATAAATTTTGATGTTTTTTCGCTCTCCCTCTGTCTCTGTCTTTAAGCGAATAAGTTTCTACAAAGTTTTGAGGAAGATCACTATAGTTTGAGTATGATAAAAAAATCTGCGGGAAAAAATACAAATATTAAATTTTATGTCCTCTTCAATATATATTCCATTTAAACTAAAAGTTTCATGGTTCGAAATAATATCAGTTAGGTAGGAAAACTCCAAATCTAGCGCCATCTGCTGGTGCAGCATTAAACATCTAATCCATTAATTCCTAGCACTTGGTTCTTATTTCATATCCATGTGAGTGCAATATCTCTCAAACGTGACAACACTGCCACGTACACAATCACGGAATGGGTACTTAACGAGTACTTTACGACATCATCGAGGGATTCGTTAGTGTAATGCGGCAATTTGACTTAATAGAGTTGTAATTGCCGCGTTGAACAGCAACTGTTGAATAATGAGCCCGCTCATACAATCAGTGTGTCGGCTATTAATAATGCAGAATGTAAAGCATGGCTATAGCAATTATTCAAATGCAAAAATAAAAGTACGAACTTCGTTAACAGCTGTCCCTGTTTTCCTCCATAAGTGGTATTTCACTTAATGGCAGACTGTGCATTTGTATATATGCAACCAAAACAAACTTATTGATTGCGAGTAAATTTGAGTAA
>QLNU02015360.1:139652927-139676838 GCA_006491805.2 Dysdera silvatica
TTAATGGTAGTCACAATTGAAAATAAACTTGACTGTGATCATAATCAAAACCATAATCTGAATTTTAATACGTATGTAATTGTAATCCTAATCATAATCCTACTATAGTAATCGTAATCATATAAACTGATTATAATCGTTCCTAAGTCTGGTGTCAGCAGATAAATAAATCAAGCGTATTTCGAAACATATTAATTTTTATAGTAAGAGAAAAATTGCCAATTCCTGCAACCCTTACTAACTTTTGGTATAAATACGTATTTTCCTTACGCCACTAGATCCGTTTTTTTTCCTTAAAAGTAGGTTGTTCTTGAAAAGGTTAATTTATTTTTCTCACCTATTACTTCTATTTCTTCTATTGCAGGAGGCGGGGTTTAGTAATTTATTTCATTCGAGGCTTTCGTCAAGAAAAGGGTGGATAATTTTTCTCTGATTGGCTAGATTGAAATTCTTTATAACTCACACATATAAGAAATATGGATTTCTCAGCATTTTCACATTAACATTTCTTGCTTAGAATTTTGCAAGGAATCTCGCTATATACTTTTCTTCCGGCCGTTAACAGACACCCTGTATATTTATATATATATAGTTTTGTATTTAATTTTGTTCCTTTATTCTATTAAAAATGCTTTTATAATACAAATGTGACGGTAGCGGACAGAAGGGGAGGGGTTCGAATATCGTTTGGCTTCTATAAAATGGGGTCTTGAATTGCTTGGTTGCTATAAAAATGGGGGCAACTTGAAAAAGTTTGGGAACCACTACTATAAGCAGTGTGGGCTTTAGATATTTGACGGCATATTGGCGAAGATTTCAACTATATTGGTATGTGACAGCAAAGGCGTGGGCGTGAGAGTTATCCCTCATTAATGAAAAAATTATATCAGTACTCCATAGCTTCTATAGTAGAAAACAAAATTCTGGAACCAACCTCCCATTCTGTCGAAACCCACACTTTTGAGATTCTGATTGCGCCAATTTGCGAAGGCCAAGTCAAATGAAATGTTTGCCGGGAATTGAAAATTAAAGAAAGGTTCTCATAAATGGTTACGGTATATAAAGAGATATTGCAAATTCTTCGGGAATTGATAACAAAAATGCTCTTAGATATTCGTTCATCGGTGACTCCAGGTTCCTGCAAAGCGGAAGAATCTGATAGTAAATAAACGTCTAGATGTGGCCCTCTTTAGTTAGCTGCCCTAGGCTGCAGATTATATCCACCAGTTTCTAAAACCGCCCTTGTCTACAAACCATATAAAAACTATTAAGTTCTGGCATGCCGAGATATGTACATAAATACATGAGAAGGGGTGCGTGTTTGAAATGTGACTGGTGATTTTCGAAATCAAATATTTGGAAGAGATCAACTCCAAATAAATATCGTGGACACGGTTGTTAAGTTAGAAATGCACAAAAAACGACAATGAGTTGGGCATATTGTAAAAACTTATCAAACATAAGGGATCAAAATTTGCAAGTAGATTCTAAAGGACAATCAAATACCTAGAAAACACCTACAAACAAGACGTTTCAATAGAATAAGAAAACGAGTAAGGATTAATTTGAAAGGGATATCTCAGAAGAGAATATATGAAAAGTTCTACAAAAATTGCAAGGCACACCTTATCACCAAACGTACAATAAATACTCAACCTTATTAATTACGAAATTTTATTTATTATGTAGTGTGTTTTAAGAAAATATTTTTGCTACCTATCTTTTTTCGGTACAATATAACGTTACAATCAAGACACGTGGCAAAAAATTTTATAAGCCATCTCCTTTATTTTTTCTTCAGATTTTACGTATTTACGTGAATCCATTCTGACCTGGAATACACAATCACATCACCTTTATTATTAATATTGTAGTTTTAATCTGCACTTTATTCTTGACGGCTACAAATGGAAAGGAAATACTGCAGTATTTCCTTTCCATTCCTCTGAATAGATATACTCGCCATGGCGCGTATATTTATTGAGAGGAATCTCAGGCATACATGTAATGTCACGGTGATCACACGAAGGCTTGATATTCACCCCATTTCTCTCTCAGAGACGCAAATCAAACCGTATATCTCATCTATCTCAGATGTTAACAGGCATTAGTTATTAATCTATCAATCATATATATGTGTGTATATATATATATATATGCGTTTAATATAACCGAATATCGGTTTTAATCATACAGCATCAGGAATCCGTAAATAGCCTGTTATGTTATCAATACCTTACTGGCACAAAGTTTTGCCATCAATGGGATTCTTCAGTTGAAAAACATGGAGCCAGCCACGCGCTTTCGCAATTGCTTAATTCATCGCGTATGCGTGAGATGCAAAAGCCTTGCTTACCACTAAAATAACGTCACGGCAAAACATGTGCATAATCATTGAATTGCTTATAATTTGCGTTTCCAGTTATTTAACTAAAACTCGTATCTGTGACAGATAAGCAGGGTTGCGTTTCTTCCGGGACAGTGAGAGAAAGTGGAAAAAATTGGAAAAAAGAGAAAAAATTGTTGAAATTGAAAGAAAGGAAGAAACTGGAAAACGTCAAGACAGTAAAAAATACATTTTCAAAATTTCTCTAGATTTGACTTTTTTTTTTTTAATATCAGTAATTCAGAGTTAGAAGGCTGCTATTATAATTCCAGTTCAGGCTAAACTGTGACTGTATCAGCTAATTTAAACACATGTGTAATAAACATATAATACAGAATACCAAGAAGGAAATTTATATACAAAAGAATAAACACTGGTAAAATAACAAATGAAAAAGACCATTCAAGCATGTACAAAGTGTAAAAACTTGTATAATGCTTGCTCATATAAAGTCATGAAAGGTTCTTTTAGTCATGAAACCATTTTTAATTTCTTGTCGAATATTGGATATCCCAATCTCAACTAATTTTATTATATTATTTCGTTTCTGTGTATGCTTATTTCGTTTTTACCATTATAGTTTTAATTTATTTCGATTTTAAAATCATATATACAATATCACCTCGTTTGGCGCAGAATGACATTTATTGTCCGTGCGCCATAAACATACAACCAACCAACTAAAGTCATACAAGTAAAAACTGGATCAAATATTTAGCAATGTTAATTATGAGGAAGGATTGGTGTGCATTGAAAGATTTCAACTTGAATCTGAAAAACAAAATTTGTCCACTATGCCTGAAATTAAGAAAGAGGGAAATTTGCCAAAAAAATATAAAATCTCAAAAGTTCAATAAGTGAGTTTTGTTATTCCACCACTGATTGTGAGAAGAAAAAACAGGATAAGCTGGCAAATATGTTGTTTTATTTTTGTAATCTACCATTTTGACATGTAGAGGATGAATTTTTTTCAGCTCTTATAATAATAATAATCTTATATCCACATGAAGACCAAAATGTAACTCATCTGTCAGGAAAGCACTTGATGGTGCTGTCTTATACCAAGTTCGTGACAAACTGCAGAATGAAACCATCAAAATGTTGACAGGCAAAACAGCAGCCTTAATTGTCGAGTAACATATACAGTGAGGGCATTCCCATTGCAAATTTATGTACAGAAGAATTCTTATTTGGTTGAAGGTATCGATGCTGGTAGTGACCATAAAACTGCTCAATATCTCACTGACGTGAGTAAAAAATTTTTGAAGGATAAATTTGATGAATAAAACTGTCAAGTAAAACTGCTGTAACAAATAATACTAATTGCATGGTAAAAATACGTCAGGAACTTGAAGGGCAGATGATACAATTATATTTTCTTCTGAATGTCCAACACATTACTTAAATTTACTTGGTTAAGATATTACCCTCAGAAGCACTATATCTTATATTATACTAGTTCAAAAATATTTCAGAAATCAACATTGTCCTGGTAGGTGGTTAAGAGATTATCTTGGTGCAGTGAAACCACAGTTACCCGGAAAGATGAGTCGGAATAGCCAGTTAAAATGCCTGGATACATTTCAAGAAATCATACTGCTTATACAAGCATCATAAATGAATTCGATTACGTAGACAGTACCGTTACATCCGCGATTAGAAATCATAATTTACACAAACAAGTAAAAGATTTGATAAAACAGCCAACCCCTATTTTCACTGCACTAGATCGCTTACAGAGAGACAGTGCAAATATTGCTGATGCGTGTCATGAATGGATAAGACCTACAAAATGTTGTCCTTCAGCCCAATGTTCATATTGTAAAAAAAAAGAAGAGGTTTTAAAAAGCAATTCTTCCGCATCACGCGTTTGTATGTCTTATGCATCCGAAATATAAAGGCTAAAAATTAAATTTTGACAAAAAGAAGCATCAAGAAAATGGTTAAAAGACAAAAGCAGCACATATTATTCTTTTTTACGTGATATGCGTCGAAACCGAAAGTAGACACTTTCCAGGAACTTATTTTACAGACACCGTTTGTAACACATTATATCTTGCTTTATGATGGAGCAGTGTACGAAAACAAAGCCCTCATAGAATACCTCATGAACTGTATAACTATGCTAACTTGCTTTTTCGAGCTTTCCTTCAAGATCAGTAAGACTTGAACGAGTCTTTTCTTTTGTATTCATCCATTCAAAGTTAAGTAACAGACTGTCCATACTACTGTAAAAAAAACTTGCGTTTTGTTACTCTATGTTACACTATATGAAGTTACACTATAAGAAGTTTAATTCTGTAACGGTGCCGCCCGCCCCCAAATAAAGCTTTTGGATCTGTTTCTGTAAGTTTGTTAAGCTCTGAAAATAATTTTCTAATTAGACAGATATTTTAACAATGCTTAAATTGTTATAGTAATTAAATTGCAGAGATATTGAAAACATACATTATTACACTAAACCATTATATGAATAATAAATGCAATCCAAAAATATAAATTTCTCCATTTCTGACAGTCCCAGCGGAAGAAACCTATTTCTTGAAACGTATTTCTTCCAGCCGGTTTGTTCCGTCATGGAAAAAACTTGCCAACCCTGCCGATAAGTTTAAGAAGATACTACATACTGATACTGAATTCACATGTGTTGTGTCAATGTGTTGTGTCAATGTGTATGAAAACCTTTATCTTAAAGCACAAGTACTTTATAATCCTCTATTCTTAATGAGACAAACTCACAAACACACTCCATTCAAATTTACTACGCTTATTCATTGGGAAAATGACTCTGCCAACCCCCAAATCCTGGTGATTAAGATATAAATGTGTACGAATTTATAATATGGTTACTTTTACTGCCATATTACACTTTTCTTTGTTTATGGCGCTACTATAATTATATCTTCAAGTTTTTAAAATTAATTTGGAAATCAAATTAAAAAAAGGCAAATACGGTCATACGTATGGGCGTTACAGGATTAGTTCCAAAAATAATGCATCTGCATGTTTCGTAATACCCCTATTATATTAACTCAGAAATTTTAAATTAGATTTTTATTCAAATTGTTGCATACTCCGTTTTCTAGATATCCTTTGTTCTTTTATCTATTCTGTTGTTTTGACATCGTTATGTGCAACTGAAAATTTAGGTTGTACGCAATGAGTTGTTGGACAGGAAATCATGTAAAAAGGACACATTTCTTTCTTACTATTTAAAAACATGGGGTTCTTTCTATGAATTTCTGAAGTTGATATGGCATTCCATTAGTAAATTAATTCATCTCAACCTGTACAATTTTAATAATATTATAAAAGATGCATAAATCTATTTCATTACGAATTAAAAGCACTGTTGCCATTACCTTAAAAAATAGGATAAATGAAATTGATAAAAATAAGTTTAATTCAATCTCAAATTTTCAATGACGTTTGTGATGCTTTGCACACACACACACATATTACATAGTTCTCAAGTTTAACTTCGATTTAACGATTTCCTCCATTTAACGAATGCTTCCATTGGACCGGACTCAGTGACATTGACTCCAGTCTTATATTTTCCTCGGTTTAGTGCTTGCTTTCCCTAATTTAATGATAATGTTTCGTCATTAGTCTGTAGCTGCAAGTATAATTTCAGTTATAAAATCAACTGTTGTCGAAAATCGACTTGAGTGAACTCAATTCAAGTAAATACTGGTTTACGGTGTGCAAAGAAGCCATAACGGTATTAGGAGGTAGCATGACAGGACAGAGAAAATATACCTAAATTCGAACGCTATAAAATAATACTTTTTAATAATATCATTCTTTACAAAACCCAGAAGCTTTGAAAACACGAGCGCATGACTTCTTATTATTGTTCCTTCTTCTCGGAAAAAAGTTAAAAAATACGAAATGTAATGTAATAAAATGTTTGGTTTCCACACTTCAAAGTGGGAGCACAACAAAGCATTTTCTGTGTTTTGACGTCAACTATGGTCTTTTCAATGCCTTCGAAAAAATCGAAAAGAAATATTATATGCCAACCCATAAGAAAAATCAAGGCAAACTTTAATCAAAAAATGTTTTGGAAGTAGTAATTACGTATATACGTACTTATGTCTTATATTTATTAAAATTAACACATATTTTTCAGAATGTGGTAAGAATTTTTAAGATTTTGGTTTTCTCTCTCATTGGATATTTCAATTTCGATCAATTGCTTACCCAAGATTTCTGCTCAGGGAGGGCTGAAAATGTAAAAAATATAGATATACAGGGTGTGCCAAAAGTTCTTTCGGATTTTAAAAAAATCATAAAAAATGAAGAAATTGGTGTATCGGGATGCGGTTTGCACCTTTAGACTTATCAAAGTATTGGTATTTTTTTGACACAACAAAAAAATAGTTAAAATTGTCGCCGGTAGGTGGCGCTGAAAGGTATATTTTCCTGAAAATATGCAAATTTTATCGGTTTAAAAGAGGATTGTAACCGACAACTAACTTCTAATCCACTTCTGCCTTTGTAATAGTGTGTGAGGATTGAATTAGTGCTTTGTTGAATTATTGTAACTCATTGAATGAGTACAATGTTGATATTGGTGGAAAAGACACTTTTGGTAAAGTTTTTATGTCAGCAATGAATCAGCAGCACAAACATTACAGAAATTTAGAACGGTAAAGAAAATTAAGGGACACCGAGGTCCAATTACAGAAATTGGTCTCAGAAAGATTTTGCAGCGATTCGAAGAAACCGGTCGCTTGGAAGATCGGCCTCGCACTGGAAGACAGAAGTTGTCAGAGGAGCGTACCAGCAGGATAGCAACAGAAATGGCTGCTAACATGCTGCACGCAATTGTAAATAGTTTTGTAAGATATTATTACCCTTCACAGGGATAACACAATTGCCAAATAATGGTCAACACAGAAAAGCCTCCGGGGCGAGATTTTTGTGAGTTTTTCGTGGGGGAATTTATTATACAATAATTTTTGCCACCCACGTATATTTAGCTCAAACTAGAGCTTATGTAATTTTGGAGAAAAAGAGACGCTTTCCCCATCCTGGATTCGAACCAGGGTCCCTCCGTTTAGCCCGGAGTGTCTTGGACCGCTAGACGAATGAGGACAGGAAACAACGCTCTCTTTCTCCGTATGTAAAGGTGTTAAGGTATTATTACCCTCCGCAGGGATAACACAATTGCCAAATATGGTCAACACAGAAAAAGTCATCCTTATATACGGAGAAAGAGAGCGTTGTTTCCTGTCTTCTTTCGTCTATCGGTCTTCAAACATTAATAACTCGAAAAATATGGATTTCTCAGCATTTTCGCCTTAACATTTTTTGTCTTACAATTTTGCACTGAATCGCGCTGTGCAGAGTTTATGCGGTCTTGATAGGACATCCTGTATATACAGGATGTTCCGAAAACACCGTATCAAAATTATATATTCATGATCCTTGTGCAAAATGGACTATAATGGAGCCCATATATGGGAGTTGGAAATGAATTTCCATAGAGTTATGACTATAAACAAATAGCAAATCATGATTGGATGAAAAAGAAAAGTTACTCCTATGATGCCCTAAATTGTACAATATACTGCATCTGAGCTCTATTATCAAGTAATTAACATCGTATTATCTGTGGATCTATGAATGGTGGGAGTTAACAATTTCGAGTCAATGAAATTTGTACTTGAATTTTTGGTCTCTCCTCTTGAATTTAATTTCCTAAATTTCGCCGTCACAAATTTTTGGCGAGAAATAAGAAAGCTATTTACAAACCGAACCATTGACTTTTTCCGTATTAAATTTTTTCCATGGTAAATGGAAATTCCAGCCCTGCGCCCTCAGCTATCATACCGGCACCCATAGTCATAATTCAGAATCGATTAAGGCATAGGCGTACAAGGAGGGATTTGGTGTGGGTCATAACCCCCCAATTGGGAGAAAATTAACAATAGGTTTATGGGACTAAAGCTATGATATAGAGGTAAACCTTCTCATTCGAACCAACCCCTTTTAGGAATTTTCTGCGTACGTTACTGGATCAAGGGTAATTTTTCGATACTAACTTTTATTATCAAGCTATTTATTATTTACCTGCAGGACAAACTTTTGAATTCTTCGACGGTAAAACATGAACGAAAAGAAAAGAATCTTTGGAGCATAAAAGTTTATGATTTTTCAGACTGAGGGCATTGACAGATCCAGTATGGTTCCCAGAGGTTAAGAGAGAGCGATTTGTATGAAAGTGCGCAAAATAATTTCAAACTGCTGTAGGGAGGGGTGCTCCAGTAGCTCAGTTAATAAGGCGTCCGTCTACGGACTCTTGAAACAATTAAATATTATTTTCTAAATCCCAAAATCAGCGGACCCCCTCGGGCCGCATTATTAATGCTGGTTTGTTCATAAATATTTGTCCCTATTGCTACCGGAACCCTTGGCTTCATGGGGCCTCTGATCAATGTATCTTCCCCCTATTGCCTGCCCTGCCCTTCGTAGCAAAAATTGAAACACTCCTTAGGCAAACTTCTTTAATCGGTGATGCGAGTCTTGATAATTTTATTTTTCAAACTTAACTTCTTGCTTTTGAACCAAGAGGACTCCTATGGACCTAGACCTCTCTCTACATCCGTAAAGCACCACAGAGAAAAATTGGAAGTTGCAGCCCTACGTAGGAGCCCTAAAATTTTTATCGATAAAATTGCGCAAATTATAGGATCAAGTCGCCAATTTCAGCAATCACAAGAAACCGCCAACACACATCGAAACCAGTTCGTCGCTGCTACTTATCAATCCCGCTCCGGAGTTTAGATTTACAGGCGGGTTATTTCTTAATTTGTAAACTCCATTGGTCATTATAGATCCCGCCTCTGTGAAATAAAAGTATGCGTAACTCTGTGGATATTCATTTCCGACCCCTCATATAGGTATCTATTATGGTCGATTTTGAACACGGATCACCATGCCATATACATTTGATCCGGTGTTTTAGAGAAACCGTGAATGTAATATATATTCTTCTCTATATATGTAACTTCTGGTCCTCACCACATTGTCCTTTAATTAAATTATATTCTTACACTTCGTTTATTTTTATTTCATTGTTTATTTTTTTGAATCAGATTCTGAATTTCTTTCAACAGAGTCATAAAATTTCAATGGACGGCTTTGTTTGCTGCTGACCACGAATTTCTTTCCTGGTGTCATAGCTGTAGAATTTGCATTCCATACGCCTGCGAAGCTTAATAGCTTCGTTGGCGTATTGTATTTAGTTACGTTTGTCGTCGTCTTGTATTTTAACTAGATGGTTAAAATACAAAAAGCCCATATTTTATTTATAATGAAAGGGTATCTTTGAACAAATTGAGCCATTCTGTTCATTTTAGACCATCTATGCTGTTACCAAAATTCATGAACGACGATTAATAATTTAAATTTTATGAAATTTTTTCTTCTGAAAATAATTTGCTTTTTAGGTTTAAGTACATACACAATCTAGTAGTTGCTAAAAGTATGTGAATATTCTTTTAAAATGAGATCCTCCGTTTTAAATTTTAACGCAGAAAAAGAGAACATTTAAATTCGTGGAATATCCAAGTTCTTCCCTGATTTCGTGACATCATAAATAATAATAGAGAAGAGTTTTTAAATTTGCAATATTCATCAAAAATTCTGATATATTGAATATGGTTACAGGCCAAGTTAAATTTCTACATGTGAAAGTGTGGTTTCAGAATATGCGTATTTAATCTGAAATACCCTCAATACTTTTTTGTAATATAACATAAATACATTCAAAAAAGATGCGTTATATTGGAGAAAGAGAAAAAATTAATTACCAGTACTTAATTTGTAATAACTTTATTGACAAATTCGACATTGATAATTTTAATTATTAATATTTATATGATTATTTAATGATGTCAAAGATTTCTTCCATATAATGTTATTAGAGGATTTTTAATACTACCTAACTTTATTTTTTATACTTTGTCTAACTGCACATATGTGATACAGATGACAGTGATTTCCTTTTATAAAGTTTGCAAGTCATTTTCATTATATTTTGATTACTTTTGCATAATTAATCCCTGGAAATGATGAGTATATTTTAAGATATCTTTTTGTGGCAAATTATAGCCATCATTAACTTTCGTTGCACTGTCGTATGCCCGTTAAAGACATTTTCAAAACTTCACGTTTAATAACGAACGTCAATCAATCGGTACATGATCTAATTTGTAACATTTTGTCCCAAGTAGTCGCACAAATTACCACAGTCACGTATTTTACCTATTACTGTCTGAATTTTGAGTAGAGTTTAAAAAATTCTTCACGAAATTAACCTTTCTCGGTTCCTTTTTTACATCCTCGATATCAAATTAATGTTATTGAAGAAAAAAGCCGGAAAGGATTTATCTCTATTTAAGATATGCCTTAATGCGTGCTGCCATGTCTTTTTAGATATTCGTTCAATCCACTACATTTGTTTTAAATTTGATGATGCTAGTCTCTTATGGCGTTGTTAGCAGAACTTTCGAAGTTGAAAAAGCCCGTAATGCCACCAACGAACAGTTCATTACCTAAACCCATAATCCATTATTTTTGTACGAGCATGGAAAAAAATAGTATTTTGCTGCGGTAACAGCTCCCCAGGCACCAATCGAGCTATCCTGCCAGCTTAAAGGGCACCCAAATCGAAATCGCCAACCATTTTTGATGTAATTTTAGGCACTGCTTGTGAAAAAAATTGGACCACGAACCTGAAAAAGTACTTAATTTTAAGAATAAATGTCTCACTTTTTCTACTCTTAAATAGTGCTGTAGTGTGATTTTCGAAGGAAATAAGACCATTAACAGGAGTTATATAGATAATTGAATATGTCAGAAAAAAGAGCTTGTTTCTGTATGGCCAAATATTTTTATCACCGTCTTTGTAATGACAAGCTTAGCCAATTAAAGGAACATTGTATGTAAATTAGTCGATTTCTCAGTTAGCCCTTTTTTGGCACTCTGGTCTTTGGAAATCCAGGTATATTAAAGCTATAAAGAGAAATTTGGGAAACACTTTGTTTCGAAACCTTACTATTATATATTATTTGGAAGTAATTTTGTGTGAGTGCTAGCCAAATTATATATGAGTTTCAAATTGGTGATATTTTACATCCAAATATGCGTTTCCTTGGACTCCTTTCAGTATTTGCATACACTGAATATTCTACTCCCGTTCGTTTAACCCTTTTTGATTTCATAATGAGGGATTTATATATACATAAAAAATGGTTCAAAGTTGTTTTCTTTAAAAAATTTGAAAATTAAAAATGTTACACTGTTATAGTAGGTAGTTTAAATAATATATCAACAAACATGAGCCTTTGTTAAAATCGAAAGTTCGTCTCTATAACCGGCCCTAATTTAAGCATAACGTCGAGAATCTGTATATGCATCAGGTGTTATAAGCTAGTAAAATATAACATTTTTTATTTATATTTGTTAGTTGATTATCCTTTCCAACTGCACTATATACACTATAAACTCGATTAAATGGAATTTGCAACACACAGAGTAACTCGTTCAACCTGGTCAAACATTTATATATAAAAACCTTACGACTACGTATACAAATAATTAATATTTTGTTGCAATCTACAGATACTATGGATAAAACAAATCCTGGTAAGTTGTGATATAGACGCTTCATGCATTTCTATTGAATGTCTATTCTGAGATAAACAAATTTCAATAAAAACTTGCTCTTAAAGAAGGATTAAATTGCCTATAATACTTAGAACCTGGGTTTGAAAAAAATATGACTAGATAACGTGCTTTGATATAACGTAGATGGTTGGCTTCCACGAGATTATGAGGTAAACTTGACGTATAGGACCACATGTCAGATAACATTGCTGTCCAACGATGTATCCAGACATAGTTGAGAGATGACTCAGGCATGGATGGTGACTAGTCAAACTGATGATTGTCTCATTTTCTGGAAAGTCCTAGCTACTTCTACAGCCAGTCTGCCAGCCGTCGGACGAAAGATTATATACGTAATCAATCAACACGTCAGCTTGTAAACGCTTTCTAAACGTCTTCCAGAAATAAAGTGACATGCGCATCGGTCATTGTCTTACAACTGACCTAAACTCACCGTTGACCTACGATTGGACTGATGCCGATCCCAAATGACCTGGGAATAGCGCCAAGTCCCCTTCAGTGACAAGTCTCAAGTTTCTTAGGCTCCAATGATGACCGGACATGAATGTGGAGGAACAATTCAGCTATCTGTGTAGAATGCAACAGAGCTCTAACAGGGCTTATGATCTGAGCTATGGCAGCCAGTCCAATATGGAATGCATTGAAGAAAATTTATTAGCACGCCGATACGTTTGATAATATATTGGAGCTTGAAACACTCCCCCTTTATAACTGTTATGGGTAATACCTTATTCCAGCACGATAACTTAAGTCCACATATGGGAAAAAAAGTCTTTTGAGAAAAGAAAATGAAGCCCTATATTGGCGTAGAGACAACGCTTTTTTCCATCATACCATTAACTGAGGTTCATTTTCAACTGTACCGTGGTACTCGTGTTGTTTTTTCTTCCCACCGTAGTCCAGAGTTTGATTCCCTAGACAATGGAGGCTATGATTTATCTGAAAATTGTAGATTCCGGCAAAGTATGATTTTGAATTTTTTTGCGCCATAAGATACAGACAAAAGCGTGCAAATACAGTAAATATATTTCTGGGCATAGGCATACGCAGAAAGTTCGTAAGGTGGGGGGTTATAGGCTCAATGGTGTGAGTTACAGAGCTTCAACTCCTATACTCCTATGTTAAATATATAAAATTTCATATGGGTGTTGTCACAAAATGTCATGGGGGCAGGGGATGTTGATGGGGGTTACAACCCCCATCTACACTCCCTATCTACGCTAATGTCTCTGGGGATTGTTTGCGACATACTAATACGCTATCATGGCCTGCCATATCCCCAGATTTATTCTTTAAAGGAAAATATCTATAACAGCACGGGGTGCCATGTACAGGCTACGGGCATAATCATCGTAGACAACCCCAAATCTTTTCCAACAGAGTCAGCACGTATGGGAGCAGTAAGTCAGTACCATACAATATGTATGCGATTTAATGACGCAACGGTTAGTGAAATGAATCGCCAACAAAGAGTAGCCATTCCATAATAACATGGCCAATTAAGTAATTTTTGAATTATAATCTTAACTAATACTTCTTATTCTACTACTACAATATTAGGAAAATTGAGAGAATACAAAACCATCTTTTAAAGATTATGATGAAAAAATATGGTATGCGCGTTGTAGATCCTTGGTATCATTTGGGAATTTTGCCTATTAAAAAGTTAATTATTTACAGAACTGCTTTAATTAAGCTTCAACGTCTCAAGATGAATATGCCCTCTTTTATTGTTGACATTTAACATAATAATACACATTATTTTAAAAGGAGTGGTAGTCATCCCGCACCAATACAGGCTACAAGCTAGTATTTATTTGGACATATCGATGCAAGATACCCCAATTATGGAACTCATTGCATTTATAAATATACTGGGTGAAACGTTATATAAATTGAAACTCAAGGAATATCTTATTACTTAACAGATAGAATGATTTGTGAATATATTTATTTATTTTAATATTGCGTCGGTGTCTTCGAAAGTCAACTAATTTTAATAAGTGGGATGAATATTATGTTATCGTTGCCATTGTGTCCCTGTTGTCATTTATTGCACCGTTAGCCCTGGAGGTGGCTGGACCTACTTAAGTCGTCTATTTGCACCGGCTTTTCTCCAGTTATCCTGCAGGTCAGGGTATTTATATTTAACATACTATGCATTACGTCTGATGATATTGGTATTGTTTCGCTGTCCTGTAAACTAAATTGTAAAACCGTGTTTCTTTGGTCTGAGAATATCCATGCCCGCGATGCTTCGATATGAAGTGTACTAACCCGATCACAGGCCCTTCTATTGTCCTAAGAGCAATGGGTTTTATTTTTGTGCATCGTGTCTGCGTCTGGTGTTTGCAACTGCTCTAGCTGGTGCATGTTAAACGTAGAAAGCATTTATCAAATTAAAATGTTCTGTCTAAAAATTAATTGTTTTGGAAAAGCTCATGATATTTTGTTGATACTTATTTTACCCTGATTAAATTTGCATTTGCTTAATACTCTTAAATTACTTTGTGTATTCTCAATATCAAGTGTTTGAATTAAACGTATTTAGGATTATTTTATCTTTACAGATCCTTAGCATTTAATGTCTGTATTTGTCCTTCAGTAGCAAGAACGATTCGTTGTAAATACAGAATAAAATTAGTATTTTATGTTTTATCAACTTTAATTACTTGTTTACAGGATGGAAACGGGAAATTCTCAAAAATTCTGAAAAGTATTTAATTTTGATGAGTTCCTACCTGCTATTCATAAATCTGCCCAAAAGTGCTAACATATCGTCTGCAGAAAAAATTAGATGCAGCTCAACCAAGAGAACAAGCTGGATTTCGAAGTGGATTCAGTACAGTGGACCATATTCAAGTATTAAGAGAATTAATTGAAAGAACACATGAATATGAACTTCCATTGTGTGTGGCATTTATTGACTATGAGAAGGCCTTTGACTCTATTAAAACGTCAGCAGTCATCAACTCTTTAAGATCAGCAGACATCGAGGATGTGTACATTGACATGGTGAAATGTGTGTATAAAAATGCAAGTGCAAAATTTCGGTTACATAAAGATACCAAAACTATTAAAATTGGTAAAGGTGTGAGGCAGGGAGATACCATTTCTCCAAAACTTTTTACTTCAGCTTTACAGATGATTTTTCATCAAATAAATTGGAATAACAAGGGAATAAAAATAAATGGTGAATATTTAAATCATTTGCGGTTTGCTGATGACATTGTTATTTTTTCAACGAACCCATCAGAACTCCAAGACATGATACAGGAGCTCTCAACTAGAAGTAAAGAAGTTGGACTCAAGATGAACCTGCAAAAAACTAAGATCATGTTCAACAATTTCGTAGAGGAAACAAAAATACAAGTTGAAAGCATTGAGCTAGAAATTGCTGATTCGTATATTTACCTTTACCAACTGATTTCAATGGATGGCAACATTATGGAAGAACTCAACAGACATATTAAACTTGGCTGGAGTGTACATTCGGAAGAACAGTTTTATCCTGAAGGGAAATTGCTTCGTGTCTAAAAAGAAAGGTCTTCAACCAGTGTGTATTGCCAGTCCTCTCTTATGGATCAGAGACATGGAGTCTAACAGTTGGAGCAATACGAAAGTTACAGACAACGCAAAGGAGCATGGAGAGGTGCATGCTTGGAATAACTAGGAGAGATCGAAAAAGGAACACTTGGGTGAGAGAGCAAACTAGAGTAGAGGACATCATTGTTAAAGTAAAAGGGCTGAAATGGCGATGGGCTGGGCATATTGCAAGAAGAACTGATCAACGATGGACAACAGAAATTCTGAACTGGATTCCAAGAGACCACCGAAGACCTAGAAAACGTCCTCAAACTAGATGGGTGGATGAAATAAGAAAACAGGTTGGGGTGACGTGGAAGCGAATTGCTCAGGATAGACTTGTGTGGAAAGCATTTGGAGAGACCTTCATCCAGCAGTGGATAGATAATGGTTGAATATGATGATGATGATGATATATATATATATATATTTATTATTTTAATTAGATAATTTCTATTTATTTAAGACTTATAGCGTTATTGTTTCTAATAAGTCGACTAAATAATTCAATAATTTTTGTCCATAATATTTACTTAATCAGTAATATAGCGGATATTTAAAAAGACTGGAAACAAAACCATATTTCATGAAGCGTTTGAACATCTATGGTGAGAGAGAAAATTTTTAGAATCCAATACCACTTACTTTAACCGAAATAAAAATATTACAATATAATCTATTGAGATGACACTTGTCTTCCCATACTTTGGACAAATCATTTATTAAAGCAAACTTTCACTTCCTTGTCATAGTCTAATACTTATAAAAACAGACACTTTTGGTTGAGGGCTCCGAAACTTTACGTTTTACCAGTGTAAAGCGAATCCTGTGGGAACAGCTTAAATGAAACCTCGCATATGTTATATTACTTCATGTCAAATTAGTAACAGCTAGAGAAAAATTCAGCTATTTTTCCTACTATAACGAAACTGTAATTTAAGAAAACAAAATACGTTGTTTTGCACCCAAGCTCTAATGCTCAAACTGAAGCTCAGTTGACCCACCATTACAAGATTTGGTGGGTCATAAAGATGAAAAAAGACATCGTCCCGCGGTAGAATCGAACTAGCGGCCTGTTTGATAGAATCGCCCACATGGCAACTAAACTATTGAAACCCAGGAGACGACAATTTATCTCCGTATTTACGTTTTTCATGGTATCACTCGGGGTGTAGTCGTAAATAAAGCAGTGCCAGAACGCCAATGCTACAGGCGCTGCCGTTTCGGCACTGCTGAACAAAGCACACAACCTTAGTTATACTGTTGGAAAGGGAGCTGGGGGATAAAATGGAGCGGGAGAGACCTTAAAAGAAAGCAGTTCCGAAACGGCGTTCCAGCTCCACTATGCCCCTGATATTAATACCCGTCCGGGAGGATAATAATATTAAAAACATAAATCGGTAAAATTTAGGAAAAGATTTAGTGGCATTCAATTATTAGCATACTCGATGAATTGGCTTATCCTCGTTTGTTTGGATTTTTTATGGCGCAAGAACATCTGGGCTATACTTATCCTCACGCTCCTTTTGGGCTTCACTATTTACAATACTGTCAGTGACGAAATCTAATCTCACAGTGATTTTAAATTATCTTTTCCTTTTTGGATGTTCTAGTTTTGCTTTTTTCAACCTTAAATCACCGAATAGAAAATCGTTGAGATATTTAAGACTTTATTTTGTTAGTTCAAAGTTTAAAGTAGGTATTAATATAGTTTCGACTACTCATAGCATAAAATTTAGTTATAGGACCTACGTTATAATTGGCTGAATATTAAATAAAATTAGTTTAAATATTTCTGCTTTCTCAGAACTTTGCCAGCATGTACGCTTATTCACCCTCTATGTTAAGGTATTATTACCCTCCGCAGGGATAACACAATTGCCAAATATGGTCAACACAAGAAAGCCTCCGGGGCGAGAATTTTGTGAGTTTTCGTGGGGGATGATATATAATATTAATTAATTATATTACAGTTCAAAACTAGGCTTATTGATAATCAATAAGCTCTAGTTTGAGCTGTAATTAATACGTGGGTGGCAAAAATTAATATAATTCACCCTCTATCCACGTTAAGATTTTCAAAGAATAGCTGTACATTTTTTTTTGTTAAGATTTCTATAATATCCATATTCAGCAAGTGAAATCAATGCCCTGCACTCAACTGACCACTTCCAGTATTTTGTTATCTCCTCAGGGTGTTTATTTGGAAAATAGAACACATTGAAAAAATGGGACAAATGTTAATTTCCTAGGTAAGTTCTCCTTTGTCAATTAAAATGCTTTCAAGCACAATTTTGCCAAAAATTAATATTGAGGCATATACAATAAAATATTCTGCTGGAAATATATTACAATACTACTATTAGAATGAAAAGTAAATAAAATTGCTTAACGTAACTGTGTGGTTAAATAAAGAAGTTGCAATTTAAAACACTTTGTGTCACGAGTACGTTTTGATAAGCAAGTAATTTCGACAATAATTCTACTTCCGTACGAAAGCGCGATACAGATTATTTTATTACAACAAATTTGATGGCATTTAACAGAAGAAAAGCGTTATTCATCTTAAAGAAGAAGGAGTGCAGTTAGGCAGAGTTAGAAACTTAATTAATTCTGAATAAATCTCAGTAACAGGATTAAATGGAATATCTTATGTGATTAGTAACTTAAATAAAAATTCCTCCATTAGTTAGAAAAAATAAATAAAGAATATAAAATAGAAACAAAAAGCTAATGGGTAAAAATTAAAATGAATATAATTAAGAAAGACACAGAGAATTATAAAGAAGTAGATCAACTAAAGGCAAAAGAACGAAATGGCTATAAAATTAAAAGAGTAATAACTATGATATCCTTGCGGCGTAAAATAAATATAAGTTGCCTCAACAAATCTATTTACAAATATTTATTCAAATCATGGTATATTTTTTCAAGCAACATACTTAGCAAATGATACCTGTGTGTATATATATATATATAATGGCAACATTGGACAAAGTGGCGATGTTTGTGTTTTTTTGTGCTCCGCATTTTTTCGCAATACGCTATGGACTTTTCGTTTTACTTTGTTTGAATGAGATTTTATGTTCATTCTGGAAGACTTTTCGTTCTTACTTAAAATGTGGTGAATATACTAGCTTTAAATAGTGTGAAATTGTGAATTTAATGGTGTAATTAAAGATTACGACATCCATTTTATTTTCGTGAAGTCAGACTACCGTATATGTAAATCAGGTTATTGTATATATACTTCAGTCTGCTGTTTAAATCGTATTCACTGAATATCGAATTTGAAATGTCGTTGTGTGTCTTCTGATTGCGGAATTTGCAATGAACTGCTACAGGAGAATACGGACTTCGCATATTATAGGGGACGCCGACATTGCATTCATTTTAAATGCGCAAAAATTTCTGAGTCCGATTACAAAAAAAAAAAAAAAGAATAATAGAGAGGCACTTTGGAGTAAGAGGGCACTTTGGAGATGTCCAACATGTAAATCACAACGATTGCCTTCTGATATTGATGGGGCTATTTCGTTATCTTCTTTATTTGGGGATATTGGCCAAATTAAGGATATTATACAGTAAATTCTCCAGGAAAATTCCTAATATAGAGCTGAGATCAACGATATAAAAAATTATATTTCCGTCATGAATTCTTCTCTTTTAGATATGAAGGTTTCATTTGGGGAGATGAAGAGAGACTATGAAGAGATGGTGATCCAAAATGATGTTTTGCAGAGGGAAACTAAGGAATTGAAATCACAGGTTAATGACATGCACTTTGAAAGAATAGAAATCAGACAGTATAGCTATCGAAATAACGTTGAAATCAAAAATATTCCTTAATTTTTGGGTAAAGACTGTACATCTGTACTCATCGATATGGCTAAAAAAGTTGAAATGAGTTTGGCGCTTTCGGATATAGACTCTGTACACCGTGTTCGTACTAGAAGTTCTGTTTCTCCGAGACCAATTATTGTAAAATTTGTAAATAGAAGAAAGTGTGACGAATATTTTGACAGAATTAGAAAATTGTCACCACCAGCCAGTTCTTTTGGTTTCGAAGGCAATCAGAAAGTCTTCTTGAATGATCATTTATGTCCTGAAAAAAAGAAAAATGTTAAAGCAGCTCTCAAGTTAAAAAGGGAGATGAGTTGGAAATTTCTCTAGACGAAGTTTGGTGCAATAAAAATGCGTAAATCCAATACTTCACCAACTATTAATATTCAGGATTATAACGATTTAGATATCATTAACTAAATTTTACTGATAGTTTCTTTCTTTGTTTTCCTGTATTTCAGAATGGGTGCATATTTTGAATATTGTAATTTTTTGAATACTTTGAAATCTAGTATCAATCTATGTCTCTTTTCCATATGAATTGCTATAGTGTTGGAGGAAAAATTGATTTGGTGGAGAATTTGATACATGATACTGATTCTAATATTGATATTCTTTGTTTGACCGAGACTTGGCAATCAGGAGACTCTTGTATTCATATAAATGGTTATCGTGAGTTATTTTATAAATAGACATGATTCGGCGGGGGTGGGGGAGGTGTTGCTATGTTGATTGGTATGAAATATTCAGATTTTAATTTGAATCAGAGGTTACTTCAAATTTAAATTGTGAAACGGTGAGTGTTGAAAATAACTTCGTATTAATTCTGTTGTTTACCGCCCGGGTAGGGGAAGTTTGGTTGAGTTTTTAGATAAAATATTTTCCCTTCTTGAATACTGTACTCTGTCCCGTAAAACTCTTAATTTACTTGGTGATCTTAACACAGATTTTTCGAATTCTGGAAATTCAGCTCAATTACTTACTAATATTGTTCATTGTTTTGGTTTTTCACTTTGCATAACATCTCCTACTAGAATAACAAATCATTCTCAGTCAACTTTAGATCAGATAATTACGAACAGTAAATCATTTAATTCTGGTATTCTTTTGTTTCATATAATCGATCATCTTCCTATTTTTTGCTAAACAGTGATATGGGTGGAAGTATGGGAGAACGTATTCATAGTCCTATTTCCTTTACCAGAAGGTCAGACAATGATAAACTAGAGAATTTCCGTTTAAATAGAGCTGATACTGATTAGGACCGGATTATCGATAGATCTAGTGTTGATTCTGCTTTCAGCTCTTTCCATGCATATTTAATGTCCGTATGCAATAAATTCTTACCATTAAAACCTAAATTTAGATCAAATAAATGTCGAAAACCATGGATGACTCGGAAATTATTGTCTCAGATCATTAAGAAAAATAAACTCTTCGTAAGTTTCATCCGTACTAAAAATTCTGCAGATTTTTTAGTATTTAAAATACAAAGAAATTGGGTTAATTCAGCGATAAGGAGGACTAAACAGGATTATGTTTTTAGCTATATTGAATTTTGTGATCATAATAAAATTTGGAAAGGTATTAAGATTTTAATAAATGAGCGACTGAATAGGGAAACCTTTACTATTGACTACAATGGTCAGATCCTGAGCAATGAATTGGAAATTGCTCAAGCTTTTAACGATTATTTTTATTCAATTCCTCAGTTATACATTTCTAAATTAAACAGATCGCATAATGATATTTGTAGGGTTATGCCTTCACAGCCGCAATCCATCTTTTGTGAATCAATCTCTGTTTCGGATACCTTTAAAATTTTACAATCCCTAACGATAAACAAACTTTCGGGAACTGATGGCCTTAGTCCACGAATATTAAAATATATCGCACATGAAGTGCTAAATCCTTGGACTAAATTATTTAATTTAACCTTAACTGAAGGTGTTTTTCCTCCTTTATTGAAAATAGCTAGAGATTCCCCAATTTTTAAATCAGAAGATAGTCAGTGTTTGGATTATCGCCCACTATATTACCAATTTTAAGTATCGTTTTTGGAAAGCTCATTGCTTTAAAATTAACGAATTATTTGGAACATTGCAATATTTTACGTGATTACCAATATGGTTTTAGAAAGAATAAATCAACTGAATCTGCATTGATTGCGGCAGTTTCTTTTATTCAAAAAAAGTCTCAATTCAAAAAACTACTGTATTAATATATTTAAAACAAATTACACACAAACGCAGTTTAATTTGAGCAGGAGAAACATTTTACAATTGTTTCGGTGGAAAATCAAGCGTCCACCATCGTCAGAAAATTCGTCCAAACTGATTTGTTGCCACTAAATCAAAAACGAAAAAGTGAAAAAGGCGAAACAGGTAACATAACAAAAAGCCTGATTTGTGTCGCCATCTATTGTGCAGAATGCTAAGTAAAAGGAAAAGGAACAATTATTGTTGGAAGAAGAAATTATGTTGATTGAAAGAGAGGTTTGTAACAAGAGGGGAAAAAATTGTTCTCGAACGGCTCGTTGACTATTGTACAGGAATTACTGAAGATATGAAAGGCCTCGAAAAAATTGAGATCTGAGGGTGAACGGACTTTTTCAATTATTTTTGCATCGGCAAAACAGAAACGATGGCCATGTTTCCATGAGTGTTTTGCAATGGCCGATTTTTCAAAATCTTGTTTGTGAACGTACGATTGGTGCTCTTTGAGTCTGAAACGCAGGGCTCTACGTGTTTGGCCAACGTAGGACAATCCGCATTCACAGTCTATTTTATAAATGCCAAAATTATTGTGGTCAGGAATCTGGTCTTTTAGTTGGGTAACACCAAGTTTGTTACCTGGCTTGAAAATAACGTGGAAATTAAATTTGCGGAGGATGGAGGAGATTCTAGGTGAAAGATTCGGCACAAACGGAATGCAGATTGTTTCTAAAAGTCCGTTCACCCTCAGATCTCAATTTTTTCGAGGCCTTTCATATCTTCAGTAATTCCTGTACAATAGTCAACGAATCCATCCGAGAACAATTTTTCCCCCCTCTTATTACAAACCTCTCTTTCAATCAACATAATTTCTTCTTCCAACAAAAATTGTTCCTTTTACTTAGCATTCTGCACAATAGATGGCGACACAAATCAGGCTTTTTTTTATGTTACCTTTTTTCGCCTTTTTCATTTTTGATTTAGTGGCAACAAATCAGTTTGGATGAATTTTCTGACGATGGTGGACGCTTGATTTTCCACCGAAACAATTGTAAAATGTTTCTCCTGCTCAAGTTAAACTGCGTTTGTGTGTAATTTGTTTTAAATATTATTTTTGCGCAGTGTATCGCTCATATTTCTCTCAGGTATATATCTTATGTCAAATTCTAACAAGTACATTTATCTTATGTCCAAATTCTAAGTACATTTATCTTATTTCAAATTCTAACAGTACACTTATCTTATGTCAAGTTCTAACAAGTACATTTATCTTGTGTCAAATTCTAACAAGTACATTTATCTTATGTCAACTTCCAACAAGTTCACTTAGGCAGAAATAAGTAAAACAAGCAGTGGAAATCACCAAAAAATGTAATTAGAAAAATTCAACTAATTATAATTAGTGTAATGAATGAGCCTGTTATTCACCGCACATTTTCTCAAATCGTGGAATCAAACTGGACAAAGTCACCCTTATTTCCTTTTCCACATTTTGTTTTCGATACAACAATACCTAGTTTTTTTACTGCAACCGCCGAAAATATAGCTTCGCACGGATAAAATTACAAAACTTTTATAATATTATTTCGCGGCGCCCTTGTAATGAAGCCACGGCTCCCCAGGGGGTCGCGACGCGCCATTTAGAAACCACTACAGTAGAACATTTACAAAGTAAATAAATATATATAATGTATTTTCCAAGGCAATATATTTTTAAATATAGAAACATTTTAGTTGGACTCTTTTGTGCATTGCTTTTTTTTTCCGAAAACAGTGTACGAGTCAAATGAAAGAGAGTGTTAAAGGTTACCAAACTTCCCGTTACGTCAGATTTATTCCACATTTTTTCTTCACAAAACTAAATCTAAACTTTGACCTATACGTCGCCACCCTAAAAGGTCAAACTGAGAGGGAAACTACAGATAATCCCCGCAAAAGTCTATCCATCAACACTCCAGCGTTATCTGACATCTAAGCCATCACATTACTATTCAATGCTGAAGTCTATAATGGCTTTTAAATCAACAATTTAAACTTATACTTCATTAGAAGCGCAATATTTATTTTACTCATTAAGTCGTTTTCATCATTACCCCGCTTCAAAATTTGATCTTTTGCAGGACAAACGTGTTACTTCAAAGCATTTCATTCCTTATATACTAATGTATATAAATCAATATTT
>QLNU02015360.1:139676938-139696410 GCA_006491805.2 Dysdera silvatica
AATAAAAATACAATATTTAACAAAGACCTTTGGTCTGATCTTTGAAATTTAGCTTAAGCTTTGTTAAAGCCGTCCGCAACAATTCTGTGAGATGATGATTGGTCAACAGTGACAGTTATTTCGACTTTACGAACTTCACAGTGAAGTACAAAGTTTTAGAGCAATATTTTGTACCAAATATTGAAATTAGACAGCAAGCAGCTTTTTTTAAGTGTGGAAATTTTAATTCTGGCACTAGTTCCCAGAATTCAATTATAGAAGTAGATTTGTGCTGCATTTGCAATGCCTGATCCTCTTTTATATCTAATAACTCCCATTCCCCAGCTGCTTTTTCAAAAAATATTATTTCAGAAACTTGAAATTCGTTTTCAATAATATTGAAAATAAATGGTTTCACAAAATATGCGAATGCAGATTTAAAATTTTTCATATCGTCAAAATTACATTTGAAATCCGCTTACAATTCTTCGACTTTTTCTTTGTATTCGTCTAACTTTTTTTCTTTGATATTAATTGTATTTGCTTTTACTTATAGAAAATGATTACAGACTTTGTTCTTAAGGTTGTGCACAATAAGACGAAGTTTAGCTTCAAAACTGAATACAGTTTGTGACAAATCAATAATATTTTTTTTTCTTTCTTTGTAAATCCAAATTTGGTTTTTGTATATATTCTAGCATGTCTGTAAGGAACATTAAGTCAGAAAATCAAGTTTCATTTTCTAATTGGAAAAGTAGTTTAATGAAAATGGTCTGATTGTAAATACTGACAAAACTAAATATATTTTATTTCATAATATAAATAAAAAAAATCGATATCGAGAAAACGTTGAAATTAGACAATAAATTTATAGGTAGAACAAATGAAATAAAATTTCTAGGAATTTAAATAAACGAACACATAATTTGGAAGAACACATAAAGGAAACATGTAAAAACATAAAAAAAATGCAAGCATAATTGCAAGATTAAATGACTTATTACTTACCACCGTAAAATAACTCTCTACATTTCATTGATATATAGTGATATAATTTGTGGAAATGGTGTGTAGGGTACGGTAAAAAAAGTAAAACAAAAAAATAGCAATCAATAATTGATAGATTATTAAAAAGAATAGGATACAAAACTAACAAAAGTATATAACAAATAAAAATGGAAAATGATATAATGAATATAGAAAAACACTTACAAATATTAATAATTATATATTTAAGTATCGCAACAGGTAAATATAACGAAACTATAAATATATATAAAAATACAAATACAAGAAATACAAGATTAGGCAACAGTTTAAAACTAATAATATAAAAATAATATAATAATAAATAATATAAAAAAATAAGATGAAACATGGGAAAAAATAGTATAAATTATTATCGAATTGGTAAATGAAATACATTACCAAATCACATAAAACATTCCGAAAGAGAAAGCGAATTTAAAAGAAAAATAAGAATTTACTTAATAGAAAATCAAAAGTAAAATAATCTTACTGACCATTAAATGAATCTAGAATAATAACTTTTGTTTTGTTTCGCTATGCTTACGCCCTGCACAGAAATATAATTTTATCATGGAAAAAAATTGTTTTGTAATTCTATGTATTTGTTTCCTTTTTCTTTTGTAAACGTTATCATAGGATTTAGGAGTTTCACGAAACTGCTTAACATTGTAATTTGACAACCATCTTACAATACACCATAGGAATAAATCACTGGGCATTTAATCTGTCTCGTCATTCACTTGCAACTCTTCTAAAAAGTTCTCAAATTAATAATGTTTTTTCGCTTTCGTTCTAATTAAATTCAAAATCTGCAAAACAATGTTCCACATATTTTCGTATTTGAAGTACTTCATTATGTGATCTTGACGATGAATTATGCGGTGAAATGGTATGAAACTTGGAATTTTAGGATCGTTGTTTAAAAGACCAATGAAACCTTTGTTTCTCCAATCATTATAGGCGCTCCATCAGTCGAAACACTTACTAGTTTATCACGAGGCAATTCAAACCTATTCATTATTTCAGCAAGCGCATTTCTGACATCGATACCGCGAGTTGTTTCGATAGGAGCCACTAGGTCTAACATTTCTCTTTTCACATTTTTGCCTGCAGATACGTAGCGGACAAAAACGGAAAATTGTGGAACATCCTGAATATTTGTAGACTCGTCGAGAGCTAAACTAAATGCTATACAATTATTCAAATCACACATATAACTATTTTCAACGTTTTTACTAATTGCATCAATTCGACACAGTTGCATGGCGTGGTATAGGAACTTGTGCTATCAATTTGTACAGTTTTGTATTATCTGAATCCAAAACTTAAACCATTCCTTCCAAGTTTCTTTAATAAATTTTCATTCTCTATATGGACGTTTGGCACAAGAAATATTCCAAGCTATCAAAAAACTAGCTTTGTTTTTTCTGTCATCTTCGTAAGTAAAAGAAGACCTGATTTCAAGAACTTAAGTTTCTCTGTTCGCGATTTTGAATTCAGTGGATACTGAGTTGAAAAGTGGGGATGACTTATTTCGTAATGTCGACAGAAATTTCTTACTTTGTAGTTTTCAATTGTAACTTTACGAAGACGACACAACGACTTTCAATTATTGTCAATAAAAGCAAAATTTTATATCCAGTCTTCTGGAAAATTTCTACTTTTTTTTTTTTTGGTTCGTATTTCCGTTTTTTGATATTTTCCGAGGTCATATTATCAAAAACTTTAAATTTAGTTCCAAAGTCTGAAATTGAAACAGAATAATGAAATTGATTTACGGCGTGGAACAATTACACTCAGCAATCAAGTTTAAATTACTTAATTAAAAAATCTATTTACCAGATTTTTGAAAAAACATAAAATAGGACATTTAGCTGATAGGAAGACTATCACTGAAATACACGACCACCCACAAAGTTAGTCGAATATTCTGCGCAGGCCAGTGTATTGTTGCATAAGTCGGCTGATATAGTGCTAGCAGTGTAAATGAGCACAGATTTATTATAACCTAGCAGCTATCTATAAGACCTCTCCCTGTTAATGGACTGCTTCGACCACGGACTTAGTCTCGCCTCCCGTTCAAGCAACCACCTCCGGAACACGCTGTCGAGAATAAGCACCGCCGACTCATAGAAGGACCTATCGATGCAACGGAAGATCTACTGTCGAGGCGATTACGTACGATTTCTACTCTTCATTAACCGATTCACTTTCTTAGTCAATTTAACAAGATTCGTAAAATATATTCTGAAATCATAATAAAAAAAAGGTTTTCAATTTTCAATGGAAGCCACACTTAACGCATAGCCGCATTTGCCCATCCCTGGAATATACCTAAACATGTAACATAATACATATATAAATACATAACACAATATATGGGTATTTAAACAAATTTTCCTTATAATAATGATACCATTGTTTCATAGTTTCATTAAGTGATACACTCAAAAATTTTTATAAGCACTGACGCAATATGTGCGTGCAATGCAAACTTAGAAACAGGGGCGGCTTAAGGTTGATTTTGAACCAGGGCGTCCTGTCACTGATTGCTTTTTGGCGCCCCATCCGGTTTCACAGATGCACAATAAGCCAGATACCCTATGGAAATGGCTAAAAGTCTCTGAAAGAATTTCTCTAAAGATGTCTCTAAAAATTTCTCTAAACTTTGCCTTTCAAAGAGATTTTTTACTATTGGGTCCATTAAAAAAAATTTAACTTGACTTCAGTTTGGCGCCCTCATCCAAACGGGGCCCCGGTCCTTAAGCCGCCCCTGCTTAGAAAAATGTATTTATAAAATAAAGAACTTTTAGAAAGATATCATTTACCCTTTTCAGGTATAACACAATTGCCAATTAATTATCGACACACAAAGCCCCCCGGGGTGAGTTTTGTGTTTTTGTTTTTTTAAGGGTAATGATATCCTACAACCTTACCTACGGAGAAAGGAAGAGTAGTTCCTGTCCTCGGTTGTCTAGCAGTTTAGGCACTCCAGGTCTAACGGACGGACCCTAGTTGGACTCTAAGCCAGGCACGGTATCTCTTTTTCTCCCATATTTTAAAAGCTCTAGTTTGAGCTCAAACGTGGGTGTCGAAAGTTATTACATATAAAAGAACTTTTTGCATTTTTTCATGAAACTAGACTTGTTTTTAAATTTATGGAACCCACTCCTTTAATTTTACTCTATGTATTACATATCTATAAGGTTTTCAGTTCCTGTTTTAGTAATTAAATCGACACAAAGATCGATTTTAGATATAGTGAAGGAAGAACAAGGGAAGTTATGCTGTTTTACTTTATTTATTGTTTTATTTTAGTGCTATGTTGGAAAATTGTTTGAATTTCGCAAGGAGGTAAAAAATATTAAAAATTGAAATTCTACCTATCTATTTTTGCTTTATAATTTACCTCAGTAGAGAATACGTATTTTTTATAACTTACAACAATATGTTGAAAATTATGTAGTTTAAATGTATGATAGTACAAAATCGTAAATTAAAGAAGTTTAATTTACGTAGTATCATCATACACAGCATTCCAATTGAATGGCAAGTTATTTCCTTCGTTCTGTAATCGAGTATTCCTGGGGTAAACAATGGAACATACTACAACTATGCAATTACTTCTAAACACCCACTTATATTCGGAGCACGTTTATCCAATCGCTCTTTATACGTTCATTCCTTAAAGGCTGAGTCAACATCTACACCTAGGTCGTCGACATAGGCCTCGGTTAGCCGCTGAGAGATCAGCAGCTTTTCTGAATTTTATACAAAGTTTTACCTTTGCATATTTATATGTTGCTGAAGAAATTTTAGGAATTGTTTTCGTAATTTTTAACAACATTCAATCCACCCCGTGCCTCATTCCATGGCTGATCTCACCTACTTAACGTGGTTGCATAGATCCGCAGTTGACGTATCAACACGCTCGTTGAAGAGCCCTAATTTGAATTTCGATCACGGGGGCGAAAATGCAAAAATCCGTTTAAAACCAATATTCTCATGGTTCAACATTTGCGTGACGCACCCAGAGAGAGAGTCTTCGCGTGTACACGTAAACTATGTATCCGCCGCAGTAACCATATTACAGACGCGTTGTATGAATAATGGAAAATAACACTTTTTATTCTACTGAAAACTTGAAATTCTAAAATGTGGCAAAAATTCATTGGCGTCCTTTTGCGCATTTTGAGGTGGGGAAACCAAAAATCCACGTTTTCGTGCGAACTATATAACTGTCGAAAGGAAACCATGTAATTTTATGTGTATTCCATGGTAAATATAGGCATAAGATAATGATGATGAAAGTTGCAACAAATCAGTATTTTTGTACTAATTGCAATTAAAACTTAACCAGTCCTTGTACAGTGTGTATTTTTTAACGCCTTACTTTTTGTTAAACATATTTGTTAAAATTCAAACAGATAGTTGAATCCAATTACGGAAGACTTCTATTTTGCGAAGACTAAGAACTAAAAGATATAAAAATCTATGTGTATTATTCGTTATTTAAATATTGAAAGCAAATACACATTTGTAAACATCTTTTTTCAACCCACCTTGATTTGTACGGCGTCGATTATGAAACATTATGAAATATCGTTTTTAGAAAATATGAAAGTTAATTGACCTAATACGGCCATTCCTATAATTATTTCACAATTTAGATTTTCAAAAACGTAAATGTTGGTGTTAATCCTGTTTTCGTCTATGATTACGTCTGTATTAAAAAATCTTAGAGGTCTTATTGCTTCGTTCCCAATTCCTACTAGAGATATGATGTTGTAGAACAAATTTGGAGATCTAATTAATTGATAGGAGTCCTTTTTCATCATTGTAACTTCGCTACCTGTATCCAGTAAGGCTTCAAATTGTTCATCAAAAATATTTACGTTCTTTTGGATTATTTTGGGTGCAGAATGAATGAACGTACGATGTATATTTCTGTTTTGTGGCCATGAATTCTTTTCCGAACAATTATTTGCCTTGTGGCCAAAAGAATGACATTTGAAACAGCGAAGACCTTCACTTTTATATTTGCATTCGCTTGATTTATGTCCTCGATCGGAACAGTTATAGCAGATGAGGTTTTGATTCTTATTCTTATTTTATGGGATAGGAGAGAATTGGTGTTTAACTTCTGTTGAATCTTTAGTGATGAATGTTTTTACATTTTCTCTTTGATTTCGAGTTTCATGGTGTGTTGCGTACTTTTTAAGTTGTTGCCGGGCTGTTTCATACTAATCAAGTTTATTAACCAAATAGTCTATTTTCGTTATCTTCGGCCATTCATCCACGAAATGTTCACGAATCTAAGTGGGTACTTTCTATTTTATCTCCCCTGTTGCTATTAGCTCTTTTAAGTCTTGAAAATTATTTATGTCTTACCCTCAATCTGTTCTTGGAAAAAATTACTCAACTCGAAGGCATAGTCCTTCCAAGTGGACATACTTTCTTTTTATGTATGATGAATTTAATTGGAATTGTTGTGGCGTTAGTTTAAATCGTTTAAGTAGTATTTGTTTTACATGGTCATGATCATTTGCCACTTTAGCTGGTTCTCTCGTTATTAGTTGAACTATTTCTAGTGGAATTAGACCAAATAAGTATGCCACCCATTCCTCTTTGGGAATGTTAATGCGGTCTATTTTGTCTTTCAAAAAGCCTTAGATAAATACTCAATTCGCCGTTCCCATCAAATCGATTTTATGAGTTTGAATAAATCATTGTTTGCCACTTTTCTTATGGGATGACTGAAAAATTTCATTAGAGATTTGGGTATTTGTGGCCCCTACTAATTCTAATTTTTTTAAGCTCAAATTTGCGTTCGATTTTTTAGTTTTCTGCCTGTTCTACTCTCTCAGTAATTATATTTTCAGGTACATATTTGACGAACTCTTCATCATAATTTTGAGCATCTATAATTACTGATTTTAAAATCGTAATTTTAGGTTGCTCGGGAATAACTCTTCTACTAATAACTCTTAACTCTTCTACCAATTTAATCAAATCATCTTTACGCGCTTTAGCTAGGGACGACATTCTAAAAGTTTTGAAAGTAATTTACAGTTTGTCCACGTCACTTCCAATGCCAGTGTTTCTTCATCCAGTAAATGTCGTTGTCCTTGTTTGTCCAACAAATGTTTTCATCAAGTCTTGAATGTCTTTCATGTCACTATGGCACACACACAACACAAACATTCCATCGTCTGTAAAATATGGTTACACAGCTTATGACGTGATTTGTGCAGCTCAGAGGTTGTCTTTATCCAGAGTCTTCTCGTCGTTCTTTTCTTTACCAACAAAGTTCACTGCTTCTTCTTTTTTCAGATGTTAAAAATTTTAACGTCCAGCTATTTTAAATTTAGTTGATCCCGGACGGACCCCCATTTGTGGGACTTATGCTTTAGAATGAAGAACTCTATGGATAAATATTATGTCCTTTAATGAATAATTGCTACAGCTACTTCACATAGTTACAAATTCGCGTCTTCTATGTTAACGCACATAACACAAACTTTCTTAATTTGTCATAAGTATACCTTCACAGCTATATATTGTCACAGTGGTAATATCCGCTATATTTCTGTGTCATCGTACGCGTCGCTGCGCTACGTCCAACCTCCACCTAGGTTGCTTCACGTCTCCCCTATCCCATAACGTCTCATGTGTATAGGGATGGGTGTCCCAACCCACATATATATGTGTGTGTGTGTGTGTGTGTGTGTATATATATATTTTTTTTTTTATTGGGTAGTTGGAAAAATTTGTGCTTCACCCCCACAATGGAGGTATGCTCGGGCTGCTCTTGGGCAGAATATGATTTTTGTAATCGGTATAGGGTAAAACACGAACAAAAATATAAATTAAAGGATTCAGATTCTAACTTTTATAACTTTAAAACATGCGAAGACAAACGTTGCCAATGAAATTATATTTTTCGTAATAATGTTTTTAAGGTTCTAACCTCGTTCAAATGACCGATTTCGACCGAAAATTGCGTATTTATTTTATGTTGCCTATCCAATATGCACATCCTAAGCCAGGGATGTGCCAACGTTTTGGAGAGTGGCGGAAGGGACAAGAGACCTTTTACGGCCATAAACTTGTGGCACCATCTATTACCCCAAATCCCCAACAGTTATTATAAAATGTTAATTTGATAAATTAATCGTAAATTTGATAAATTAATTAGTTAATTAAATAGTTAAAATAAACTGAATTACAAAACAACAATCATTTGAACGATTTACAATTTTACTGATTTCGCAGAGCACCACGCTTTAAGATCGATAGTTTCACAAAGACTGAAATAAAATGCACAGATACAGAGACACTGTTCTTTTTTTTAACAAGAGATTCGCCAGGGGGCACTTCCAAAGCAGTATTATTTATGTATATTTTCAACATTTATTGACAGTAAATGAAATTAGAATCCGAAGTTTTTCCAGTTTTGTTAAATTATTGGCAATGTTTAATGTTATTTTTGAAGTTAAAATTTTAATATTATTCCTCGATAGTGTGGGGGGCGAAATATACCTTTCCCTTCACTTGCGAAGCTCATGGGGAAGAAAACTCCCTACCCCTGTTGGCGCATACCTGTCCTTAGCTCTCAGAAGCCATTTATTGTTTCTTAACCCTCTAACTGCTTATCCCTCGATTTTCACGGGCAACATGAAAGTAACAAAATTTTCTCATCCCTCGATTTTCGCGGGTATGAAATTTTTCCATCTTTCATCTCTCATCATCTTTGGTTACAAAAATGTGCTACATATTTTAACTCTCAATTACATGTAGATTTGAAATATATAATAAAAGAATGTGCAGTTTCTGAAGTGATTTTGGTAAAAAAAAAGAAAAAAAAATGAAAAGTCAAATTAGTTAATTAGAAGTTGAGATACGGTAGTTTTTGGAATAGGCGGGTAACCGGAAATAACGTTAAGTTGCAAACTTCAAATGCGATTTCTGAAGAATTGAATTTTTCGAGATTTTCATTACATTAAACATGGTAACTGAAAAGTTCCTAATAGAACCATGAGGAATTTTTAACCCACATTTTCTATATTATTGTGTATAGAATATATTGAAGATTTTGAAAAAAAAATTTCATAGAATTCAGGTTATACCATTTTCACCTGTGTGTTTTCCTAATTTCAGTGGATCGACTAACGTTTTTTAGCATAGCTCATCAATGATTCAAAATTGTCTGATTATCCTAGTTCACGGTATGCATATTGATTACATACATAAAATGAAATCAAAACTAGTTCTCTATCATGAGAATTGTTTTAGTTGTGATGTTTAACGTATTTGCTAATTTTGGACTAAAATTTCCAGATTTTGTTTGCATGAAAAATAAGTTAATTTTGTACATTTCAACAATGAACATATCTTGAGGGACCCCCCCCCCAACCGGCCCGACGGGTATTGAAACCAAAGTAGGCGCGCGTTCGAAAAGTCTCTAAAAGGTATTAGACCCATGTCCAAGCTTTTTCCGGACTGGCCCTATATTTCGGAGATACGGCCCCAAAATCCGAAAACAGCCATAATACAGACCTTGATATCTCATGATTCCATGGATGGATTTTAATGATCTGCGGCTTTTTTAAACAGATTATAGAAAATTACTTGATATGTGTTTCAGCAATTTTCCAGTAAAACTAAAAATTTTGAAATATTAACCTTCAAATCTTTCGACAAAACGGAAAAATAATCAACCCCTGTTTGGTGGTTTTTCAGCAAAAGCCCGCATTGAAAACACATATAAGCTTCAATGCAGTTAGTTCGAAATCGGGATACGTTCGGTTGCTAGATGTGTATTAACATATGGAGCAGTTGTGCTGTCTGTAAATAAAAAATGAACTTGAAAGCTTAAAATAGCTATAAAGTATCTATTTAAATGCTAGCTCCCATCATTACCCTGAGCAAAAACAATCCGTTTTAAACACCCTTGTACATCGTGCTTGTAAGGTTTGTGATGCTGATAACCTTAAGTCCGAGTTATCTTTTTTATCTAAAACATTTTTCATGAACGGCTACTCTAAAAGCGCTATCAATCCTGCCATGAGAAAACAAAAAGGCATCGCTTTAGCTACCTTGGCACCAGTGGTATCCAATAAAACTGAAATTAAATCTGTGGCCTTTCTGCCCTATGTTAAAAATACTATAGACAAAATTGGACTTATTTTGGCCAAACAGGGTATCAGACCTGTCTTTCGTTCCACCAACAAACTCCGTTATATTTCAATAAATCCAAAACAATCCAGAGATCCCCTTAAAACACCCGGAGATTGTAAAATTCCCTATCAGTGCGGTAAAAGCTATATAGGACAAACTGTTCGTTCAATTTGTACTCGACTTAACCCTTTGAACTCGATAGCCGACCCAATCGACCGAATATGTTGAACCCGATAAGCGCCCGAACCGCCCCAGAGTGGGGTATAACGGTATGTGCCCATAGATAGGTAGTTGACCACTCGTAGCTTCCAGCCACGACTATTCTTCACACTCAACCTCCTTTTACCGCAAGGGGTCAAGTGCGAAGCAGGCCTGTCTTTCAAAACTTTCAGATGGTTAATAATGTGAGAATAGACTCTTTTATGCATGCTGCATACGAGTACTTAATTAGCTAATGCAGAAGGGCAGGGAATTTCCTCTTTATATGGATCCTAATTGAACTTATTCTAGCAGTCTTAGATTTATGCGGGTATACAATTTTCTTTTGTCATTATTTAAGAAAGATAACGTTCAAAAAGTTTATGCAGGCTTTGACCAGGGGAGTGGAATAATAAGCACTTTTTTGGAATTAATTCTTACAGATTTTAGAAACTAAACATCATTATAATAAATGCATTAAATTCTCATTTGCAGCTCGTTTACAATTTTTATAAAACAATTTTTGTAATAACTTTTTCAAATACATATTGAAATATTGCTTTCGATCGTATTATTTGAAATTGATTTTTTTAGTTATGGTAAGAAATGTAGACAAAGGCGTGGGGTGTGCAAATGTTATAATTTTTTTCCTTTGGTTATCCTCCCCATCAATGTATAAAATATAAGGATGTTTGGAGATTAGTTCTACACCACAATATATTTTATTATATTTTAGTTTTAGAGAATAATGTGCGAGTAATTTTTTAACTGTGCAGGTGGGGGAGAGGAAGCTATTCATTTCATATGAAGAATCCTTATTTGTCTTGTTGAACCTTTTTATATTAGTGAAGAGTTTTACTAAATATGAATGAACGATTAAAAAAATTTAATAATTGTGTGTTATAAACAGTGTCCTGCTTTCTATGAATCTGCATACTTTGCCTTTGCATTCATATTTTTCATACAACATTTTAAAAGCGCACATTTTATTATTTAATTCAGATGTTTAAATATGTACATATATATATATATATTAATAAGTTGTATGTGGTGATAATAATTAGAAACAATATTTTTAGGAATTCACATTTTAGTGCACTGATTCCCAGCCTGGGGTCGCGAACAGGTTTCTGGGGGTCGCCGCAACTATTTTTAGTTGCAATTATTTTTATAAGGAATTTCATACCAAATATTTCCAACCCTTTATTTATTTCAACATAGGCCACACATATTTTAATATTTGCCAACGGATGTTAACTTTATAATATAACTTTATAATATATTAATATATATAATTAATATAATATACATAATTAATGATATATATATATATAATTAATATAATATACATAATTAATGTAATATATATATAATTAATATAATATACATAATTAATGTAACATATATAATTACTATAATATACATAATTAATGCAACATATATAATTAATATAATATACATAATTAATGTAACATATATAATATGATAATATACATAAATAATGTAATATGTATAATTAATATAATATACATAAATAATGTAATATATATAATTAATATAATATACACAATTAATATATATATAATTGCCTTTGTGTCTAAAAAAGAAAGGTCTTCAACCAGTGTGTATTGCCAGTCCTCTCTTATGGATCAGAGACATGGAGTCCAACAGTTGGAGCAATACGAAAGTTACAGACAACGCAAAGGAGCATGGAGAAGTGCATGCTTGGGATAACTAGGAGAGATCGAAAAAGGAACACTTGGGTGAGAGAGTAAACTAGAGTAGAGGACATCATTGTTAAAGTAAAAGAGCTGAAATGGCGATGGGTTGGGCATTCCGCAAGAAGAACGGATCAATGATGGGCAACTTAAATTCTGAACTGGATTCCAAGAGACCACCGAAGACCTAGAAAACGTCCTCAAACTAGATGGGTGGATGAAATAAGAAAAGAGGTTGGGGTGACGTGGAAACGAATGGCCCAGGATAGACTTGTGTGGAAAGCATTTGGAGAGACCTTCATCCAGCAGTGGATAGATAATGGTTGAATATGATGATGATATATAATTAATATAATATAATTTTCTATTTAATGTGTTTTCTTTACTCTCTTAAAAATGCTTTTATTATGCAAATGTGGCGGCGGCAGACAGAGGGGGTCACGGATCTTTTGGTTACTATAAAAAGGGGGTGTCGCGGATTACTTGGTTACTATAAAAGTGGGTCGT
Source organism: Dysdera silvatica (assembly GCA_006491805.2). NCBI lineage: Eukaryota > Metazoa > Arthropoda > Arachnida > Araneae > Dysderidae > Dysdera > Dysdera silvatica. Next base: position 139,689,550 of record QLNU02015360.1, read on the forward strand.
GAGTCGTGGCTTAAAAAAGATTGGGAACCACTGTTTTAGTATATATTTAAACGAATATTTTCACATCATCGATCAATTTCACTCTTGTGGATATTTTTCAATAATTTTGAGCGTATTTGCATGTTATTTTTGCTAAATTTTATGTATGAAAATCTGGGACCTTATGATCAAATACTGACCAATGCTGAGGACAATTTATACCATTACATTGAAGTTGGAAGTAAAAAAATCATAGGATCTTTTTAGAATTGAAGTCCATAAAGAATTAATTTTTGCGCCTGTGGAAATTAGATTTGATAAAATTGGAACTGAAAGTTCGAATTGGATATAATTTTCACGACTACAAAAATATAAAGGCGTAAAAAATGTTCACTTCACTTTGTCATCGCCCTCTTCAAATCACTGAAAAAAAAGTAAGCAGCAGTATCACGTAGGCTTTTCTGGCCGTTTAAGCGAGCATAATAATTGTTATTTTCCCCTCCGATAAATGAATTCAAAACAAGTTTAAAGAGAAAAATTGTTTGAAAATATAGCGAAACAAGATTTATATGAGCAATATTTATATTACGTACAGAAAGAAACTGATTTCGTTTCTTAAGTTCCGTTCCGTCAATCGTACTGCGAGTATTTTAAGGGGTCACCTCCTTAAATATTATTAATATTAATTTTAAGATATGAAAGAAATTAATCATGCGTTCATCAATTTCAAAAATCAAATTAGATTTAAACCAATTATGATTTTTTATTGATTTGATGAGTTTGTTATTTGATAGTTAATAGGGCTTTGAAAGTATATATGTTTAAAATTTTTGTCATTCTCAATAATTTGAAATTAAGAATAGCACTATTAATCCCTTCAATGTTCATCACTATTTTGAACACATTGTAAACTACGCGTATTCAATTTTTGAAAGTAATGCAAATGAAATCGTTCAAGAAGAAAAATGTTTAGCTTTCGTGCTTTTTAAAAAACTTGCAATTTTAATTTCCTCTCTCAATTTTATTGAGGATGAGGAAATAGTTTAAGCAAAATGTGGTATTGAGGACCCCACTTCATGTTCGGTGATTAATGTAAGTGAAAACCAAAGACTTGGATTGCAAGTCAGAATAATGTTTAGTACGAACACTCGCTTCAATTATCGATCGCAATGGGCGAGTGTATCTCTGAAAAAAAAAAACTTCACAAGACGTACAAAAACCAACCCCTTCTTCATGCGGCGTTCATTAACTCAAATAACCGAGCTCTGGGTTATAATGGGTAGATAATAAATACACAATAAATGAATACTCTCTCTCTCTATATATATATATATATATATATATGGCCTGCAAAAGGGTTGCTGGTATCTAACTGGAGGGAGACTCACACGCTGAATGTATGTGCCGATGTGCGGAACCGGCCAAGCCAGTAACCTAGTGTCCTACCCCGCCTTCAAGTGGTGCAGGCTGAGCTTTCTATTTATGGGGCAAATTAATATTTGCTGCACGGATGGAAAGGCGGAAGGGGAGGGCTAATTCACCAACCCTTCTAGCCAGCATGATGAAATTATGGCTAATTCCTCCATTATGTCTGCACACCAGAAACCATGGCCCCTAGTCCCCAGGTGCTGGAGTGCTCCTGATCAAGGCAGCGGTCAGTGTGGCATGAAAGCAGGGGATGCTAAAAATCACTGGAATGGCACAGGCTACCGTTTGTTATTGACCTTGACAATGTATAATGGACGATCCCCAGCTTCTGAAGCAAAACTTCAAGAATTGAAAGAAGAACTTGACAAGATCAAATGGGACATTGTAGGACTCAGTGAAATTAGAAGAAAAGGTGAAGAGTTGGTGGAACTGAAAAGCGGACATTTGTTTTACTATAGAGGAACGGAAACTGGAAGAACAAGTGGTGTTGGCTTCTTAATCAACAAAAGAATTAAAGACTGTCTTCTGGAAGTTGAAAGTACATCAGATCGAGCAGCGAGGCTTGTTGTTCAACTAACCCAGCGATACCAACTTCAAATAGTACAGGTATATGCACCAACATCAAGCCATACCGACGAGGAGGTTGAGGAATTCTATGAAGAAATCAAACAGCTACATACCAAGGGGAAACAACACATCAAGCTCATCATGGGAGATTTTAATGCAAGAATTGGACAACAGGAACAAGGAGAGACATCGGTTGGTAAATACGGATATGGGGAAAGGAATGAACGTGGCGATCAACTCATCGAATTTGCAGAAGCTGAAAACCTTAGCATCATGAATTCATTTTTTAAGAAGAAACCGCAAAGAAAATGGACATGGAAACACCCAAATGGGGGAACTAGTGAAATTGACTATATCCTGGCAAACAAGAAATCAATTATTGAAGATTGCAGCATACTGAACAGATTTAATACTGGAAGTGATCATCGAATGGTGAGATGTAAAATGCACTTAAATACTAAACTAGAAAGGCAGAAGCTCATTAGGAAACAAGTATGTAAGAGGGTGGATCTAATGAAACTGAAAGTAAATACCGAGGCATTCAAGTTGGAATTAAAAAATCGCTTTTCTGCACTGGAAGGACTTATTGATGAAAGTGATATCTCAGAAGCAAATGAAAACATTGTTAAGACAATAGTTGAAACTGGTGAGGAAATTGGTGTTGTAACATGTAAAAAGCAGAATAGCAAATTATCTTGGAAGATGAAACAGTCCATGAAAAGGCGAAGAAATATGAAGGTAGACAATCGAAATACCAGTTCCAGGATTGAGTACATAGGACTTTGTAAAACTATGCGCAAAAGCATGAAAGAAGACATAAGAAAATTGAAAAATTACCGACCAATTAAAAGAAAGGAAGAGCCCCTGGTTATGATGGTATTACATTAGATATCCTAAAAGACGCTGGAGAATGTGTAGAAGACATACTTGCAAAATTCTTTACCAAATGTCATAATAGCGGTAACATACGAAACCAATGGGATTCTGCAACAGTAATTCTTTTGCATAAAAAAGGTGATAAAGAGGATTTAAAAAATTACCGACCAATTAGCTTGTTACCTGCTATTTATAAAATCTTCACAAAAGTGCTAACACATCGCCTGCAGAAAAAATTAGATGCAGCTCAACCAAGAGAACAAGCTGGATTTCGAAGTGGATTCAGTACAGTGGACCATATTCAAGTATTAAGAGAATTAATTGAAAGAACACATGAATATGAACTTCCATTTTATGTTGCATTTATTGACTATGAGTAGGGCTTGACTCTATAAAAACATCAGCAGTCATCAACTCTTAAGATCAGCAGACGTCGAGGATGTGTACATTGACATGGTGAAATGTGTGTATAAAAATGCAAGTGCAAAATTTCGGTTACATAAAGATACCAAAACTATCAACCTTGGCAAAAGGGTAAGACCGGGAGATACCATTTCTCCAAAACTTTTTACTTCTGCTTTACAGATGATTTTTCAGCTGATAAATTGGAATAACAAGGGAATAAAAATAAATGGTGAATATTTAAATCATCTGTGGTTTGCTGATGACATTGTTATTTTTTCAACGAACCCATTGGAACTCCAAGACATGGTACAAGAGCTCTCAACTAGAAGTAAAGAAGTTGGACTGAAGATGAACCTACAAAAAACTAAGATCATGTTCAATAATTTTGTAGAGGAAACAAAAATACAAGTTGACAACACTGAGCTAGAAATTGCTGATTCATATATTTACCTTGGCCAGCTGATTTCAATGGATGGCAACATTATGAAAGAACTCAACAGACGTATTAAACTTGGCTGGAGTGCATTTGGAAGAAACAGTTTTATCCTGAAGGGGAAATTGCCTTTATGTCTAAAAAGAAAAGTCTTCAACCAGTGTGTATTGTCAGTCCTGTCTTATGGATCAGAGACATGCAGTCTAACAGTTGGAGCAATCCGAAAGTTACAGACAACGTAAAGGAGCATGGAGAGGTGCATGTTTGGAATAACTAGGAGAAATCGAAAAATGAACACTTGGGTAAGAGAGCAAACTAGAGTGGAGGACATCATTATTAAAGTAAAAGGGCTGAAATGTCTATGGGCCTGGCATATTGCAAGAAGTACTGATCACCGATGGACAACAGAAATTCTGAACTGGATTCCAAGAGACCACCGAAGACCTAGAAAACGTCCTCAAACTAGATTGGTGGATGAAATGAGAAAACAGATTGGAGTGACGTGGAAACGAATTGCTCAGGATGGACTTGTGTGGAAAGCATTTGGAGAGACCTTCATCCAGCAGTGGATAGATAATGGTTGAATATATGATGATGATGATGATATATAACACATGCACACATATAGTGTGAAAGAGATAATTCTACGTCTATTTTACTCTTTAATAATATTACCTCGTGCCCATATAATATATTTGTTATAAATATATTTCCATATATATATCAGCAACTCAACTGGACCTAAAGAGACCACCGAAGACCTAGAAAACGTCCTCAACTAGATGGGTGGATGAAATAAGAAAAGAGGTTGGGGTGACGTGGAAACGAATGGCCCAGGATAGACCTGTGTGGAAAGCATTTGGAGAGACCTTCATCCAGCAGTGGATAGATAATGGTTGAATATGATGATGATGATGATGATATATATATATTCCTTTTTCGAACTATTAAAGCTTACTATTTTCAAATCGGGGTTTTGCTGAAAATCACCAAAAAGGGCTAATTAGTTTTCGTTTTGCCGAAAGATTTGAGGTTAATATTTCAAAGTTTCGAGTTTTACTGGATAATTGCTGAAATATGTATCAAGTGATTTTCGATAACTTGTCTTAAAAGCCGCGGATAATTAAAATCCATCCAAGGGCTCATGCGATATCATGGTCTGTAATATGGCTGTTTCCGGATTTTGGTGAACCATATCTCCGAAATATAGGGACATCCTGAAAAAAGCTTGGACATAGGTCTAATAACTTTATGAGATATTTCGAACGCGCCTACTTTGGTTCCACTCTCCCTTCGGACAAGTTGGTTTCCCCCGTTAGTTACAGCTCATTAGAAAATGCAACATGTTAAGATATATAATAGTTATTTTAAAAAAGGTCCTCTGAACTATCTCGATTACGTTAAAACGTTTTCTGAAATAAGCCCAGGTGGAAATAGAGGTGAACCTGCCAATTGTCCGTAACCTGCTTTTGGGTTACGAAAATAGTGTGGTGTGTGTGACTGATTGTGATTCGGGTCTTCACACTAAATTTGAGCTGTGCTCTTAATTGATATAAGCTTTTTTTTTAAATCTAAAGCAAATCTTGCATTTTTAATGGCAATTGCTATTGTATGCTGGGGGTTTCGTTGGCAGAAGGCGCATTGTATTTTCCTGAGTTCAACAATATAAAGCATTATATATATATATATAGACATAGACACGATCAAGTAGCGAAAATAGTCCACCAGAAATTGGCAGCGAATGCTGGCTTTCTGACAGAAAAATGCCCGTACTACAAATATGAGCCAGAGACCGTGCATGAGAACGAAACACACAAGCTTTACTGGGATAGAGCAATCATAACAGACAAGACAGTCCCACATAACCGTCCTGACATAACCCTCGTCGATAAATCGAATAAGACCACGTACTTAATCGACATAGCAGTACCCAACACCAATAACATACAGACAACCTACACAACGAAAATCACCAAGTACCAAGATCTCAGACATGAAGTACGAGATATATGGGGTATGGAAAAGATCCTCATCATCCCGTTAGTCATCTCAGCAACAGGGATAGTACCAAAAACGCTTGCGACGAATTTGGAGATACTCAACATTGACCCAAACACCTACATTGAAATACAAAAAGCCACAATCCTAAACACGTGTCACATTGTCAGGAAGTTTCTAGACATGGCACATTAAGAAGTGATGTAAAAAGAGGCTTGGGAACATGGCGCTCTGCCCGTCCCAAAGCCTGTTTCCGCCAAGAATGGGCGAGGAAAACTTTTATATATATATATATATATATCATCATCATCATCATCATATTCAACCATTATCTATACACTGCTGGATGAAGGTCTCTCCAAATGCTTTCCACACAAGTCTATCCTGGGCCATTCGCTTCCACGTCACTCCCAACTCCTTTTTTCTTATTTCATCCACCCATCTAATTTGTGGACGTTTTCTAGGTTTTGTCTCTTTAATCCAGTTGGAGTTGTTGATATATATATGAAACAGACATAACAACATATTATAAGGGCAATGAGGGTCATTTTTATAACTTCCTTTTCTTAAAATTTTGTGACAATTCCCTATTTTAGTGGAATCTACCGGGATAATTTTTTTTTTCGTGTGGGAGAATTTAAAAATCGGAGGTGCTTCAAATGATCTCTGGGGGGCTTAAGCCCCCCTCATCCCCCTTGGCTACTTACTCGCCTGGTTGGAAGGTACATCTTGAAAAACATATTTTATATATTATCTCAAATTATGCAAAGGTTTAGAAACCGTACAATTGCAACGAATTTCAAATTTCCTAGTCAGTTCAATCTCTCACTACGAAATAGAAATGGCGAACTAGATGAGTAAATTTAAACGGAATTTCAAATTGAAGGTCGTCCTGCGATTAAATTTGATAAATATTAATCCCCGTTCAAAATGAAATTTTATAACTGGTACCCAAAATATTATCAAAATACGATATTTCGGAAATATGTGTCAATTGTTTTGAATAAATTATTTGTTTTGGTACTAACGAAATTACTTAAAATTTAGAGAGGTATTCTTTTAGAGAGGCGTAAAATATTATTCCAAAGCTTTCCATCACTATTTCTTTGCTATATTAACCTTTGCGGTTTTTACAATACGAGCTATCGTTTTCAATTTAAACCTTAGGAATCGTT